>VWZN01016268.1:340470-392512 GCA_013396955.1 Regulus satrapa | reverse complement strand
AAAAAAAAAAAAATCACGTAGTCAGACCCTGAAGAACTAAATTGTGGCTTCAGGAAATAATTTAACCAACGCAGTGTCATGCTAAATGTGCACAAAACACAAACTAAATACATCTACTCTAACACAGAGTCCCTTACATTTTGGTCTTGTCACAAGGTTCAACATGATCTGTAATTTCAGAGGTCAATTCAGCTTATAATCACTGATTCAAGGTAACCTAAATTCTTGTATAACTTGAGGGAAGAAATAGAACCCTACAGAAGCTCATGTCAGCTGATTCACTTTGACTGAAAAACAATCCATTTGTTATTCATGCCTGGCAGAGTTGCTTCAGGACAAGGATGCTTTGAAAGCTTTTTAACTCTTAACCCAATTCTATAACTTTTCAGAGTAAACAGAGAACTACAGAAAACAAAATTGTGAATACTTGTAGGGAAATAACAATAAATGCCACAAATACAATAAAGAGAATACACATTCAGAGCCTGGGAAAGTGTCATTTGCCTAAACTGCAGCAAAAGCTAACACAGTCATTTTTGAATGGTAATATGAACCACTGATATCCAAAATAGATGCATCACACTGAGGAAAAAGAGCAAAAATGGGACATATTGGGTTTTGTGGCAAGGTTTGGTAGTGAGGCAGACAACAGGGGTGGCTTCTGGAAGAAGCTGCCAGAAGCTTCCCTTATGACTGGTGAAGCCAGTGCCAGCCAGCTCCAAGGTGGATCCATCCCTGGCCAAGGCTGAGCTCAGCAGTGATGCTGGTAGCGATGCACTGTAAAGATTTTAATGCAGTTTCAAATGCCAGCCCCAAAGAGCAGGGAAAGGCTGACCTAGAGGTTGCACATAAAAGAAAATGATGGTGAATCCTTCCCTCAAACTGCACTTTAAGGGAGAAAACAGCAGGAGAGAAGCAAAACTTCATAGTAGGTGATGATGAAACATGATGAAAGATGCTGATAAACTCACAGAAAAGTTGGACAGTACAAAAACATAAATGTGTCCAGCAGGCAATCACCTCTTGAAGACTACATTCTGGCAATCTCCAAATGTTTTGGAAAGACATCAGCTCAAATTTGCTTCAAAACACACTTTCAGGCTCAAACTTTCTTTTTGCCCAGGATTTAATTTTTAACAACAAAGAAATGTAATTACAGTTGAACTAACAGTAGTGTCCCTGTTTCAATTTAGTTCTTCTACCAGAACAGTTATACCCACAGTATTTTTCCTACAGACTGTTCTGTATCCTGCCATAACCTCCTTGTCTAAACACCAACCTCCTTAAGAAAATGGGCTCACTGCTCAAATGCTTATTTCACTTAACATCCTTGGGCAAAGATACATGATCTGCCATTCCAGGAAAGCAGGTAAATAATGCTCATCTGTTATTAGATCATACGAAAAACTAGCAAAAAGGTGTGTACAGAAAAGCAATTTACTTCTCTAATTGTACCTTCAAAACTCTGTCACACTGTATGCCCAGAGAAATCTGTCAGCAAAATACAGCAAATTTCCACCTGTCTGCTCAAGTGCTGGACACACAAGATAAAAAAAAATAAACAATGTAATTCATTAATGTTCATTATTAACTGAACTAAATAGGACAAGGAGTTCCCCCCCCATACCTTATATTGAACAGAATAATTTCTGACATTAGTCGTGCAGTACATCTCCTAAAAATTACCTAGATCTGTAACTTATTTGTTTATTAAGCCCAAGAAAGGAAAACAAACAAACAAAACCAAAAAACCAAAACAACAATCTAACACAAGCAAACAACCCAAGCCCAAAAGAGCCCTAAGGGAATAGAGGAAGTCACCTTTTCTGCTTCCATTATACACAAGAGTGTCTCTTAGTATTGACATCATTATGCAAAAATAGATTTGTCCTGATTCTACCAACTCTTTTGGAGTGAATTCCTCTTTAACAGAATTTACAGCGGTTTCACTGCACTTCTGCTCCTCTTGTTTATTGTGTATTGGTATTGGGAAAAACACCTGGGGCTTTACCATCTTGACAAAGCAACACAAGTCATCTTTTCCCTGTGTTCAAACACATGAGTAAACAAGCTGACACTGCTGGATCATCACCACACCTAAATGCAGCAGTTCCCTTGCTTAATTTGTCTTCTAAGATAAGATTCCTAACTCATTCTTAATTAATATTACTACTACTTATAGCAATAGACTTATGCAGTAAAGTCTAAAATACAAAATTTTCTTTTGAAATTCTTTGAGTCAGATCTTTTCAACAGTCCAGTAACTTTTCCATATCTCTTCTTATACAGAGATGGCAAACTGAGAAAGACAATTGCACGGGCTATTGGAAACTATGTCAGTGAAGCCTGTAAGACATGAAAAGTAAGAAAATTGGGAAGAAAAACAACTAAGATGGCAGCAGCTGTAAAAACCAGCATAAAGAATCAGATTGTAGAATGGAAGATAGATTCATTGGGTTGTAGAAATCAAATAAGATGCTAACATGAACATCCTTCACAGATTTCTATAGCATAACCAGCCTCCATATATCCAAGGTCTGCCTGCCAGTTCAAATGCACAGACCCTTTTACAAAGAAAAACTTGCACCACTCCAGCCAGACCCTGTCCTGATAATTTTAGAGGAATATTACCTGTGTGAAGACATAAATTCCCACCTGTTCCTGAATAATGCTGTAAAGGTCCAAACTTTGTGGTGGCTCACCTGCCTTCCTAGGACATCAACAAATGTCAAATCTATCCTTATGCTACACAGTGTGCAATCTAATGTTTCTTTGCTAAAGACAGGGTGGAGAAAAGCCATTTTTGCAATCTGAGGAAAAAAAACCAAACCTTTTTCTACAAGAATCTTGGTTTTTTCCCCCTCAACTTATCAAACTTCTCTCAAGGCTATTTTACTCCATTGTGTCAGTCACTTTACTCCCAAGAAGTAGCTCCCAACATGTATACACCTTTAAAGCAAGGTTTATAAAAACCATGAGGCCATTTTCAAAATTAACTTTCAGTTTGGGGTAATTTACAACTATTGCTTTAAAACCTTGGAAACAGGTACAACACAGTAAAGATGTGAAGGGTGCCTGCAGCAGCAGTATGTTTCCTTCCTATTTTGCATGCTGTGGAAACAAGGCTCTGTTCCCTGTTTGAGTCAGGTGTTAGTAGAAGCTGCTTATCTGTTTTTGTAGCCCTCTGGGAGAACTCATCTCCCAGGGTACCTCTCCTCGCTGCAGCTCCCCTGGACTTGGAAGAAAATTGATCTACTTCAATGTGGACTTAATTTACAAAAAAGATTTGACATTGTTCCCCCTTTTTTTGGATAACAGCTCAGTTAATTTTTGTTTCTCCCACCTCATTTAAATAGTTCCTTCTACTCCCTATCAACTGCGACCTACCTTTCCCTTTGCATTTCTCATTCTTTAAAAATAAATACCTTACTAAGCTTCTTAGTTTCAATTTCACTTACAACTTGTATTGCAACATAGCACCCTTTTAGACTTGTGTTTATAAGCACAGCTCCCAAATGCTGATAGGGCTCCTCTGGAACATTTTGGGCAACGATGCAGAAGACACTTAAAATCCTTTACTTGTAGGACAACAAGATTTTGTGTGTGTGTGTGTGAGACTAGATTCAGTGAGGATTTCTGTACAACTGGTTTCATTTTATAGATTTGGGAAGAAGACCTACACAGAATCATAACATTAATTTTAGCTTTAGTTAAGGTCTGTTTAATGTGAAGTGCCCACTTTACGCTGGCAGACAAATTACCAATGGGGCAACTAGAGAATGCATGAATGATAATGTACAGACAAGCTTTTTATTATTTATTCATAGAAAACAGTGGGTTTTGGTGTGCTGCTTTGAAAAATGTTCAAACTAGTAGAATATAATGAAAGCACAGTGAAAATTCTATTTCATTAACATTTAATCATAAATCGCTCTTTAATATAAAACATAAAATAAAAGTCTGTCATAAGCACTTAGGTGTAGGGAATGGAGTAAGTCTGCAAAAAGGGGAAAGGAAACATTGCAGTGGGTTTCACTATGCCTGTTATCTGTCACTTGAGAAGGAAGGAAAAAAAAAAGCAAAGAAACAACAGTCTCCAGCTAAATCTCACAACTGGTCATGAAGAAACTGCTTGGATATTCTTAAAACCTTGCATTTTGATGGCTAAAAGCATCACCAGTATCTATGGACAGGGAAACAATGATTGTAACAAAATCACAATAGCTCAAGAGCAACAATCTTACCCAGGACTCTGCTACCCGGATAAAAAATAATCAGAACTTCAAGCTGCCAGAGCTGATTCAAAAATCTTTTCCATGAAATATCTATTACCATGTTTATCGTATAACAAGCATTCTCAAATTCCCCTTAGAGGTATACAAGAGTGATGCACAAATAACAAGCCCTTACCCACTACAGATCTTCAAGGCTTATAGAAAATTAGATCTTTATAAAATACTATAGATTCTGTCCCTTTTCGAGACCTCTTGTCAGAGGGGTCTTATTCATTACTCTACAAATACAAACACAATATTGTACTATCAATACTGATTTGAGTAACATCAGCCTGTCAGTTAGCAGAACCGAAATTATAAGCTACAACATTTTTGAGGGTCAGACAACCTGCACATTTCTGAGAAAGAGTGACTCTCCTTTTTGGAGACCATCTATCAAGCACTGCTATCTGTGAGACTTGGTACCTTTCTGATAATACAGTATCTTCTTCCTCCTTTACAGTTCTTTCTTTCCCTAAAGAATGGGCCACCACCTGAGCAGAGCCTGTACCTGCTGCCCTTTACACATCTCAATGTCAGTAGCAAGAAGAGCATGTTTGACTCCTGTCAATAGTAGACCTAAAAAGCTAAAAAAAAAAAAAAAAATTGTTCAAAAAACAGTAGAAAATAAGCATCAATGACACTATTTCTCCTGACTTCTTTCTTCCAGTCATCAGCAAAAATTCTGACAAGCCAGCCAAGCAACCAAAACTCTTAATACGTTTCACCATAAAGCAAATAAAAAACCTCAAACAAAACAAATCCAAAAGCACCTTCTTATCTGCTTTGCTTATATCCCAGGGGCTGCTCAAACAGCCAGCTCTACAGCCTGCTCAGGAAATGAGCATTTAGGCAACACAGGTTTTCCCAGAGGCAAGATTTTTTTAAAGGAAAATAAAGCCCTTGGAGAACACTTCCTTTAAGCAGTCTCCTCTGTTTTACACTGGTGTGGTTCGAGCATTAAGCCCCCATTGATCACAGATGAGTTAAGAAGGCTGAGTAGAAGAAGAGTAGAAGCAATCCTTCAAGCAGGCAGATTTCAAGCTTGGCGAATTTTATTTTTTTTCCCCCAGTCAAGCTTTTTGCTACCAGGTAACCTTACCAGGCATTCTTCCACTGATTTTTCTGCTGAACAGTATGGCTGCATGTGGTAAGGAATTGATGTTGTGGGCACGAAATGATAAATTTGCATTAATTGCTGAAGGCATCATTCAGGAATTGTAGGCCATTATCTCCTAACACATCTGGAACCCCAGAGTGAGTGAGCTGTCATTCACAAACATGTCCCTGTGCCACATGTTGGGCAACAGTTCAGTGATGTGTCAGTGCAGGTCTATGAACAAAGAGCAAAACTTCCCCTTTGATTGGAGCAGATGAAGGGCAAGCAGACCTTTCACTGGATCTCTTGGTTTCAGTCCTTTTCTTGCTTATTGTCTTCCCTGGCTCCTGCCCATTACTTTTGGATATTCACCATCAGAAATGGCTTCTATTATCGTATGGCTTCTATTACCATATCTTGGTGGGTGGATTTACCTACCTTTGTGCAGCTCTACCTAATCAACACAACCAATGTAAACTATCGGCATTTCTGATCTGTAGCTTTCATTAGCATTTCTTCTCTTCCACATCCTCTGAACAGATATAAGTCAAGCTCAGTAACTTCAGAAATGATGTCTTAATACTTAGAGGAATGTGAGCTACATCGGTTGACCTTTCACTTCTAGAAACTGCTTTAAACACTTTTAAAGAAGAATCATCCTATTTCTTGTTGAAGTGTATTTGTAAAACCCAAACTATTAATCTGTCATTGGGTTACACAAGCTTTAAGATTCTCTATTTTTTCTTTCGGTCCTTATTGCAACTCCTAAATCTCATCTAAGTCTCATCACAATTCTGATTTTGATCTTGCGATCACACAGAGCATTTATTTAATGTGTCTACTGCTCCATTCATGATACTCAGCCTTACTTCTTCTTACAGCTGAACACCCAACTCCACCAATTAGCTCATGTGTCAATTTCTTATAACATCTTTCCAAAGTAACATTTCATTATATATACAGATGAAAGTCTTCTTTACATTTTGCCATTACTTTGTCCAACAGTCTACCATCATTTTTGGGCTTATTACATTGCAGCACAGATGCTGATACTCCATGGCTATAGGACACTTTAAATCTGTTGTCATGCATTTGTTTCCTAGAACTTTCCACTTAAGACTTCCAAATAGTGGTTTCCAGTGTTTGGACCTTTCAGAAAAAGTTTCAAATACTTTTGCTTGCCTGCTTTTGGTGGACACTTGATTTTGATGAAGTAAGAATGCAAAACAGAGGTAAGTTAATCAGCAACCCTTTGTCCTAATAAATAAGGAAACTCTTTGGCTTTTAATTCAAAGCATGAGAGCAGTTCCACAGCCTTCAGGGACACAGAGCTAATGTCCATTTTCCAGATTCTGTGGTTGCAGAGAGGTTACACAGGTGCTGATGCTGATGACTACTGTCATGCTTATCATGCTTTATTAGACTTCAATGTGTGTTTTTAATCAAAATAAACTTCACTAGGCTTTTGTTAATTTTCAGTGCATGCTGATTTTGAAATGTGCAATTATAGCTTGATGCAAGACTGACTGTGCTGTGTAGCACAGGCAATGACAGATATTCTTAACATTGTCCAGGGTGCTCCTTTATAGCCTCTGCTTTCATTTGCCTGCATTTTAATTGTGCCTTCCATTTCAAAGACTGCTTTAGGCTGACAAAATTCAGAAAGTTCCAGCTGAACCCAGAGCTCAACTGGATGCTAGAATGAGCTGCAAATCCCACTGATATTCCCTCCACACATTCCAAATGCCTGAGAACAACAAATATTACAAGTGAGCAAAAATTAGACTTAAGGTGTTTTCGTGTCCAAGAACACTGACAACAGTTATGACAACTTTTAGTCTTACTATTGTGGTTTCCCACCACGACATGGGAGAAAAAAGACCCCTAAGATTAACATTTGTAAACAAACAGACACTTGAGAGACAAGGATCACAGAAAACCTTGTATATGCAATTAGCATTTTTACATTCAGTGGAAGTTTTCTATCATATGCCATGAAAAATAAGGCTTTGTGTGAACATATAAGCAATGAGTACAAAACTAAATGTTGAATAACTGTTCATTTCACAAATATCTTCCACCCAGTGCAACATGATAGAGAAGCAACGTAAAAATAGCTTGCAGTAGTGCAGCTAAACCCCTTATTGCAAAGCATAAGCAAAGCGGCTCGAGCACCCTTAATTTTATGATTTCTTAACTTGTGACTGCTTAGCCTTTATATGTTTATGAACGTTGAGATTTTTTTATTCCTGTAATTATTAGCAGATACTACACAGGGAGGAAGGACTTCCTTGTCCCCCAGGCAAAGGGCATGTGACAAAAGGACCGTGTAGTATTCTCAAAGCTCATTTGTATGGGGCTGGAATTTCCCACAGCCTGGGCTGCCATTTTTCCCACCTTGTGTTCACGGGCTCCTTCCTCGCTCTGCAGCAGCGTCTGTTTGTGGTGGTGAGGGACAGATGCTCAATCTCAACAAAGATCAATGTGGCTCCAGGGAGCACTGCAGCATCTTTTCCCTGATATTAGACTTCACTATCCTGAGGCTGTTCCTATGTGGCAGCTTATCAGGTTGCCAGTTTGTCTTTAAGATAGCTCTCTTTATCTTGTTTTTTTAAATAAGAATGTATATTTAAAAGACATACCTGTCCAATAATAAGTGGGACTACAACAGTCATAAACAGCTGCGAGAATATGGATGTAAAAGGCACAGAGGAGGATGATCCAAGCTACAAAATGAAGACATAACATTAACATTGCACTTTTTCTTAGTATCTGCAAATTTCATACACAGATATCACACATTAATATGCATTTTATTTTACACATAAAAACTGGGAACTATGTGTACTGCACATGTTTAATAGTTAAATCCCAATAAAGCACTTGGTGTTCCACAAAACAGAACTAAACCAATCTCTGATTATTTTATAACCTAGGGAAATATTTCCATCAATATTCATTTAATTGAAAACCTGCTACACATATATGCCAAGTAAATTATATAAGCATTTGTAGGATGGTAGTCTAAAGAGACAGGGAGTGAATCCTCCTAACTAAACAGTTAGCTTGACTTACTTTAACATTTATACAAACATAAAGCAACAGAAGTCAGTGCAGTTATTTCAATAAATAAATGAAAATAATGAAATAGTGAAGACAATGTTCACATGTTTTATTTCAGTGCTGTTAAAAAAGAGATATATTGGAAGTATAGAACTATTATTTTGTTAAGACAACTGAACTGACAGGCTTAGTCTTCAAATAGCAATCTCTCACTATAAATGTAAATGCTAGAAGTGGATTTTTTTGGGGGGGTTTCTTAATTTCTTTTTTTTTTTTTTTGTTTGTTTTTTTAATGCAGGTAGAAAACAGGAATACACACAGTCAGTGGGATTTTTGGAACCTGCTTCAGAACGTTTAGAAAAATAGACATACATTTTTTACGTTCTGACTGGACTTGTTTTAGGCTAGGTAATTGGGAAGTTTCCTTTAATGTAATTTAACACCTCTTCAACAGCAATGGAATACACATTAAGAAAAATACACTAAGGCTGAACAATATTGTCAGAGTTCCCACAGACCATCACTTGCTTCACGATGACGCAAAGGACACAAGAGTAAGGTTTTCACAGATACACGCTATTTTATTTTTAGTACTTCACTTCAAAGATTCTCAAAATGATAACAGAATACAGAATCTTTTCAGCACCATCTAAATGATGCTGATTTCCTAAAACATTCTTACATACTTCTTTCTCATAAATTGTATTCAGATTGGATTATACTTTTCACACTTACCTTTCTTTCCAAGCTACCTGCATGACAGACAAGGTGATCATGCAATCTAGCAACTTTCTGTAAGCCTGCCTTGAAAAATCAACATACGGCCTTACAAATGGGTTTGGCACAGAACAAGATTCTTCATAAATTTGAAGAACAGAAGAATCAGAACTTTGATATAGTGAAGTAATTTACTTTATGCAGAAATGTACAGCTGCGCTGCTTTTTTGTACCTGTGCATTTGTACATGCACGGCTTGGGAAATGGGCGAACACGCCTTTGGGGATGTCGCTGGGCAAACGGAGCTTTTGGTGCAGGGAAACGGCAGCAGATTTCATGTGTCCATTTCTGAATGCACTCCGGGTGGAGAGTCGCGAGAGGAACGTACAGGAGCTGGCTGTTTTCCATGTGCTACCTTAACTGGCACTATCAACTAAGACTCAGTCTGATCTCTTAATAAATTACGACATCTCGCCACCATCACCTCCAACTTTCATAATGTGGGCAACATGCGAGAGGCACCTGAGGATGATGGCACAGCTGAAAATTTGGGTCTGCAGGTAGGGACTAAGTGAGCCTAAATTTCCCACTGAGTCAAGAGGGAGAAGTAAAAGCTTGCATAGGAAGATACAGATCGCTCACGAGTACCCCAAGTCTGGCAGTGCAGCCACATTCCCAAGGGACACAGGGCACTCTGAATGTCTCCCTACAGAGAGCACAGACTTCCATCATCCCACTCATGATCTCCTTGTTGTTTTAATTCTTGTAAGTAGCTTCTGAAATATTAAAACATTCTTAGTTTTTCAAATTGTATTTGGGGCTTATTGTTATGTGCTGAGGAGCTAAAAGCATTACTTACTGTGTATTCCAGGAAGCCTTTTTAAATGAAAGTGAAGATTTTTAAACTTTAAAATCTACTTGGGCCACAGAGGAGTCAATCTAAGCAAGCCAGGACGCTTGCACAGCTTCACAGAACTATGACACTTTGGCAGTGACTCCTGTGCTTTTCTACAAAAATGTTGATTGGACTTTACTCGCTACTTTTAAGTTTTATGCACACTGCATGCATAATCAGTTTCTAAGTTCGGAATGAAAAACTATTCACCAGCTTAACACACTGCTGAAAAAAAGGCAAAGTCTTGCCAGCTTTTAAAAATATTACTTCAAACGCAATGCTTCAATTTGCAAATGTAATGCAAAATGCTTCAAACTGTTGGGAATTTTTAAGTAATTTGTATATATATATATAAGGATATGTTCTGCTTTGGATGTGGGGCTTTTGGTATTTGTTTTATTGGGTTTTTTACATAATTACAAACTAACTTCTAAACCTTCCTTCCCTTCTGTATTTTTTGCCAATAATTTCAGTGGGCTGTTCTTTCATCAAAATCTATCTGTTAGCTTATGTCTATCAACTCTTGTATTACCTTAACCTTAAATCTGTTTCCTGAGAGAGACACAGAAGATAAGACACAGGCTGAAGAGAAGGCACGAACTTCTCCATCATACAGAAAATGAGGACATTTTAACCCAGACTCAGGACGTACAGCGGCTGTGAGGAATCAAAAATACTAAAGAACCCAAAGCTAATGGAAGTATACTTTGACCAGGGCCTTCTCAACACTTGTAGCATGAAAACTCAGTAGGCTCACAACTCTAAGTGTCCCATGGACTCTCAGACTCTGCCTGGGTTCCAGAGTTCCTTTGAACATATTTTTGGATACGTTTGCCGTGTTTGTTTTGAGAAAGAGAAATGAGAATTGAGGAACAGAGGAAACAAAAACCTTGATACAATGTTAATCAAACCTTCCTATACACTTTCAAAAATGCATATATTCTGTCCAAATGAATAAATAGGATTTTGCTCAGGTTTCAGTTGGATCAAGCTAAGCTCTGTGCTCCATTAGCTGTCATGAAAGGTTTTTTTTAAAACCTAACTACTTAGATGACAGAAATTAGTATTATGTTAAAATGGCTGAATATCTGTGGCCGTCTTCCTCGCTATAATAATCTCTATGCCTAAAAATGAACCTTTCTTCAATGGCAAACAGACATACTGTAAGAACTGGAATGAAAACATTGCAAAATCAAACTGCAGATTTAGAGCTGAAAAAACCCTGCCTGGTTGGAATGACGCATGGAACATAAAATGCACCACTTAATGAAAAAGGAACCACAAATGTCATGCCCCCATATTGTCTGTGCTTATTTAGGAACATTTTTTTTAAAGCTTGATATTGTGAAGAGATTGTTACACACCATTCTGGATAGCAGCACTTTGGCTTAGTAATAAGCCAGCCCTGCTTTACTGAACTCACTATTCAAGAAAAGACACTGAAAATTCTTGATTGGGGAAAGACACTTTTCACTTAAATAATCCGAGTGATTTCAGCAGGGTAACTCAGATAAGCAGAAAGATAATTCGAGGCAAATCTTCCCAAACAATTCTGTCACCATGCAGTACTTCAAACCTGACCTGCAACATTCTTGCTAATTTAGTCCTAGACCACTCTTCTCAAGAGACTGCCTATTTTAAAAAACCCAACAAATAATTTAGTGGGTTTCTTTATGAGTTTGTGGCAGAAACACTGGCTTATCCTTAATTAAAAGGCTATATTTAACTGGATATGGTAAAAAACCAAAAAGCAAAGCCCAACCTTCCCTGCATAAAAACAAGACAATTCCATCTCCCAGCCTAGACTGTCTCCATAAGCCAGATGCTCCATTCTCATCTTTCTGGCTGACCAGGCAGGTATCACAGTGGGTGTTCCCACATCTAGGCTGCCACGGACTCTGAAGAAACACATCTTCCCAGTCCCACCACATTACAGCCCAGTGACACATGGGCTGCACACACTGCCATCCACTTTGGAGCAGGCTGTGCTTTGGGGGCGGCTTTTACTCTCCCAGTGCTCTCCTGCAATTAATGCTTCCTCAGGTCGTGTCTTTGTGCTCTTCACACACCATCAACCAGCTTCAGCCTCACCAGTTGTTGAGCACAGAGGAGGAAGTGAGGCAGGGGTGAAAAGAGGGCAGAATGATGGGGGGGAGCACTACTGGCTCTTCTTTTACACAAGATATTAAATTTTAAGCTTTTCCACATTCTGGAGGAAAGGTCTGGCTACTCTGACACCTTCTTCAAATTTTACACTCAATGCTGTATTATCACCACTTCTGGCTCCTCTCATCTAGCCCAGATCCAGCTCTCTGGAACACCCCATGCCCTAAATCCCTTAACATCCTGTTCTGGATGGCAGACCCATTACAAAAATTCCACAGAATACAATGCACTTTTGGAAGAGATGTGGATGGGATCCAGTTTAGTGATGAAGGGCAATGAACAAGAGTTACCAGCTGAACAAAGCCCTCCTTTGCTTTGGACTTTTTCCGGAGCCCTTATCCTGACTCAGCCGTTGAAGCATGTTATAATACAGCAGAAAAATAACCAGGTCTCCCTCAGCAACCCAGAAATGGAAATGCTGTGATGGGAACTGCCAGGGCCAGTAATGATGCTGAGGCTCTGGGAAGCAGGGAGCAGTTGGAAGAGCGCTGATGTGCTCCTGTGAGTTCCACAGTGCCCAGCTCCAGATTTCAGGTTGGGAGTCGAAAGAGGTCGTTGCTACATAGCATCTGAACAGGGCTGACAAGTCACTGGGGAATCCTGGCCACTGCCCTGCTCTACAGGCATTCACAGGCACAGCATTCGGACACTCGGTGAGGCAGAGAAACCATGTAAGAGATCTCAGCTCCCAGCCATCAACCCAGAGTCACTGGCTGGTACCGAAATAATCCACCTCCAGTGGGTGGAAGGGAAGGGGAAGCATATCACTGAGAATGGAGTTTCTACAGAACATGTTTAAATTTAAAAATAAAACTTCTAATTACACCCATCAAAGCCTGCAAATTGTCTCTTCCCTCGCAAAGGGGCAAAGGTAGAACAGAGATTGCATCCAATGCTTTGGCAGTCATGTATTTTAACAAAGAGATCCTTCACTATTATTCTTAAAAATTAAACTAAGTC
The DNA here is from genome assembly GCA_013396955.1 of Regulus satrapa. NCBI lineage: Eukaryota > Metazoa > Chordata > Aves > Passeriformes > Regulidae > Regulus > Regulus satrapa. The sequence goes on along the minus strand of VWZN01016268.1, from coordinate 379,338 downwards.
CCCAATTCTGCTAAATAACTAGATACATCTTGCAAATTCTTGCGTATTCTATATGCTTGCATGGTTGTGGAAGCTGATTTGGGACAAATGCAAAAGTATCTATTCGTCTACATATACCCTCCAGTTCTGTTGCCAAATAAATTTTAAAAAATTAAAAATCAAACTTTCACATTCCGAAGTACAGAAAAACAAAAGCTGACAATCTTGACTTCCCCCCCCCCCCTTGGCTTGGGCAATGAGACTGTGTATTTTGGGTTTCCCTTCTTAAAGTGATCACAGATGCCTAATCCCCTTTGGGTTCCCTTAAGACACATTAAATACCAAGCCAATCCAAACACACCTGTGGATTTTAAAGCCTTTTGTAGAGCTGTAAAAATAACCATAGGTGCTCTTCATCTGAAATACACCAGAGCTACTCTTCCACTTAACTGTGGTGCAACGATCGGGAGGGTTAATGTACAGAAACAAGATCAGGTTTACAACATAGAAACACCTAAATGGAAATTAGATTAATACCCTTGGAGAGCTGGGATTTAAGGACTAGCATCCAAAAATTCTGCTGCTAACAAGGGGCTGACTAGCTGGAAAGATGTAGATTAGTTAATACAGAATAGTTAAGAGCCATAAATATTATTTATCCACGAAAAAGAAAACTGCTATGTACCAGAAGAAATAAATCAGCCAAGATAGGGGATACTGGAGACATTGCATGAGGCCTGGATAAGCCCTGGTGAAGCAAATTGCAAAACTGTGCAGGATTTGTATTACCTGGGCAGAAGAAGGAATTAAAACTGAAGCAGGTGCACAAAACACCTCAGATTAAGGGATTTGTTTTATGAATTTAAAGATTAGAAATGCATGGCTTGTTTAGCCTAGCTGACTGAAGGCTGGCAAAGACAATGTCAGCGCCAGGGTGCTAAATTTCAGAGGAGTGCTATTCAGATGTATAACACCGGCAAGAAAGACAAATGGATTACACATCTTTAACCAGTACTTACTGGAAATTAGTTTTCTGTTCACCAGAGACACAAGTTTCTAGTCCTGCAAGGGTGGAGGGAGACCAAAAATTCATATTTTTAGGATGAATCATGCTCAGTTCTGAGATGAATTGCACAGCATGGAAAAGAGGTGGATTGGGTGAGTCAGTATGGGGTTCTCCCGGTAGCCAGGTTCTATGATCCTATTAAAGATGAGTGGTTAACTTCTGCCCATGTTGAAGCAGGTTGTGCACTTGAAAGGCTCCCCTAGTTTCCTACAGATGAAGATCTCAAGAGCAATAACATGTAGAAAAGCACCTAGAAAAATCCACAGTATTTTGTGTGTAAGTCAGGAACAAGGAGGCTCCCTATTATTCTCTCTTACTTGTTCCAATTTAAATAACAAAGCCATAAAAGGTGAATGTGAAGAAAAGCAATAAACTGATTAAGTAAATATTTCACAGCAGTCATTGAAAAGTTCTACTTAACTGTAATGAGTTTGGATCAGATCAGAGAATTTTGTTTTCTCAACAATTAAAGAAGAAAGGAAACAATGAGGTAAATAACCAGGTAGAAATAATGATGCACTTTAAATCTTCCACACGAATGAGTTGATCTGTTAATAGCTAATGCACAGTGCTACTCCCCCTGCCTACCCCACTTCCCCTTCCCCCACTGTAATCAGCCTTTTGTCACATACCAGTGAAATCCATTAGCTGCAACTTCCTTATCAACTTCCAAGGCTTTCCAGCTACTAAGATATTTGCATATTTAACGATTCATTTGACTGGTATCAACTCTAATTTACCAAGTGCTTGAGCAAAAAAAAACAAGGCATAGAGTGTAGAAGTTCTGCTTAAAAACAAAAAAGTCCTGACAGCTCCTTTCAATAAACAGATTTATCTGAATGAATGGGATTGGAGTAGACTTGGTAAAAAAATCTGAAAAGGATCAACAATTTTTGGACCTATATTTTAATTTAAAGATTGTGAATACAAGTGGAAGCGCTTCAGCATTTAAATCAGCTTCTAATTTCACTTTCATCTGTGCTACTCGCACCAAATTTACTTCACTTGTATACTCCTGAATTATTTCAGCACTGCTACTTTCTAGTACTTATGACATCACCACTACAGCGGCAACATAAAAATAAAAAATCAGAAATCAAGAACAGGAACAAGCTGATAAAGCCCTGGGAAGATTCTGTTTTGACACAAATGTCGTGGCACTTTTATTGGCAAAAGAGCTTAAAGGGAGAGTAATGCCTGACAGACAGAGGGTTTGCCAAGTGTATCTTTAAAAATACACATCAATTTTGTGTTGGGTCTTTAACATTCCACATTAACTGCTCTGCAGGCATGCTTCTGGAAGAATGTGAAATACATAAAAATGCAAAATCTAAAACTAACTTATCTCTAATAGTTGCGATGACTTTCAATAGAAGTACATAGATTCACACACATTAAGATTTCTGCTACTTTGATAACTGACCTTGGAGAAAACAAAACTTACTTTTCTGCTTTAAAAATGTTCATGATCGATCTATTACTCTGGCTTCAGCTAAGTGTGCAAAGTGCCAAGAGGGAGATGGACAGCCCCACTCTCTGAATGCTTTGGGACACAGCCTCCTAATCACTCTCAATGAAGCATTGCAGAATGCTGCAAAGGAATATCAAACAGCATAACCTCGTGCTAACTTGAAACTGATTTAACTTGCTTTGTTTCTGCTCACCACATATATGAACTCCAGTTAAATATAGTTTATGGGGACATCAGCCATTTGTAACATTTTTGCTGGAAATATGGCATATTCACTGTTAATAACGAGGGTTAATGTGGTGATGATGTTGCTGGTTAACATATCTGGGAAGAAAGATTTAATAGCTTCTTAATAGGCAAAACATTAAGTTTTTGAGGCATGTGTGACAAAGTCAAATATTCTTTATAAAGCTTATCTAAACATCCTCATACAGTCCAGTAATTACAGGCACAGTATTTAAGGCTTCATTAAATTAATCTGAACCTCTTAGAATGTTAATTTCAAGTAAGCTTTACACCAGAATTTTCGTAGCAGAAATACACTTCTCACACTTCTCAGAAACATAACTGACTGCTCTACAAACACCATTCATTTAAGATGATAAATTATTTGCATTAAATGCATTATTTCTTATTGCTTCAACATGCCTTTATCAATGTTGTTTAGACAATTTATATTTACATTACTGGGCAATTATGAACAAAAAGGCAGCTCAGAACATTATAATCTCTGGTGCACATAGGGCAAAACAGAAACAATAACTGCTATCTCAGGTTAAGCTATGTAACAAAAACAATCTAATAGACAACAGTATGTTTTATTTCCAGCAGTACTAAAGGTATTTTATGCAGTGTACACAGGGAGAATAACAAATACGAACACTAATGCAACAGAGCATTCAGACTATCACAACACAACTCTGTGGAAGAGTTAATGCTTGTGAGTACCAGATTCAGGAGTTAAATTCATTGATGACATTGACTTGAAAGGTCCATGAATAGCATTCAGCAGCTCAGCTCAGTTATTGTAGAGGTAAAAGGAAGTTTTATTTTCAAACTTCATAATTCTACCCTGTATTAATTAAGCATTAATGCTAAGTTGCCTGACTAAACTGATGAGTTTAGTTCAGAGAAGATAACCAGGAATTTTCTAGTCATTCCAGTGTTTCTCATTCCACAGTATCCCATGAAATGATGAAGCTGCAGGTTGTAAGCAAGCATATGGAAAGTAAACGTGAACTCTCTGCTTGAATCCACTATGTGTTCACCAGGTTGGATGCATCAAGTAAACTCAGAAGAAAACTAGAGAGGTTCACAAGAAAAAAAGGTTTCAGCAGTCCACACCAGGACTGTCACAGGACATGGGAACTCGGGTTGCGCATGTTCAGCTGCCCTAAATACCTATCACCAGATAAATGGAACATTCAGAGAAGGCAGACCTCATCTTGGCAAAGTGTGCTGCTGGGATCACCAGAATAATGCTTTTCTCTCAATGAAGACCTCAAGAAGTTTTAAATATTTACATACCACAAGAGAAGTCCTCAAGTTTTGGGCTTTGTGACAAAAACCCACAGCTTTTCTAACTCCCCTCATCCCCAGACTAGTTTATCACTCTGATGACAAAGCAATTCATGTGTGCATCTTCCTCAAGAACAACAAGTCCAAGTCATGTTACAAACCACCCAACAATTCATGTGAATTTTATACACTTCTCATACAAATATTTTCAAGGCTGGTAGAAAGAACAGAGACATGATTTGCCTTCCTGTTCTTGCACACATAAAGTTTTGCCACCTCTTCTGAGAAGTAACAGTGAAAACTGCAATTTATGGGGCAGACTACCTTGTTAGCTACCTATAAAGACACCAAATAAAAGAACTTTATCTTGCTTGAAAATATATACAGATCTTTCCTTGATATTTCAGTTTCTGGAGAAAATACCCTTTTTGACTGTTCAGTGCACCAAGCTCATTGAGGTAAAGCACAGTGAAAGTTTCCAGTGAGCAAAAGTAAAAAGAGCTGAAGGTTCACTTAGAAACAGGACACAGGTCTCTGAATGAATGCCTGTGGAAGAAACACTTTCTATATACAAGAGGGAAGAGGAGTGGAAAACAGCGAGGCAGACCATCCTGAATCAACTTATTCAGTGCAAGAATAACAAAACACACTTCTTTTTTTTTTTAAAGGCATCTTTTTCAACCTACAGTAAGTCTATGGTCCCAGGTCTATTGAGAAAGCTTTGCTGAAGTATATCAAGATATACAATACGGTCAAAACAGTTTGTGTGTTAAACACAGCTACATCAGTGAATTACAATTTGTTCTAGTAAAATAAAAATCTTCCCACACAGCTATTCTGAGGCAGTAGTTAATGTTACAACCACTCTCACAGTACTGTTTATCCCAGTTTATACTGCTATATTTGTATACAGTCCATATGTTGCTTAAGCATCCCTGCTGTAAACAGGGCATTCCTTGCATGCCACTTACAAATTGTTTCAGACACACTTCCCACTTCCCCCCTTTCCAATGTGCTGACTTACTTACAAAGCCATCAGCAAGACAAACAAAAGAACATGTATGTCTTCCTTGAAATCCTTGAAGTGCTTCAGCCTATATTCCCTGCTCTTCACAAAGCCACAGCCTTCAGCAACTTGCACCACATCACAATATTTATGCCAGCAAACCCTCAAGCAACCAAGACTTCCTATCTGGCAAGGGCTTTACTAAACACCACCAGCCACCTGCAAAAGCCTCTCCACTGTATGCTAAAATCTATGCCTTTATAGAACATGAAGATAAAGCTTAGTCTCCTCCCTTTCTGCCCCAAGCTGCAAGGACCCAAGGCCCTCACTGAAGGGTAGCAATTGAACTAACAGGAATGAAGCAGCATTGCATTTAGTGATGCACAGGGGCTCCAGTTATCTGTCTTGCTAACCTCTACCACAAAAATACTCATGGGCTTAGCTGCCCAAAAGCAAGGCTCTGTTTATCTGCACAGTGCTTTTCCAGCTGTTCTCATCTACTTCAGATCAGTACAATCCCGTCCAGCTCCTGCAAATGAAAGCTCTTCCAAGAGCTCTCCTAAGTTATCACCCTACCTGGTTTGTATTTTACCCAGCCTAACAGCATATGATTTTACACTCCTGTAAGAGCAAGAGTCTTTTGCCATCTTAGAATGGAGTGTAGGTGGTGTTTGCATTCACCTATGATACATTTTGTTGGCCTTCCTGGGAGGCAGCTGATTTCAAATATTGACCAGAAAAATCTTCTTCATTATTTATGCATTGTGAAAACCATTCAAACTTGCATCTTAAATATAACATCTAATAGGTGCACGATTACCCAGTAAAACATATATTAATATTATGATACTTACAAAAAGCAAAAGCAGAAGTGGAGTTATAACAATGCCCTGGAAGAAACAAAGAAAAACAGTCTGTTAGGGAGGCAGAATAATATTTACTTTCTTACCTTAGTACATGGAAATACACAAACATCCTTTAACATCACAAAAATTAAGAAACAAGCCCAACTTTGCTCTTCACTGAGCAGGTTCTTTAACATTTATACAGCAATCATTTTATAAACTACACACAGTACCAAGGAGTTTTTTTACCTTTACACCTAAGTTCCTCTGTTCTAAAATATCTGATATACAGAAATATGGATAATTTATTTTAAGAAACCATATTAAAGCTCTCCCCTCAGTGTGCTGTATCTTAACTTCACTAAGCAGCTCCTCCTTAGGGGGAGACTTGATCAAGTCCCATGTCACCCAGTCCCAGGTCCTCTTCTGAGCAAAAGCTGCATCAACTGTGATGAATTAGGTGTCGTGACTGTGTAATGTAAGCAGATATTCCCCAAGGAAATGAGCTGAGATCTCAAAACTCATTTCACTTGATTAGACTTCATGTCTCACTGGTAGAAGGCAAGTCTTTCATCTAATTTAATCACACAGGACCACCTCAGCTTTCCACATCCCCCAGGCAGATGCAAGCAAAAAGATTTGTTGTCTTCACTGACAAGGAACAGGTTTAAAGCTGATGATTGGACAAAAGAGAGGATTTTAAGTTTCATGAAAGCAAATCTTAGAATGAGTTGTTTGGATTGGGAGTTAACATGACATGCATCACTTTCATAGCTGCAAATAGCAATTCCCCATCATCCTTCCATCTGACTTCAATATTTTATTATTGCTCAATAAAATGATTCCATCATTTAATGCATGCTAATTCACAGAGCTGGCTCAGAACTTCTCTAGGCCAGGACTGTTCTTCATCCAGATAGATCACAAGAATAGCTAGCTTTTCAGCTATTCACAAACTATTTTTAAAGGACAAAGGTTCAAAAATGCTCATGTTTATCTAAAAGGGTGGTTATTTTATGTTTTATTTAGACACAAGTAAAAAACAATTGAACAAGACAACCCAGTTGTCCCCTACTTTTCACTTAACCTTGACTAACATGGCTTTACTTCAATCTCTTGGAAGAAAATATAAAGAAAAACCTTAAACAACTGGTTTTGTATTTGCTTTCTGGGCCCAGAAAAACCTCACAGATCCAGATGGACTATAAGCCGCAGACAGCTTCTATTTTGTTCCTAAAACAAAATGCAACAAATAAATGCCACAAATTACAGCAGACAGGAAGGATCAAGGAGGCAACAGTTAAGCTGCACAACTCGAAGCCTCTGCAGAATTTAAAAATGTATTTCAAAATAAATAATACATGCCATATCTGACTGCCCCACAGCCCAGCTATCCATAATAATTTATCTTTTTGCAAATGTCACAATTGAGATAGATCATAAAAGACTGAAAAGAGAAGTAGAAGCAGTATGAATTGCTTCAGGGAGTCACTCACTATTTACAGGAGGTCTAGACCAAAATGCAGATAACAGATATGAAGAAATATAGGTGTTAAGTACAGCAGCTGGAGAGAAAGAAACAAAAGTTGAGGAAGGGAGAAGGCATCAAGGGCTGAACTGACACTCGCATACAGCACAATCTATGAGGAAGAACTGACTGCAAGATCTGTGTAATGTAGGGACAACACAGTCACTCCACCAGAGTGACCAAATTCCAGGTTTTAGGGACGACTGCCAAGAGGACATGAGCCAGACCTGGCCCTTCTTCCCCTCTCCCCGTTGACAACTACACTGCACACCTCAAATACCACCAGCCACTACCAAGTGCCTGAGTGTTCCCTCAGCCTCCTCTAATTCTGGAATGGCAGAACACCACTGCAGCAGGGCTCCACCTTCAGGCTTTTGCCCAAGTGAGAAGAAGCATGGATGGAGCAGGAGGTGATGCTCCAAAAGCATCCTGTACTCCAACTGAGCACTGAGTGTAGGGAGAAGAGAGCACACTGCCAGCTTGAGAGCACAGCCAGCTCTCCTCTAAACCTGAACAAACTCATTGATTCAGCACCATTAGCTATTTCTTACGTGCTGCATACCTCAGCGTGGTTTTATATGTTACAAAAAAAAAGCCAACAAACAAACAAACAAACCCAATTCCAAAACCCAAAAACCAACCAACCGACCAAAAAACGCAACAGAGGATCAACCCAAAGCAACCTTTCTCTTTCTAGTATTGATAAATCAAGATGGTGTCCTTCCTGCCTGGCATAGGAGCTATGACTTGCTACTTAATTACTTTAGAAGGTTGCTGATATTAACACAGTGGGCAACTGGCTCATTCAAAGCAGGTGCCACAAAAGGAAACTGCACCTCCGTGACAGTAACACTTCTGGTAATTCTGTAAGTGGAGAGCAAGAGAATCACAAAGAGATTCTTGACTGAGCATGCTGCAAATCTAGCATTCAAAAGGTCAATTTTAGCAATTTGTTACTAAATTTTGCTATTAAACCTGGTGATCTTAATAATCAGAAGTGAGTTTCCTGTTGCCTCACCACAGAAAGGATTTACAAGGTTGAACTTTTCCATTTGCAACACACACACACAATTCCCTGGGAAGCTAAACAATTACCTGACAGAACAGACAAGTTTATATTAAAAAATAGATGCTGTTGCTGAATCAGAGTAATTTGATGTTAATGTCTTATTTTGATAAGGAATGCCAGTTTTAAAAACCACAGGGATTGCGTTAAAACCAAAGGGTTTTTTTCCTTCAGTCTGTAGTGCAGTGGTGGCTGTGATGGTTTACAGGTGGAAGAAAAGCACAATTTATTCAGAGAGGGAACCCCTGTTACCCAACCAACTGCTGGAACTGCTAAAGAACAAATTTTGGGGATATAAAGCCTATTTACATGTTAACCTGAAAACACTGATGTGCCTTTATGTGCTGAAGCCCTTCTCTTCAGGTTCCTGCCTCAGATATAAAGAAGGGCTTACCTGATCATGGTGTATCTACCAGAAGGCATTCCCTCTCCCTGCACACAGCACCTTGCTTCAACACATTACCTCTTCATTAGGTACATGCTCCTCAAGGTGCTTGGGAGCATTGTGATGCATCTCAATTCACACCCACTAAAAAATAATAAATAGAGCCCTATGAGTCTAAAACCTACTGACAGAAAATACAGGAGCCAATTTACATTTGAAGGTAAAGCCAAAGGTCTGATTCACTATGAAGCCCAAAAATGTGGAAGAAAACAGTTACTCCAGGGCCCAGCTAATCCTCCAGCAGAGGCTTCAGGAAGATCAGAATATTCTGACACTGACACTGCAGCTTTCTGAGATTGCAACTGGCTGAGAAGCACAAAGAAAGATAAAAATTAAAATAAAGATTACCATTTCTAAATCCATTGGACACTGAGACCATCAGAGAGGAAAATGGAACTAAATTTGACAATGCTTTTCCCTGCCTTGATTTCCAGGCAAGTGCTGTCAAATACATAGAGTACGGAGATAAACAGATTGTAGATTAGCACTTCCAGCAAAAGCTGAGCATCTGCCCTTGAGAATGCAAGGTCATTACACAGTTTTAGCATCTTCAAAGTTCGGGTGGAGTGTTAGGCTTCTTGACTGCTGCCCACAATGGAGTCAAAGTTGTAAAGTGACTGCCGTTTGCTATCTGCAGAAAAACTTTCAAGAAATCCATTTACACCTCTGATGTGAAAGACTGACTGAATATATTTCAATGATTTCAGTGGAAAGGGCAGAAAAAAATTCTCAGCCTGACATGAGACACTGATACAACAGAGGAGTCTGAAGAGTCAGATACTAGGAAACATCTCCCTACAGTAAAGATCATGAAACTGATTTCATTTAAGAGAGCTTAAATACAGGTTTGTGTGTGCAAGCATATACATAAATTTACATGTAACAGCAAGGATGTACTTGGAGATCCATTTCATTGTTATTTGCTTGGATTAGATAAAGTTGCTAAGAGGTTTTCTATAGGTTTCATCAAGTAGAGAATTGCTGTAGAGCAGATTTTAAGAGGTGTTTATCCTCCAAAAGAATATATAAAATCAGTACATAGAATTGGCTGCCAAATCAGACAGGGAAAGGAAGTCAGCTAATGAATTTGAAACTATGGTGGCAAATCATTAAGAATGGAATTATGCAAATAGGAAGAGAGAGGTGGGCACAGATCCAGAGGGACACATGGTAGAAGACAAGTAGGGATTATTGCAATGAGGCATGAAATACATGTGAACTTTCCTTCGTTTCCTTTACCCACAAATTTCCCATGCAATTTTTCATAATTCTTACAGGTCATCGGTACGACACGCCTGTGGCAACTGCTACTGAGAAAAACCTGAACCAAAGTCACGTCTGATTTGTCTAAAGAACCAGGGCTAGGAAGGAAAAAAAAGGGTGTTGCAATCAAGATTCTGAACAAATGTGTATTTTCTAAAATCAATTATCCACTCGTGCTTCAGCTACAGAGGTTCCTGAATGCTTCATCAGAGCAGGACAGAAAAGAAGCAGCAGTGTAAGCAGTGTTATGTAAAATCTTACTGGGCAGCAATTCCATGCTAATGATAGGGTAAGGTGCAAGAAAAAAAGCTTATGAACAGTGGATAATTTCATCAGAAGACAAGCATAAATGAGAAATGAAACTCAGTCTTGTTCTGTGTATGACAGTATTTCTCAAATGACTTTATTTCAAGAGTTGCTGGCACTTTTTGGAAAAGAAAGATCTTTAAAAAATATTAGCTCAGCTGGTTAGAGTATGGAGTTAAATAACATCAAAAAGTCCAACCTACACACCCCACCTCACCACCTCACAAACAAATATTCCAAACACAAAACTGTAGGTTTTATGATTACAATGAGAAAGAAACTTTACATCAAAATATGTATTATTTCTATTTCCTATGTCTTTGTTTTTATCATTGATTTTGTGCTTGGAAGTGTGTTTTCAATTTTTTTGCCTTTTTTTTTAACAAGTTTGCAGACAACTTAATATCGTTTTACATTTTAAAAAGAGAACTTAAAAAAGTTCTGCCTCTAGAAAAGTGCTTCTAGGTCTAAATTAGGCATATTTGTGAGCAACAGGACAGCTGTTAACAAAGTTCTGCTGACAGAACACAGATGTTCTCAAAAAAAACCACCCAAAAAACAACCAAAAAACAAACAAAAACACCCACAAAAAAAAGAAAGTGGGCACTCCTAAAGATGGAAAACCTGATTGTGCAGCATTTTAACTAACATGATGGAGATTGCAAAGACCACGGCAGCACTCAGAGCCAACTATTCAAATCAAAGAGCACAAGACTCCCACCACTCTCACCCCTCAGACTGGTCACAGCTCCAGAATTCCACTTCACAGCATCACCCCTGAGTAAGCAGGTAACACAGTTTGTTACCTGTGATACCATGTTATTCATGATAAATAAACTAATTGAAAGTGTATTCCCATGACAGACTGCTTTGCAGTAATCTTAACTTTAGATATCATATGTAGAATGATTCCTTCTGCTAAAACATGGCTTTTGCATATCAAAATCCTCAGAAATTAGCTGCCTTCTCCCTTTTTCCACCTGTCTCCACATAGCTTTAGAACTATTCAGAACCTCCTGACAGACACCACAGATCAAGATAAACCCCCCTATGCTAAATAGACGTACTTGGTTCCAAACCAGAAGGGCAAAACCCACTAAAAGTCAGGTTGGGACCCAGCAAGTTCTTGTGAAACCACAAGAAGGCACTGAATGCAGAAGGGGCATAAAAGAAAAGGGCCTGACAACAGGTGCAGAAGCAACTGTGAATTTTACATATCTCAGTTTTTAAGTACTAAATCATTTGAGCATGAAGATCTCAAGTTTATAACAGAAATTATTCCAAAAACATTTCAGTGCCTTAGTATTTGGATCCAGTGGCTGCAGGAGTCTTCTTCAGAGACAACCTTTATCTGGGTTCTTTAAAAAGCTTTAAATATTTTTGCAAGCAAGGCTATATAAACTGTGCTGTTCATTTGACTTAAAGATGGCAGCAGAGATGATAAATTTCTGCTGATTGAGATGAGATGCTGAAATTGATTTTCACAATAAAACATGCTTACTCCCCGTTGCTAACTTTTTCCCCATGTAAATGACATAAATGTTTGGTTTTGTCACTTGCAATCTGAGATTAAGTTACAGCTTTCTCATATTCTTGTAATTTCAGTCATTTCCCCAAGATACAACTTGTGTCCCTGTGTTGCTCCCCTATGGAAATCACAGAAATTCCTGGCGTCAGATAATTACTTGCCTTTTGTTTTCCAACTCAATTATTTTCAAAATAATTTCAAGTGTGAAACTCCTACTATACATCCCTCTACTGTCAGCTACTCTAACGACATTGTTGGTTCTGAGAAGGCTTATACAACTGCAATTATTCAAAATAAAATATGTAATTTAGCTCTTTATGTCTTGCTCTATATGAAATGACTGTTCTGAAAGCTGAGGAGAACAAAGGCTTATGAACTGATGCTTTTTAGGATGCTTAATACACTCATTCTCCCCATAACAAATTATAAGAAAATCTGAAAAGATATTGAAAGAGTATGAAGTTCACACATTTTTTAAAATTATAAATATTGTATCCCACCAAGTTAACGAACTCGAAAATACAATTCTATGTAACCCTAATTCAACTATAATTATAAATAAACACCACAACAATAGCTGCAACTCATCCAGTTAGGCAATATTAGATTTTAATAATAAAAATGTGAAATTAGAAGCACTATGTCCAAATGGCTTTTGATTTATCAGAGGAGGCAAAATAAAACAGTTTTCCTATCAACTATGAGACTATGCAGAGGGCATTGTGAGTTGTTTCAGACATTGTACCACCTTTGTTCTGTTGCATTAATCTAGTGCCCCCAGTTGTGGAAACGGACATTAATTTGAGGAAAAAAACAACAAACCAAAACAACAACAATAGGAGGATATTAAAAAAAGCTTACCAGCATCAGATACCAACAGAAATCAAAAGCATTGCCAATAATTTATTAATAATTACTATTTGCAGATGCTCCTCTTGCCTACTTTTTATACAAGCATGAAAACAATGGAATCAAAGGGAATGTGAGCAGCCAGAGTTCAGTTCTTTCAACAAAACAGATCACAGATACAAGAAATATCGTGATCTGAACTACCAGCAGTAACACTACCACACTTGTCACAGATGAGGTGTAAAGAATAAAACCAAAAGGAGAGAGCATTTTTTCAGTAAGGTTGAGGGGCGAGTTTCTGCTATCAGACTGAGCATTAAGCCAAGAATAAGAAAAGAGCATTTTAGAAAGGTAAAACTAGAGATAAGCCCAGTTTGCCAGGCTTTCCCAGCAGAGGGCATCTTAAACACATTAGAAATCTGTTTCTTACACAGCAAGAGTTCAGAACACAGCAGTAAGGACCCTGAAGTTCTAAAGCAACTATGAAAACTTCTTGGTGCTTTGCAGGTGATACAGGAGTAATATCTGGAATGATGCCCAAAACACAACACGTGTCTCAATCAGAGTTGGAAATGACCACTTCCATCTAACGACCTGAAACCATCAGTTAGATGGGAGCTGGCTGGCAGGGTGTGGAACAGCTTCCACAACAGGTGGGATCCTGGGCGCTGCTTCTGGCCACGCTTCCCCAGTGCCGCAACCTCTCCGCAGCAGCTCCCCAGCTCTGAGTGTGACCGAGGAGACTGGGTCACCAAGTGACCCGAGTGGGCCTTGGCTCATGTTTCTGGAACAGGATCAAGCCACAGCCACCAAACTTGTAACACCTTCCTGCAACTTTTTCTTGCCTCTCCCCAGTGCAACGCATTTAATTTAGCTGTCTTGTTGCCATCTTCAGTGAGTTCAAGGATACTGCGGAGCTGCTGGAGCTACATTTTCATCTTCCCGTTTCCTCTTCAGTTGCTTTTGCTGACCATTGCTCCCAGCCTCAAGATTTTATTCCTCTCCTTTACATTCCACCTCAATGAAGCCTTTTAAAACTTCAACCTATGCAAATACTTTTCCTAATTGCAGCTGATTAAACTGCTGTCTGTTCCCATTCAACTCCATTTCTCATGGGGTGTCAGCAGAGAACAAGATCACTATGGTTCTGTATGTCAGGATAGGAGTTTATACATTGGCATTAAGTGGACCTTGGTTAGAGGAGACAAAGTGAGAAAGGAACTTTTCAATCATCCAGACCCTTACTCTTTTCAGAGCGACCCGCTTGTTTTTGAAAAAATCACTCAGACACAATCCTGTAATTTCTACCACAGCAAGCAGGTTGCACACTGTATGAGCATGACCTTGGTGGGACTGAGGTGAAAAAGGCACAGAGCTTGTAGGATTAGGGTGTCTGTAGCTGTAAGCACAGCCCTTCCTTGAAAAAAGGGTTTAAGACATAATAAGGATATAATAAACCTAATTACATGTGTTGGGGTGTACTTTAGGTGCAAGGTATATTAGGGCAGTGTTAAGGGTACACCACAATTTCTCTTTTGTTTTGTATATAGAAAGTAAAAATACAGTAGCAGTAACAAACATGTTTCAAAAGAAAAGATAATTTTTGACCAAATTTTAAAGTCTGTTTTCTTGAAGAACAAAGTTTAAAAGAATCTATATTTCCCCTGTATTTGGATCTATGCCAAGCCACAGGAAAATCTTAATTTAAATTACTAAGAAGCCGTTCCCAGCAAAGCATGCCAGCTTCAGCACCTCTGCTCCCACAAGGCCGTGTGGCACTAGGACAGCATGGCACTAGATGGTGCTGTGGGACCTTCCAGGGAAAACAATCTTCTCTTGAAACAGAAGTTATTGTATTGTTCAATTAGCCAGGGAGTTGATTCTGTATTTTGAGACACATTGAAGAGTACTAAGTCCCAACAAAAGAAACCAGACCCGCAGAAATGGAAGGAAGACACTAAGTAAACATTCTGCTTTGACTGACACTGCTTTTTGGAGTAGCTAAGTGCCACTCTTCCACTGGAAGGCTTCTTGCCTCTCCTTCCCAAAGAAAAAGATGCAGCTTTTATGCTCTACACCAGCCTTGCTTTAAAGGGTTCTACATGTAAAACCGAATTGTAACAGTCCAAGTCATAGCTCCAACAGGCAGGGTTCCCACAAGACTATTCTATCCTTCTTTGGGACTGGACTTCACCACCCTTTAACAGACAAGATTTTATTCCAGTAAATGTTTAAAAAATATTTTGACACAATAAGTTTTGAATTAACAAAACTTTGAATAAACTGTGCATTTCCTTTTCCTGCCATGATGATCAAGCGTATGAAAAAACCAGAAGGATAAAGGAATGATTATAGAAACCTAAGAGAAAAGCTACGGCAATTTCTAGAGAAATGAGCACTTACAAGCAGTTATCAAAATTGATTCAACTTATTTCTTTCTATAGCTTTCCATGTAACTGAAAACTATTTAAGTGTATAAAGACGCCACCAATATATAAAGCAAAGCACATTTTGTTAACATAAACACTAAGTTTAAATAAACTCTGGTCTTCTTCATCTTTCTTCAAGCCAAGAACCTCAAACAGTGCAAGTATAAACACTGTAAAACCCCTCCTTGACACATGCAAAAAAATAAAAACTTTATATAATGGGCAGGAGTGTTGTGACAATAAAACCCTATGAGGGTTAATTATGCATTAGTAGCAGTAAAACATTTTCTTAGCATTGCAAAAGTCTCTTGGTGACCAACTATTCAGAAAAACCACCTAAAACTTATCATTAAAGTGCTGGCACAATCCTTTACTGCCCCAAAATGTGGATTTTATCTGCAGTACCCATGAAATGAGATACTATCCCACTCACCCCAAATCAAACCAACAGCATAGTCTATCTAATTATTGTTATGAATTAGATAAGTTACATTGGCTTTATCAGAAAAATATCTCATCAGCCCAAGTGCTACCTGTGCTCTGTAAGGTGAGAAATGCCCTCCAAATCTCTCAGGATCCTTCAAGATCATTCCCAAGTCTACTGGAAAGTTAGGCTATTATCAATTAGTTTGAGAGTGAGGGAGCTCATAATTCTTTTTTTTTAATCTTTAGTCTAAGCACCCTGACTTGTTTTAATAAAATGTATAACAAAGCCCCTTTAGTCTGTTTTCACTGTTATTCCCAGGTAGGATTTCCACTCAGCACTGAGTATTTCCAAGGCCAAATCCAACCCAAATGCACAGAAGCCCATGCATAGATACAAACCCCCAAACCCAGCCCCCAATATGGTAATCTATATTGCTTGTGTTCTGTGCTGCCTGCCTGGCCCCAAGTCATCAATAATGAATAGAAATGTACAGCTACAGCAGTAGCCTGTGTCATAGGCTTGTCAGGGATTTTTGAAAAGGAACAAAAACACAGGTCTGCCATTTGATTGTGTCTTCTTCTGCAAATGCGGGAAGGGCAAAGCAAAGTGGTATTTTAAAAGGGGTAATGTGATTAACCCTTTTTGTATGAAATTAATGCTTTCCTCAGCCATACAGATTGGAAAATTATTTGCTTACAATGCAACCAGTATTCTCCTAGGTCTGAAAATTCAGCAATAATGTTGATTCTGAGCCCAGGGAAGAGAGGTTTTTTCCATTTTAAGAAAATAAATACATACTCAAGAGTAGTAAAATACCACAGTTTATATAGAGGGAGAAAAGGTTTCTTTTCTTAGGGATACAGGAAGTTCAGTATCAAATAAATCTTGTTATTGAAGAAGGTATTTAATGCATGCAAACACATACACACACAGTCAATGAAAGCAACGGCATTATTTTGGAAAGTGCAGGTCCCCATGAATGGGGAAAACATGAAGAAAAAAACGTGTTACTTGTATTTATTATTTATTTTCAAATGTTCCCAAATACATTTCTACAGACACTATGGCTGTAGTCTTACAGGAGTGATTATCTCACATTTTCCAAACAGAACACACCAGCTGGTACACTACCAATCCACCCCCTGGGGAGGGTGGGTGGCAGACTACAAAATGTCTACAGGACACACACTAACTAAACTGATTGAAAACCCAGAAGTAAGCCCAAATCTTCCTCGCTTTCTACATCTGTATAAATTCAAGAAAAAGGTCCTGCATTAATATATTTAATTAATAGAAACATTAACGTTTATAGTAGATGAGTATATATTCACCACTTTGGAAGACTCAACTGAAGATGCACCCTTGCCTTCAAAAAACCTGGAACTAGACAAACTGAGAATTTATATAAGAAAATCAACTATATACACATGAACTTCCAACCTGGCATCAAAAGCAAGACATCTCAATTCAGATTACATTGCCAGACCTTCTTTTCTAGAAACCAATAACAAGAAAAAGCACATGGTTTAAACACAACTGAGGAAAATCTTCAGAAAGCAGCAATCAATAATACAATTTAACCAGCCTATTCTGCATTCTGACCTAATGTTATCTTGTGATAACTGTTTTTAATGGCTAGAGCAGGATATTATAGTATTCAGCTGAGCTCAAGTGTGCATAAATCGCTGAACGTTCATGGGTTGAATATGTTATTAATAACTGTGAATAAGGAAAAAGGACCATAAACCACCTTTCTGTGACAGATAAAATAACTGCTTCAAAATCATAAGTACACACTCCAGCACATTAAGGTTAAAAAAAACCCTCAAACCACAGAAATGTGATTCTGTTTAAACTGATTGAGATAATTTACTTACAAAATAAACTTTCTCCTATTTAAAGAATTCCAAAATTATTTCATAGCAGCACAAGTTGCTTCTCAATTCTAATTCCAAATGCACTTCAACATGACTACACTAAATATCTTTCGTTTTCCAAATTCTAAACAGTCAGTAAAAAGTTATTTTCTCCTAGAGATACCTTCTTGTGGTTTTGCAAGTGCTCCGCTACCCCTCCTCCAGCCTACTGCCCAAACACAGCACAAAACTTCTGTGTTGTTTTGAATATCCCCACTGAACACATAACTTAGCACACATTTTAATGTGCTGAATATGCACACCTGCAACAAGAAAATGCGGGGGGAGGGAGGTGTGTGTCTCATATGTGGTAGAATGGGCCAAAACCTTATTCCTGTTGTCACTGCCACATGACCCTTGGAGCATCTTGTGATTTATCTTTTTTTTTTAATCCCTCTGCTTCAAATATGCTCATTTTTAGCCTGTTATTCACTAGATACAGATCTCATATTCAAGAAAAGACCAATGCGTTGGTCAGTATCACACTATTGCTCAAGTGACAGTGGAAAGGTAAAGAAGCCAGGCAGCAAACTAAACTTGGCTTTGTACTTCCATTTCCTGTATGGGTTGTGCTGCTCCAATTTGCCATCAGAAGGAGGCATTGGTTTTGCATTTAAATTGTCTGCCCCAAAATGTGGGTCTTTGATTCAGTAACATAACAGAATATTTCCACGGGGGGGGAGAATTGTTTCTGAAAACAAAACAGTCCTAGTCTAGCAGAAGGAAGCTGGTGAGACTAGAAATATTTCCCTCACAGCCTCGACAACAAAGGGATTTTTAATTTCAGCTCTTAAGAGCTCAAAAGGCAAGACAGTGTTAACTTGGAAGTTGCTTCTATTTTACAGGAGGTAAAACAAGAGAAAAACTAAAAGATGTTATCCAAGATTTCTAACCTTCCTCTTCCTCAGAGCAAGAGTCTACTTTGTCCTCAGGGAACCACAGTTCCAGAGGTGGCTCCTTTGTGACTCCTTCTCAGGCCTCAGCAGCTCTTCTCAAAGAACCACTGCCAAGGCTGGAAGTTCACAGTATAGGATTAGACCATTTGTGTACTTTTCCAAAAGCCTCAGTCCTCTGGACTGAGAATAATTCCCATTCTACAAGAAGAATATATTTTAAATCGTGGAATCTCTTGTAATTACTCAGTTAAATGGCATGCCACACACATTCACAAAGCCTCATTAACTGAAAGGACAAAACATATCCCCAAAGGTCTTTGATTTTTACTGAGGGTTTCTAGGGTTTTCTAACCAACAGGAGATTTGTTTGTGCCTATTTTGTGTGCCTAAAATTTTCATAAACTGTTCCACCTGTTGAGTGGCAGACTGGACTTCTCCACAGAAGCTGTACAGCACTGAACTGAATCACTTGCTATCCATCCCTACCCTGAACATGGGAATTGCAGGGAGAGCAGCAACATTTAACTCATCCTAAGATAAACAACCAACACGATTTTCAAAGCAGTTCTCAGATGCTCTGTTTGCCACCTTGATCTAACATAAATCAGTGATATGCAACCTAATCACACATTACACATCACTGCCACCTACCACTGTGAAAATCACAAAACCAACTCATCACTCACCTTAGTATTACCTGGTAATAACTAATAGTTACCCATTATGGGGCAGTTTCAATACCCGTAACAGGGAAGAGTTTAATAGTCTCATCTTGATGTCAAATAATTCTGGTTCTGCTTGAAAATGAAAAACACATCTCCTGTCTGCCTGGGTATGAAAAGTATGTTTCTTCAGAGAACAAATCCATATTCAATCAGATCCAAAATCAGTTTATTCATTACCAGTTTATGTTCAACCATTCAAGTGTAATTTCCATGTGAAAAAGACAATTTCATGTTTTTTGATTTGGTTTCTTTTGGTTTTTTTGTTTTGTTTTTTAATGAAGCCATGCAGTACACTCTCACAGAGGTGACAAAGCAAAAAATAACTGGTTTGGTTGTTTTGAGGTACACACAACTATTTCACTTCTTTTCCAAAGCAGTTTCAGGCAGAGCAAATGCACATAATACAGGTTGGCACAACACCCTAATGGGCCCTATTACTAAAGGTCACAATGCCATCATCCCTCTCATCTCTGCATCAGATAAAAAGGATATTGGGCAAAGCAAAAAGGATATCACACACAAAGCAAAAATAACCATCCTGTAAGGCTAAAAGTAACAAGAACTTGGAATGGTTGTTTCCGTGCTGCAAACTACCTAAAGACATACTTTTTTTTTTTTTTTAACCACACTGTTTTACTGAGAAGGTACATGAAGTAAAGAGTTGAGAGATTGCTTGCCCGATGCCTAAAGGAGCTTTACAGGCACACACACAAAAGATAAAACTGCTGAGTTATTTATATATATATATATATCTTATGTAAGAGGAGTTTTAAAATGTAAATATTATACTTAAATTAGCATTTCTGGTTTGCCTACAATCAAAAGCCTCTAACATCACAAATCATGACAACGAGGTGGCCTAGCAACCTAGACAGACAGACACAGGAAGTTCAGTCAGTCAGTAATAAAAAGCTTTGGCTGTCTGGCTTCAGGGAGAAGAAAATTGCTTGGATGATCACTTCAATACTCTACTAGGTGATGCACTATTTTATTCCTTCTGATAGCTGCAGTTTAAAAGAACTCAAAACAGGAAAATGTACATGTAAAGGCTGAGCAAAGATGTGGACTGAAGCTTTATTTTATTTTGTTTCAGATTCACACTTTTGATAGAGCCTAGGGAGCCAGAGAGAGAAGAAAGAAAACTGTCCCCAGTGCCTGACAGTAACAAAAGTGAAAACAGCTGCTTGAGTTGCAAGCTACCTGCAGAGTGGCTCTAGGAGCAAGGGGCTCTGCTGGGGGGACAACAATCTCTGCAGTGCTAGCAGTGCACTTGCCAAAAAACAAAACAAACTCATCAAATCACAGTCAAAATTTAACTGTTTATCACGATTCCCTGAAAATACACCATCATTCTACCCACCAGCAAATCTACATCTAAATTTACCCAGCGGTAAATTTACAGTGCTGCCCATGAGGGACCCAAACCTGACCATGTTGCTGAGCAACATGCTCCTCCCAGAGAAAGGAGACATTCTGCCCCTAGCAGGAAGGTTGGTTTTTTAGAAGAGGTGTTATCAGAGCTGAGGATTTTTTCTCCATCCTTCTTCACTCTAATTACATCCAGGCAGTAATAGTGCTAAAGTCTATGCTAATGAGAAGCTTTAAATTCTTCTGTCAACATGACTGACTTTTTCCCTCTCTAGTCTTCTTGAGGCTCATTCTTTTCTGTTCCTTTCTTTTTTGCCTCTCCTCAAAATCTTTTCCAGAAAGATTAAAACTATAACCCCGCAAGGAGCTCACTTCCAAGTATCAAACATTTAAGCCTATACCCAGCAGGACACAGAGGCTCTCTGCATTTTTTTGTCATATATATGGTTTTTCAATAACTCTTATTTAATCATGAGACCAAGAAACACCTTCTAACTCCATTACTAGTATCAGAATTTTAAAAACTCCCAAAATTAGCTTGCCTTCAGCCCCCTCACAACTACTGGCAACTTACTCAGACAATTAGCAAATAAATCTGCTTTGGTCATTTATCCAGCACACAGTGATTATCAAGATGAATATTTCCAGATTTGACAAGTAATTGCAGTATTAAATACCATAAGAGTACATTTCTAAGAATTTGATGACCCATCCAGAGAATTCCAACAATTAACAGCAATAACCATTCTGGGTAACTGACTATTCTCTTCCAAGAGTAATAGCATCTCCTTATATAAAAGGGGTATTTTTGGCACATTCTCAAGGTTTTCTTTCTTCTGCCCTGCTGTCAGAACTCTAATCAGATATGCACAGCACCTACAGTGGTCCTGCATACTCCAGGTAATTAGCCTTTCCACTAATCAGAGAGCATTTCTCCTTGCTGCAAACATACAGGACACTGATTGTTCCTTAACCCTGAGGTTTCCTTTGCTCATTTCTCAAAGAATTGACTCAGCACCGGATACCTTGAACTACTCTTTCAATGCACACAATTTAGATCTTTTCAAATAAAGTAATTTCTGAGTATTTTGCTGGAAGCTGAATTTAAAGACATGAATTATCGATGTTTCAGCTAAAATGTATCCCTGAACTTTCCCTTTGCTCCTAATAGTTAAGAAAATAAAAGCTCACAATACGTTTCTTTGTGACCATCTTCAGATGCCTTTCTGCTTTAAAAACTGCTCACCTTAGATAAAAACTAATTTGCACCTGTGATTTATTAAGACAAGAAACTCGTGTTTAGAAGGAAAAAGGCTGCAGTAAGTGTCTATGCTCTGACAAATGGGAAAAAATACAGCTGATTTAACAAATGAGTGCTCAATCAATGATGCACTGAGGCACACGACAAAGGGAAGTCAAAATCCATTACATTCAAGAACCTCCTTTAAATTCCACTTCAGTGCACTGACCCTGTTGCTCAATGCTAAAGACTTTACAAGGTTTTCGGAAACATTTAGAGAAGCTTTTGTTTTGGCATTCACTCAGCTGCACCTCACAATTAACACTGCCAGACTCCTCTCTAATCAATTATTCATTAAGATTACTAGCATATCTTTTGAGCTCCTTAACTTCACATCAGAAGTGTGCGAGGGATGATACATCCATGTGTACTTTGCAGAATAAAAGGCAGACTCTAAGCAGGTTTTAACGTTAAATGAGAACAAGGCTAAAAGAAGCGAAATCAACACTTTTAGTCAAAGTTGAGCTTCAGGCGAGCTGCAGGCAGTGCACAGCGTGAGAGAATTTGGCTCCAGAAAGTGCCCATGTGTTGACAGCTGAATAAGAGTTTGAAGGCTTAATGGTAAGAAATGTTCAGTCAGTGGTAATGTTACACTTTACTTACTCAGTTAACTACTCATCTTCTCCAGCCCTGACAGCTGATGACACCAACCCCACGCAATTCAGGTTTTACCAGTTGCTATACAAACGTGTTTATTGTGGTTCCCATGGCTAGTATTTTTACCAGTCAAACAAAAAAAGAGTAGGAAATAATTTTCAGGATATAACAATGAAATACAATTGTGCTGAGAAATTAGGAATGCAAAAATTTTGACAAGTTGCTCAAACTATAGAAAAAAACCACATATTTTGAGCCTATTTCTGCAACTACAATAGCATATGTAAAATAAACAAATATCAGTTTATGCTATGGTAGAACCTACTCTATTAAACACACGGGTTGGTGAGGAAGATATTTGACCCCTTAACATAATTTAGGCACATAGACAGGTTCTGTTTTTGAAGCCCATGAGAGATCTAACTTGGGCTCTGAAGTTAGAAGGTGTAAATGGCTCTCCCCACAGCACACAGAAAAACCCTATTATCAGAGAATCTTTTAGGTTGGAAAAGACCTTCAAGATCCCAACATCAAGTGGAAGTGATGAAGTTCTCAGTCCTTGTTTGTATCCACCTGTTCTACCTAGGTCAGAATGAACAGCCAGATGGGACAGTAGGCAAAACAAGCCTAGAGTTACCTAGAATTTTAGCATTTTCTAATCACAGCATGAGTAAAGTCTAAAAAACAAACAAAAAACTACCAAAACAAAAAAAAAAAACCAAAAAAAAACCAANCTAATCACAGCATGAGTAAAGTCTAAAAAACAAACAAAAAACTACCTAAACAAAAAAAAAAAACAAAAAAAAAACCAAAAAAACAACATTATCAAAGACAAGCAAATGGTAGAGTCACAACTGCCCAAGCACACATGGTGCTACCAGAGCAGAAATGAGTTTTCTGAATTTGAAGTGGTATTTAATAAAATCTCATAATCTAAGTGCGATCGAGTCTGTAGCTGCTAAATGACATGTCAGTAAAATGCCAGAAGTGCCAAATACTCCTGTATTCTATATGCCCAAATACTCCTGTATTCTGCATGCCCACAGCTGCAGAACAGACTGAGAACGGCAGCTCTGGGTTTACTTTCTATACATAGTGATAAGCATGTCATTTACTAAAATCTGGCAAATTTTGCTGTTGGTAAATGTTTGGAAATAAAAAGCAGGTCATTTACCAAAGACTGGATATCATGTTCCAGAACTTGATCTTACATTACAGGGACAATAAAAAAAAAACCCCAACTCATAGCAGTTTGAAACAAGAGCCAGGCAATGCCTTTGAGCATCTGCAACACATCCAAGCTCTTCAAAACGAAGTGAAATTATGCACACCTTGCTCCTCAGATTATCAAGTGGCTTAAATGCATCAGCCCCACCAACTAGATAGATTCCTTGAAGCTACTCAATTCACTAAGACAGAAGTGCCTAGAAACATTTAAAACAAACAAACACACAAAAATAGAATAAGGAGCTTAGAAGTGAAACTCCCCTTCACATCAAATTAGGTACTTTGAAAAGTCTGAAAAACACCTATCAAGACTTTACAAAGCATACAAAAAACTAATTGTGTGCTTCAACAGACAACTAGATTCCTGAAATAATATTTTTTATCACAGATACTGTAAATATGTGCAAAAAAATCTAAATTGACAGCAAAAGAACTTAGTGTTATCAGACCAGCATTACTGTATGCAAGCCAGCAACAGAAAGTTTAAATTGTTCTTGGAAGAAGTCTACCAAAGATATTAATTCACTGTACAAAATACCAGCTTTTAACATGTCTTTTGTTCCTGTTACACTTTCAGTGATCTTATAGAACTTGGAAACAATGATTTACATAGAACCAACTCGACTGATATTTCTACTGAAGTACAGTCTAAATCTTACATGATTTCCTTTACTATTCTGATTTGTTCTTTTTATTCAAAGGTAGCACTTGTTATCTCTGCTTTTCAAAGAGAAAATAATAATTTAGATTAATATGTAAATTCCACACTCCTTCATGGATTCTCACAGCAACACATGACAGACTGTATGGTATTATCATTGAAAATAAAATATCTTAAAGGAAAAAGAAAAGAGAACAAGACAAAAAAAACCCCAAAACAAACAAAAAACAAAACAAAACACACTTAATAAGAGAATTACCAATTCTCTGTTCAGTATCAGAGGCCTGAACTACACAAATACAGCTCTGCAATGTAAAGATTCCAATTGAAAGCCCTTTTGGACAGTTTCATGCCATGAATTTCTGCTGTAACACAGAAGTCTGTGCTCAATGACCAGTTTTGCAGATGCTCGTTGTGGAGCCCCCCACCATTTGTAAAACAGATCAAAGGGTCCCACTCAACACCCCCACCCTGTTTATCACTCCTCACCCTGTCCTCAGGGTGTTTATGAGCCATGTTTAAAAGGCAGCAATATTCACAGCTGATCAGACCAGCAGCTGATCAGTATTTAATCACCAAATCCAATAAGGAAACAAATGAGGCAGAGCACAGGGGTGAAAAACAAAGGTAGGTGGAAAATGTTAAATAAACCACCAATTTATGGAAGATAAAAGCACTCTCAGAAACAATCCACAAAACAATTTTCTTTTTACGCATTTAATAAACGTTCTGTCAGAGTAAACAAAATCTCAGAAGCTGGAAGTTTAAAAAAAAAAAAAAAGAAAATCAATTAAAATGAAGTCACAGGGAATGGTGGGAAATTGTTCCTGGCAGTTATTTGATATAGTATGGTTAATATTTCTAGTCAGGCAAATTAACAGTTTGGCTGCTGTAAACCTGCACTCACACAATACATAACCTCTGAGGGCTTGTTCTAAAAATTATAGAAATATATGCATAAATATTGTTATATAGCTATGTATGAGATGTACAATAACAATTATTTACTACACAGACTCTAATACGAAGGAATTCTACACTGCTAAAACCAGCTGAAAAGAATGTCTGCATCTTAAAATAAAAGTAAAAAAATACACCATTCATTCCACAGGGTCCCATTTCAGTTGTAAAAAATATTTTGAATGCTCTTAAATAAAAATCGGTTTCTCTAGCCAACTGTATCAGTAGATGAGCTTTTCTTTAATACCATTCTGCTGTATAATTTGTACTGTGCCACACTATATTGATTGAAGAAAATTCCAGCGAGGCAGTGTCAGTTTCTGTTTCTACAGGGAAACCACTGAGCTGAACAGCGAGGCTGCTAAGATCAAACCAGGATGCAACTTATGTGTTGCTACTTTAAAATTACATGGGGCTAATGAAAAAAACAATTAGAGTTTTGCAGACATAAGATAAGCATCACTTTTTCCTCTTCACTATCCTGTTAATGTAACTTGAATAACCAGGAAAATTAAGGTTATTAGTTTTTGTACCTTCTCATAAATGAAGTAATTTCTATTTGCAAGCAGAAGCTGCACTTTCTTCATATGCTTCAAGTCATTTGCTATCTCTACTGTGCTGCCAAGTGTGGCCACAGAAATAAATTCATTTATCTTCCAGCTTATCTTGAGATTCTGCTTTGGAGAAGCTGATGTTCCTTCGGCTTCTGGAGCTCATGTTTGCCATAGAGATTAACCCACCTGCACTTCAGGTGCAGGGAGGAGAGACAGAAAACAACTTATCTTTATCACAGTGCTCTTTGCAAACACATTCCATCTCACGTGGATGGTAAAAGTACAGATAGGCAACTTGATGCAACCTTGCCTTGTTCAGAGGAATGAAAAGGGGAAGAAGCAGGCATGTTTCACATGACAGTTAACATTCATTTAATAACTAACTCTCAGCTGTGAACAGAGTTATCTGCTTGCAGACACCAGAAGTGAGATACAGAGTACCTCTGGTTTAGGTGTTTGGACACCTGTGGGTCAGCAAATAAAGCGAGTTTCAGTCCTGGGCACTCTTGAGAAAAGCAGACTCCCCCTGCCCTGACATTTGGGCCGCTGGAGCCACAGCTCTGCTCCGATGCTTGGACAACCCTTGATCCCAGCTCCCTACCTGACGTACACGGTAACTCTGGATGAAAACACTGTGCTGGTGTCATGCTATGGGCCTTGCCCATATTTCCTGAGCCTGGCACTCCCTATCAGCGACATTCCTCCATTATCCTGCAAAGATCTCAGAATTAAACACGGGTTTGTAATACAGAACTCAGAGCCAGCCTATGAAAAGCTTCCACATCTTCAGGCTTTTAAGATCTAAAATAAAGTTATGAAAACTGAGCTGACAATACAATGAAGCAAAGGAAATCTATCAATAAAAACAGTTGTATTTGAATTAAAGAATATGCAGACTAAACAAATTTTATGTTGGCTTGAGGCATTTCAGATATGTCATCCTTCCTGCCCTTCCCCACAGATCATACAAGATATTTATGAGTTGTTAGCACACACATGCTCAAAATAGTGAGCAGAGGCTGAAAGGATCCTCAACAGTTTTTATAAGCACTGTGCTTAATTATATCTTACTTACTTCAGTGACTACTGGATTTTAAAAAAAACCAAAACAAAACTATTATATTAACTTGCTCAGTGCCTCAGAAAGACTAATGAGAACAAAACTGAAAAGTATCTCCCACCCCAACAACAGCATGAAGAATGTCAGAAGTAATGCAGTTGAAAGAGCTGCCTATTAAAATAACACTATCTCTCAACTAGCTAACTTTGATTTAAAAGAGCAAAATAATTTAGCAGAGAACAATGCACACTTGCAAACCTTTCATACCATGTTAACAGGTGGCAGTGCATTTTTGATGTTTGTTATGAAGTCAGATTCAAAGAGCCTGTTCAGTTATCCTTTGTTACATTTGTATTCCCCTCCACTATCAATAGCTACATTAAAAAAAAAAACACCCACATATTTTTAACCTTATGAGATAAGCCTGTCAGTGCACACAAGCATCATGTGACCTTTTTTTAAAGTTATAATTGAAATTACATGCTTTTGACTACTGACAGATACAGTTTTGTACAAAAGTTTTGTTTGCAAAATCAAGGTATACAGCTGAAATTATCAGAAGGGATATTGTTAAAGGAACAAATGGACAAAGCAGAGGAAGGACAGGTTACATACTTTGCTCAGACTGTTCCTGCCTGTTCCTTACTCAAAAGCCAAACTTTGGACAGGTCTCCTGAAGTGGATTATTTCAGCAAGTGACAGTCCTAACCAAGCAGCAAACAAATATAAGTTTTTCTGGTGCCCAACTCTGTCGAGCAATTATAGCTGTGACTTTACCCTGCATGTAGTATTGTTTATTTCCAAAAATTTGCACTCAGTTACCTGTTTCCCTTTGATGTGTGAGACACTGAGATACCAATGCCCTACTATTTCAGTGCAATGCCTTAAGTAGCAGCAGGTAAGATATAATAGTATAGTAATAATACTATATATTAAATATATAGTCTAATAGTATAGTAATAGTAGCACAGCTAAGATATGGGAGAAATGACAGATTACTGTGGTTCAATCTAACAGAAGAAACTCCTTCCAGACATCTCTTTCCTTAAAACTATTATTTTATAGCTGGATGCATGCATAAGGGGTTGAAGAAAAAAATCAGGACAAACTCAAAGAAGATAAACCTGTTGAAAATCATTACATATACATAAATTATAAGTACTTTAGGAAATACAGAGCTGGAGAACGTGAGAACTTCAGGAAAAGGTGACATATAAGAATAACCTGAACTTTAAATGCAGTGCACGTTAGTTAACTATCTGCTCTAGGCCACTGATAGAAAAGGAATATTCAGTCTGTTCCAGTACAGCAGATTTTGTTTGCTGCAATACAGTTGCAGCCATCCATGTATAAAGTTATTTTCATCGAAGGAATATACTTTGTTTTCCCCCAGACTCATAATACAACTGAGCAGCCATGGAATCTCTCCCTGTTGTTTTATTACCTACAGACTAGTAGAATTTCAGAAATTAGGAAGACAGATTAATTACACTGTACAATTTAATTAAACCTTGGAAGAATAATGGATCCAACAGAAAGCTCTGTAATAGCATGACAGAACTGTGAAAGAACAGCAAGCTCAAACAACAGGCACAGAATCTCCCTTTCCACTGAAGTTCTCAGAATGTAGAAATCAACACCTCTGCATCACCAGCCTCAGTGACCCCATGTGCAGCTGTGCCCTCCAGGACAGCTCAGCCAGTGTGGATCAGCTGAGAGATGCCATCTCTGTTACCAGCAAGGGCCTCGGCACGGAGCACCCGCCTCTTGCACAGCCAAAAGCCACAGCAGGCATGGAGGGAACATTCCCAGGTTACAGAGGGAACAAAGCCCTGTGCCGTGCCCTAATGAGTCTGGAGGTACTGCTGGTGGCTGAGGGATGTAAAATGTTCAAGCTCTAGGAGAATAGCCCCAAGCTCTTCCCAAATTATGCACTCCGGTACTACAGGCCTGCTAGCAAAATGTATCAGATTCTCCTGTCCATGATAGTTATTCTTTTGGACAAAGAGGACAGATAAAAATAAATTGTAGAACAAAATCTGATACCCAGTGGAATAATAGAGGTGTTTAATGGGGAAAGATTTTCAGGCACTGCAAAATTCCACAGAATTTCAGATGGTCAAGACACGGGCACAATAAATGCAAATGCATTCACTCTCAAAGTGTGGAAAACTTAGACAAAGAAAATTCACTAATAGAAACATAAAATCTTGTTCCAAGCAGCCCGAAAAACTGACTATCCAGTTAATGGGTATATGCAAGACAAAAACCACAAACTGAGAGTTTTGAAAAATGGCATTGTGAATGAGACATGACAAAAAGTGCATTTTGAAACTATATGACCAACAGTCTGCAAGATTTAAAAAATTTGGTCATCTACGTGTTGAAATTATTTATCCCCATCCTGCAATGCGTTTGGTCTCAAAACTAAGGACAATAATAACGGGTTGGCTTGTTTGGGGTTTTTTTAAATCCAAACAAGCCCAAGTACATGAGTTATGGTAACAATTAGTTCTACATTAAGCCATTTGGATGAGGTGAAATTCTGTAGATGGATGTATTTATCTTCCTGGTATCAACACATTCCCTTCTAAAATGAGGATTTCACTTATCATATACTTGCAATCCTTTGAAAGGAAAACCGTGAAGAGCTCTCTAGTAGCCATCTGTCCTTCTTATGCCAATAAAATGTAGACAATTATAGCGGTATTCCTTTCAACCTCTTGAACAAAGTACATTAAAAAGGTTTGATCAAATCCCCTTTATGCAATATATGCCACATTCAGTGAATACAAATTGATGACTCTGCCCTTTGCCCTGGCAAACTCTGTCTTTCCTCTGTGAAATGGCATATTTGAACACAGTATTTTCTTAAATGTTGCCCTGATTGCATATGGAGAGAACAGAGGCAGCTAAATATTAATCAAACAAGTGAATGAGGTTTTTTAAAATGCTCCTCTTGTACACAATTTTTTTAACTCTCTCGTCCACCTCAAATCTTCTATACAATGGAATGCCAGACAGGAATATTATGCAAGTATGTTAAAGAAATGTGATAAACTCAAATTATTTAACAGTATCATGAAAACATAAATCCTCCTTTTTGTACCAAAGCACCAACAGATTATCTTTAAAGGGAATACTATAAACTCTTTTTTAAAAAGCTTGAGCACAAATTATGTTTAATAACTTCCATAGCTATGGACAATTCATTAGGCTGCTGTAACTGAAACAGGCTAGAGAGCACCTTTCTTTTTTGTTCAGTTTAGTATGCAAATGGTTGTCAAACTGCCAGAGTAGCTGGTTGCACTGATTTTTCTACAATGCCAGTTAATCAGTCTCTTATTTCATCTGTATGCAACCTTCATACACACATACAGGAGAAACAAAATCTGAAAACACCCAGAGAAGTGCTTACCTACAAATGATCAGAGAAGACTCCACACTAGAACTGAGTTATTTATGTTATTTGTTTTACAATAACACTAAATGGTTAGATGAACCAATGTGCAGTGAACTGCATGTATTTCTCAGGCAGTCTCTTCCTCCACAAGTCTATAAGCTGGTTTATCAGACACACATTAAAAAATCCCAGAGGACAGAAAAGGAAGCCAAGAGACAGATAGATATATGATAGGATTGTCTGGTTTTGTTGTTGCCCCCTCCCTCTGTTTTTTTTAGTCTGGTTTTCTAATAAAAATCCCTTAAGAGTCACAGAAGTTACAAGTGATGGCACAAAGTAAACAGGCACACCTATCTGCTCTTGGGCTCCAGAACAGAATGCATTAAATAGATATTTACAGACAGAGCTCAAGGAATTGATACAGAGCTTTGTAAAATGCACACCCAGAGCATTCAAAGCATTTAACACAAAATCATGTGTAACAGGCTGGCAAAGACAATGGATTAAAAGGAAACGTTAAACTCAAAGTGTTATTGTTGTGCTAACTGCCATTGCTTGATCATTAGGAAGTCAGGAGGCAGCATTTGATAAAGCTGGTTACTAGAAGGAGAAACAAAGAACACTCCATCTGTGTCACACGTATGCCACAGCTCATATTAGCAATGAAAAATACAAAGAAGACTGTCCTTTTATTCATATTTTAGGGGATAAGAGGACTTGGCTGTAAATAAATAAGGACTGATAATTTTTCCTCTTTGCTTCATTGAGCAGATAAGATAGAACAGAAGTCCTCTCTGGAGCAGTATAGCCAACACTCAACTGATACATCACTGGTATCCACAAAGAGCATTTCTCCCCTGATTTCTTACACAGAAAGCAGAAGACTCCAGGCTCCATCTGATTTTGGTACTCTAGCAGACTTTTCTTTGGATTCTTTCTTGTAATATCCATACCTTTCAGAAGCATGACCAAGTCTTAACTTTGCTATCAAACTGTGTGACATATCTCACAGATATTCAAAAAATGAAACTAGAAGCCCTTAAACAGCTAAAACAAAAAAGGCAGTGTCGACAATATATTAAGGGCTACTTATACATCCATTTGGTACTACACAGATTTTATCTAAACTCTTAACTTCAGCATTTGAAAAGTGATTTCATGTAACTTGATCTTAAAAATATTTGCAGTTGTTCCATTCAAGCAAAATGGGTTTGAAAGCAGTAAATTTCTCCAGCTGGAAGGTACTCAGTCCTATTTATAAAAAGACAGAATATTGTGCGCATGATTTATTACTTGGACCAGGGAGAATCATGAGGACATTATCAGAAAGACTGTGTAGGGCTAAGTATGAACTTACAGCATTTCCACTTTTTTAACTATAAGAATGGAATTAATTATAGAATCATTTAGTTTGGAAAAGACCACTAAGTTCATTAAGTCCAACCATAAACCCAGCACTGCCATGTCCACCACTAAACCCTCTCCCTCAGTGCCATATGTGCATGCCTGTTAGATGCTTCCAGGGATGGTGACTCCAGCACTTCCCTGGGCATCCTCTTTAATACTCAACCACCCTTTCTGAGAAGAACTTTCTCCTAATATCCATGTAACCCCCCTCTCCTCCCACCCGGTGCAACTTGAGGCCATTTCTTATCCTATTGCTTGTTACTTGGCAGAAAAGACTGACCCCCACCTGGCTATAAACCTCTTTTCAGGTAGCTGTAGAGAGATAAGGTCGATATGAGAGCAATATGAAACATACTTGGATGGTTTTTTCTGGCTATAGCTTGGAGCACTTCAATACTTGACAAGATAAACTTCAAAATACACTACCAAAAAACCCCAGAAGAACAATTCCACCAAAAAAAGTAACTGCTCTTTCTAATCCTTCTATTGTGTAGCAAAACCTTGTACTTTAGCATCAGACCAGTCCTTTCCACTAATTTTCATCAGGGCAGAATTTCACCTTTTAAGTTTACACAAGGCACAGTTTCACTTCAATCTCCTCCAGCAAAAACTGTCATCTTTAGCCTCCTCTCCTTTGGCCACAGTTAACCATCATCTCTTCTTCAGTCACACCTGAGACCATTTCTAAAATGGATCACAGGCATGATTGAGTGGGGGAAATAAACCCCTGTTTTTTGTTTTAAAAACTCAGTTCATTTCACTGTTCTGGTCTGAAACAGGGCCCAAGAAACCAACATGTTGGCACCTTTTTTTTTTTTTTTTTTGCAGCATGAGAGGAGCATTAAGAGGTTGTCACCTCCTAAACTGACTTTGTCACCAGAGAAGTCTGTGAGGAATTGCACCTCAGATTAAAAAAGAACCAAAATAATTAAAAAAAAAAAAAAATCCCATTCTGCTGGATCACACTTTTCTTTTGAAAGTGCTGAAAAAAACCAACCCAAACAACAAAACAAAAAACAAAAAAAAAAACCTCTAAAACAACAAACCCCCCACAAAAGTGTCTGTAAAAAAATTCCAGCAGCTGCTGGACAAAAACATTCATCCTTCTGAGCATCCTGCTACAGTCTACCAAAAGATCCTCAGAACTAGGTTAACTAGAAGTGCACCACTAATCACATTTAGGAAAATATATGCTATACTTGAAATATAACCCCTCACAACTGCAGCATTTAAAGCACATTTCTTGCTGTAAGCAGCAAAGCAAGAAGTTCAGTGATATTGAATATTTCCAAGCATCAGCAGAGAACTGTGACCCACTGGGATGTCCTCACCAAAACACATGGAACTGCCAAATGCCCACTTGAGAACCCATTCTCCTGCCACTCTTTTCCTTTTTTTTTCCTCCAAACAAGGTTAGTTCCAAACTCATAACATTTATTTTAAAAGGTCAAGTTTGCTTTTTTGACTTGCTTGATGGTTTTTTGTAATTCCACTCACCTGAATAACCTATAGAAATCAATGCATTTCTAGTGATTCCAAATTCATCCTCAAGTGACTTTGGTTTGACTATCCAAAGCAGTCCATGAAATACCTCTCCCCCAGCCATTTCATCACTGTTCAGGGCTGTTCCAAATAATACATGCACCATTCAAACCTTCTGCAGGACCCCAGAGAAAGAACTTACTGTGGTGTGCACCATAAAAGCAACAATATCTGGCCTAACAGTCTCCAGTTCCACTGGCAAGCAAAACACAGACCCTCACACCTGCTCACCAGCTTGATTCCTGAAAAGACAACCACATCTTTGTGAAACAAAACCAAATTCTTATCCCTCCTGTTACAGGGAAAAATTTCACAACTCTCTAAAGAAGGCATTAGACATCCAAGATGCCACTTCCAGCAGGTAAATTCACTAACTCCACTTACAGATTTGTTTCCAAGTGTTTCTTTCTGACCAAACAGAAAAATCCCTGCCTACTTTTTGTACTCAGTTTTACTTTTTCTTTGAAAAGAAAATCATCTGTAAATCAAAGAAAAAGAATAATAATTCAAGCATGTAAATACATGTATAAGCTCAAAAGCATATATCCTCCCTAATACTATGTTGTCCTGTACAGCAATTCTCCATTCTCCTAGTAGTTCTCTAGTCCTTGTGATACAATTTTTTTGCCTGTCCATTAGGAATGACAGTGATGAGAACTTCCATTGATATCTACTGCTACACTGACCTCTTCCACCACCTTCTGCCAACACAACCAGAAACCTCCCTGTGCTACCAAGGGCTGACACCAAGTGGATGGTGTGGCCCACCAAGCAAAGAAAACACACCGGGGTGACTCCTCTCCCCTACAACAGCACCTTTTCCACTAATTGTGCCATAGAATTTGAATTACTTAGATGTCGAAGGCTTGGAAGAGCATACTGGAACTGAAGAGACATGGGGTGAGAGCTGAAACCACCACTCCACATTTTTGTGGCACACAAAGTCTTGGGAATCAGTAAGTTGTGAAAGGGCTGGTTCTTTTGTGAGCAAGAAAAGTCAAACAATGCCAAAAACTAAGCCCACTGAGCCAAGATGGCTGGAAAAATGGCTTGGCATAAATGCATGACTCCCAAAAACAGTGACAGAAGAATAAAGGAACTGGAATTTGTGATTTCACTGAAGGAAAATCTCTTGTTGCATAAGACTTGGGAAAAATAAACTCATTTTCTGAACTCCATGATTCTTAGCTTTCCTGAAAAGTGTTCCTGCTAAGTGTAATTAGAAAATCAAAGCCTCAGCTCATCACTAAGTTAGGGGGGAGAGATAGGGAGGTGAGACAAACCAGAAATAATAAGCATAGAGAATTGGTTGGCTAAGTCTCAGAAAAAAATCCTTGTTCTCTGAGGCTGCATTTACACTTTTGAAAACAGGCTAAGCTTGCTTGCAGAGATACAAGCCTGTTCAGAAACTCAGCAGTCCAGTTCTGTCCCTTCCCTATTTTTGTGTGAGGTTCTTGCAATTTCAACTCATTGTGAGTTTTATGGGGAAACAGAAAGTGGGAGATGTCTCTTTTCACAAACAGCTCTTGAGATGTTGTGCCTGCCAACACTTTTCCTTGTGTTTGCCATTTTCCCTGGCACCTGTGTTGCGTATTTTTGTTCTCTGGACTAAGATCCCTGTTTTTCCATGGCCTAGGACCCAGGTTTTCTCTACTGACAAGGACCAAGCATAGCCTAGTGTGTTTTTTTGTTTTTTTTCTCCATCAAACCTCTTACTTCTGTTCACACATCCTGGAATACCATGTTCTCACTAAGACAGCACTCTGATAAACTAGGGAGATTTTAATACTCAGACCAGGTCTGTCTCCCAGCCCCATCCCTCTGCTAGTTGTGTTACAACAATTCTCCTTTCGCTTCCCCGCAATTACAAGAAGGCTTCACTTTCCGTGTTAAAACAAGACTGCCAAGCAGGAAAAGCAAAAGCAAAGAAACCACCTAAAAACTAGCAAATGAAAGGGGAAAAAAGAAAAAAAAATCAAACTTTGAACTGTCTCTTCTGCACAAGTGTTAAACTGATCTTCCAATTATTGATATCTTGCTATCTCACTTTCTCAAGTGGCCACTAAACTGGAAGCTGCCCAAATCTTTATTTGTATTTCAAGATAACACTCAATGAGAAGCCTCACAGCCTTATTTTTAAAAAGTGAGCAGGCCCCTTTCAAAGCAAGTTTGCAATGGAGCACCACAAGAGGAATCACTCTTTTTCAATAGTGATTTCAACAGTGAACAGTAATTTAATCTAATTGAAAGCTGAAACAAAGATAAAACCTACTCCTATTTAAAATCAACAGCCTTATATTAAAATGCCATTTATAGCAGTATATTAAGAGAAAAAGGAAGCTTTTGTAAATGGGCTTGTTTAACATGGCAGTGAAATATTCAGTGTGAGGCACTTTTATCTTGTTACATAAAACAAATGCAACTTGTATAACATCACTCCAAATACTAAATTGCTATGAAGAACAACATGTGATTGTGCCTATATGAATTCAGAAATAAAAACGAGTGAAAAATTGTATCTGCTGAAGTAAAATTAACTGAACAAAAATTCTCTGTGGCAATACTTTCACCAGTCAGCCTATCAGTTGAGAAGGATAGCGGGGGAGGAGAGATACTGCATAAAGTGAAAATACAAGTCTTCTCTTATAAAAGTCAATACATCATCTTAAGCTAGAAAAAAATGGTCCCTAAACATCCGTAAGTACAATCAGTAATTGTCATTAAAAGCTCTCATTATACAGAGTAGGTGTAATTAGAGCGTCTTGCCCGCACAAGGGTGCAGCACACAGAGAAATGCTGGAAGAATTCATAAATTAGTGCCAAATCAGTCTCATTCCCAGCTACCACACAATCTGCTGTAAACCAGAAAAATTGTATTTACACACATTAAGGCAAAGCCCACTGGCCTCTACAAAATTAGCCTAAACATGAAATGCAGTTATTTGAGGGACTCCCTATTTCATTACGTGTCTTAGGAATAAAGGGATAAAGTTTGCCATCAATAATGCGAACATATCTGCTGAACCCCGCAGATTCCAGGGCATTAATAATTTAAACTCTTATGGGAATTTTGTCATGGTGGAGATAGGACTTGTCTGCAAACGGAGCTCAGGGGATGTTCAATATGATCTATTCTAGTATACACACACAATTGCTACATTTATCATGATGCAGAGGAAAATGGTTCCTTCTTAAGGACTTCAGGAATGTTTCTTCTGTAATTTACACAACAAAAACTCTGAGCATTTCTAATAAAAATATAATCCCAGGTCCTATAAAGATATTATTGTAAGAATTACACTGAAAGGCTTCTTTTCTCCCCCTTGCTATTACTTCTGCATATACAGTGGTGCTTTCAACACATTATAAAATCGGATGGGAAGAAAAGAATCTAGCTCCTGAGAGTAATGTTGTCTATGCAAGATGCTATTGCCAGCACAGATAGTGTATGAGCTTATAGCCTAGGAAATAAAGCTGTATGGCTCAAATATTTATACTGGTGCAAAGCTAATAGCTCTCTATATAACACAGTCAGTTAGGTGCACAACTACTGGATGGCAGAGCAAAAATCCCCTTTTGCACATGTCAATGGAAAGAACAAATCCTTTTGAAATGCTCATGGTATTTGTGTAATACAGAGTAAATTCAGGCATTTCTGCAGAAGCCAATCTAAGGTAAACTCTAGGTATGGACACATTCACTCAAATAATTAGACAAGAAAAACCTTCCTTTCACAACCAAGCCCAAATTCTTAGGTTACAGTTTGCAGGAAAAAAACCTTGAAAAACATTTCTGTCCACATGCTTTCAATGTGCCCACATTGTACCTTCACTATGCCAGGCATGCAAAGCCTGATGTGCACCACAGTTCCTGAGTGGCAGAAGGACAAACGTTCCCCTACAAAGAACAGGCACCAGGGAAGCTAATGCAGGAAAACACCTCCAAATAATTCCTTAACTTGCTAAATTTGCTGTATCTGCCACTGAATTAATATGAATATATAGGTGATCAGAAAGAATCTTAATGGCACAAGGAATGCCTCAACATCTTAATCCAGCTGATTAGCTTTTCACCATAATTTAAGACAGCCCCTGTAAAAGCTAGAGATCAGCATATAAATCCTCTACAAGATTATTGCCTGATTGCCCATGAAAACTGAACTCTGAGTTCAGTTCAAGAATTTTATCATGTAATGTCATAAATCAATTATTTTTCTATTGGGATACTTGCAAACAGAATCAGTCTGGAAAATGTAATTCAAAAGTTTTTCACCGTAGCAGCTTTCACTTGATGTTAACACCCTGAAGAGCTATGTTCCATCTCAGCATAAACAAGTTATGCTAGTGCTGACTCTCAAATTATTTGAATGAGGCCTTCTGTGTTTCTGATGAAAAAAAGATGAAGAAACCACAGGAGTGAGAACAACAGGCAGGCAGGGGATGTGTGGCTGCAGTGCAGAGGGAATATATCTGCAGGACAATTGAGGTGTGCGCACCCTTCTGCTGAAACAAGAGCGCCCAGGTCGGGGCTGCCTCAGGACAACCCTGGTTCAGCCTGAGCCAGAACTTGCTGTTCTTCTTTCTGCATGGAAGCCAGCACAATCCCCAGAGATCTGCCCATCCTCTCTTGCTTATCCAGTGGATCATCTTAATTTAGACCTCCTGCTCTCCAGGGCTCTCCTGTCCCAAAATCCTGCTTTGTCACAAACCTCTTTTTAATCTGCTTGGACATTTCAGTGCTTGACCGAGCTCTGATGTCTGATGGATCACCCCCTCGCTAGTTTTCCAAAGAGAAAGAAAGTTCTTATTCTGACAGGGCTTTAAGAAACCCATGGCCCAAGTACATTACCAAAACATTAACTGGACAGCCTGGGGACAGCAAGTACCCCTGCAGAAAAGCATTCACCTACAAGTCCTAAAGTATATATCACTATTTCAGAGTGTTTGAACAGCTTTATGAAACAGATTGATAAGGTCATAGTATTTTTTCTATCAGCCACGGCCCTTTACTGCTCCTACAGGAAAGCACAGGAATTATGTGGAAGAGGCTGTGGAAGGGTTTCAACAGCTTATAAAATAATACCAACAGCAAATAAACCAAATTATACCTCTTACCATGTATTACAGACTTGATAGTTTTCTGTGTATTATTTGATAACACTGGCTTGGGATGGTCTCAATACAAGTTCAGCTGGCACTGGACTGTGCAGTTGTCTGAATTAGCATAACAATTTTAATCCCAAGAGTTAAGAGAAATCAGATTGAAAAATAATAAAGGATCCAGCATAATGCTTTGTATGCATTTATGATCCAATAATTATGTCACACAGCTTGATGTAGTAGGACTCTCATAATACATTTTTCCAAATGTATGGAGCAAGTGACATATCCCAATTTGACAGACTTTTGTGAATGAGGGAGGAACAGTCCCCCACTAACTCTACTTTGGGATAAGCAAACTGAAACAATATTAATGACAAAATTCTACTTTAGTTCTCAGACTTGAATATACGTGTGTATATATATA
>VWZN01016268.1:282516-340416 GCA_013396955.1 Regulus satrapa | reverse complement strand
TGTGTATATATATATATATATATATATATATATATATATATATATATATATATATATACACACACACACACACACACATATACACACACACACGCACACAAACTGACTGGATGTTGAAGCTGCAAGACAAAATGGCAGATGGGCCAGCTTTGCTGGGAAGCTCACCCTCTAATTATGAAGGGAGTGGGGAAGAGGAAAAAGAAAAAGCATGCAGCAGAACCATACATGTACTCACATATACAGAACCATACCATACTGACTTTTATTAACTGACTAAACTAGGCAGTAAGGCAGTCCTCTATAAATATTAGGCTTCATCTAGATTTTATTATTTTGCAAGCTGTCTGTGTTACAGTGATGCTCTTAGCTTGTATTTTAACTACCTACTAAAAATATGGAAAGCAATAGTAATAAATATATTTTATACATTAGTTCATGTAACAGTTCTTTGTTGAGGACACAGCACAGTCTATAAAATAAATCTGTAGTCTTTTACTCTGTGTTAATTGGCCTGCAAAGTCAGGAAGATGGATAGAAGCTGTTTCTCAAAGTCAGTGGCCACAAAAATCTTACCAAAATGCTAAATGAGAGTTAAGACTACAGTAAAATTGTAAAAATAACACTGTTATTTTGGTAAATGCTCCACTGTAGCGTATTATCTGTGTTACAAATGCACCAAGTGGCCTTTCTGGGGACTGAATACAACTTCATATGATTTTGCACCTACTCTAGGGAACTCCATTCTGTAGCACAGGGAAAGATACAATAATCACCACTGAAGGAACAAAAGCATGTGTGTCTAAGCACCAGTTATCAGAAAAAAAGAAAGAAATTAAGCTATGTCTAGGTGCTTATGGAGAACAGTGCAACCTCTGGGGTTTATTTGTTCTTACGGAAAAAACCAAAAACAAGCACATGCATGAAAAAAACTCAGACCCATTTGTTGCCTTTTCAGATTTCCAGAGACTGGTTTGCCAGCTACATGCTTTCTGCTTCCCAGGATGCACTGGACATACTCTTGAATACCTGTTTCACTTATTACAACCAAGCTTTCACAACCACATACAGAATTTACAGACCATGGATTAGTTCTTCCAGTCAGAGCAGAGCTGCTGCCAGTACAAATACCACGCCCTGTGAGTTGATGGACAAAACAGTATTGTCTATGAAAAACAAAACAAACGAACCCCAAACAAACCAAAACCCAACAAAATAGAAGAAACAAAAACCACCACAACCAATCAGGCAGTTCTTGTATAACAGCGTATTTTAGAATCAGCAGATCTACGGACTAATTAAGAAATAAATCCTGCAAAAGCTCTCTTTCCCTTGCAGTCATTCTAGGTGACAAAGGACAGCACTGTGTCCCTGTTGCTGTCTCCCCTGCTAGTCAGATGTTGGGCTATCGTGGGACCCCGCCAGACTCTTCCAACAGCAGTCCATGGTGAGAGCAACACTGGCTGTCCGTGCGCTGAGCAGTACTGCTCCTCACTTTAAGAGACTCCCTCTTCCAATCCACTTCCAATTTTAATTTGTCCAAGAATTAGCCCTCTTACAGATTGATTACTAGCTCCAGGCACCTGGTAAGTCATGAGAAAATTAAATTCACAGTCTAGTACAGTTTATTAGCAGGTTACTGAGCTGTTAGAAGAAAACAATACCTTCTCCCAATACCTTCCTCTCATGCTTCACCCCACCCACACAATAAGGCACCTGTATATCTTGGAGCATAATGTCTACACCAAAGATCATGCCTGTCAAGTCCAAAAAAGACCAATCTGCAAGTTAACACCCTATGTCACTTCTTGGGGAAGGACCAGATTCAGGTTTCCAAGTGTCTGCAGATTAGTACAGCAACACTACTAACATTCAGTCTCCTTCCTTTACAGAAATTGCATTTATACCCACAA
This sequence comes from Regulus satrapa, assembly GCA_013396955.1. NCBI lineage: Eukaryota > Metazoa > Chordata > Aves > Passeriformes > Regulidae > Regulus > Regulus satrapa. The sequence goes on along the minus strand of VWZN01016268.1, from coordinate 338,506 downwards.
TTGTGTATTTGCAGTTCATGTTTCTGTAAAACACATAACCGCCAAATAAACCTATACTGTGGTTAATCTACCTGCATTATGTATTCTCTTCCCAAGCAAAACTCACACACGGAAGAAAATTCTGTCAGCTGCTCATCACATAATATTAAACAGATTACAGGGGAAAAATTAAATCATAAATGGACAAGGACCTTCTCCCTAACTGCTGCACTATCTCACACAATAAAATTAATAATTTAACTATCTGAAACTTCACATGTGCAGGGCACTGCAAGTAGACCAGTGGCATTTTCACTTCAAATTTATATAGTCTTTAGTCAGTATACTTAATCTGCATTTCTAACACCTGCTTCAGTCAGCTGTGAAGTGCAATGTTATGTATAAAAATCTTTCATCTTTGTACTGTCCATCCAACAAAAAAAAAAAAAAAAGATTATGATAGTGGATAATTATTTTACTTTTAATAGGATATAAAACTTTTCACACATTTTTTGATCACTGCTTGAGAGACATGCTCATATATATGACATTCCATTTTATTAAAAGGTTTGAGTTTTTCAAAAGCCCTTTCCTATTATTCATGTTATCTAATTCTATGTAATATACTTCTCCTTCAAATAGTTCACATTTGCTTTCCATATAGTAGTAAAAATGTGTTAAGAAAGTAGACCACAAGGTGTGCACTTTCAGACTATCAGAGCTTGCCTCAAGTGCACCAGGAGGCAGAAGCCAGAATGACTTTTCCACTCAGGTGGGCATCAGTGCTGGCACCTGTAGCTACTGCAATACAAGGTGACGTGGAAAGAGTACGCAGAGGGGATGAGACCACGTGCAGCTTTCATCCAGCAGGTTCATGTCAGGCAAAAAGCTCTTCCCAGTCATGCAAAGTCTCAGTCAAGTTAAACACTCTATACCATAAAGATATCCAAGGGAAGTGTCCCATGTTGAGCTTTCAGTACCTTGGTTGAAATGAAATGATAATATGAAAAACTGACCTTCATGTATTAATGTACAAATTTTTCTGTCTGACACGCTCACCTAATTTAGATACAAGTACAAATAATTCTTTTTCGCAGAAAGTAAAAATTGGCAAGTTTTCAATCATTTCACCCTTTGTAGAGCACACTGAGTTTGTTATAGATAAAGACATATGTTCATCTAGTCTGATCTTCCACCAGCTCTCACGGAAAAGACATCACATAAACACCCTTGCAACTAGTTGTGCTGGAATGACCAAGAAGGTACAATCAGTAAATAATTTAGAAAAGGAACTTTGTTATACCATCTTTTTTTTTTTTAGGAAGTAGAAACAACAAATGAAACAATTTGCTTGCCATTGTAGGAAAGTAATCAGGAGGAGGTGGGTGGAGAATTGGAATGAAAGTGGAGGAAACAAGATGCTGGAGTGCATTTGTTCATGTGCCATGCCTGAGCTTCATTACCTCCAAGATGGTTTGGATTTTTCTAGTCTGGTGTTTTGGAGTGGGCTTTTTTGTTGTTGGGCATTTATGTATATTTATTGGTTTTACAAGAAGTTAAAACGAAAATCCTATGCCACTGACAGAGCAGTGTTAAAAGAAGCCAAATAACGACAGATCATATACTAAAACAGTTCCCTCCCTCCTCCACAATCACTGTCTTTTCAAATATGGGGCATTAAGGATGAAAGCTGAAGATTGTTTTGATACCTCCAAAGAAGATAAGGCAAAACAATAATGAAGGGAGCCTCTCCACCACAAAACAAGTACAGCTGTTTCAAAAAAAAAAAAAAAAATTCATTAACTACTCCTGGCTCATACTGAAGGGTCATGATGGTTTCCCAAAACTAACTTTTAAAAAGCCAGCAATAAATAATAAACACAATTTCCAAAGGAAGCTCCAGTTTTATAACCATGCCTTGCTTGCTAGTTGAGCTAAAGACTTTGCCAGAGCTTTTGACCTAACCTCTGGCACCTCCACTAAGACAGTATTTGTCACCCTGACAGCAAGGGGAATGATTTCCAGCCCCTCAACTTGAAGTAATAATGACATCCGTCTTGTTTTCACCCCTAGAGACTGAGGACTGCCGAGTTTTGAATAGGCACTATTCAGTCAGATAGAGAAGAACCACAGGAAAAAACCAAGCAGAGATTTAACCTGTTCTGGGCCAAAAATCACACAGCTTAATAAATTAATTAGGACATTTCTCCTCCCACAAAGAGTCAACTAAAGGTAATGAAGGTTTGTATAGAACCATGCAGCACTGGTATTGTTGTTTGTACTACATGCTACAACTCAACTCTTGCTAGCTACTGAATCTGTATTTGTGGGTCAGAGAAGGAAAAGAGCTCTGTGCTCCCTGATGGATTAATGTAGGTGACTGCTCAGCACAGCAGCTCCTGTTCTACAGCACACATACACAGCTGCTGGGTGAAACAACTCCTTGCAGCAGCACTAGTTCAAAGTGCAAATTAAGCACAAAACAGGGGCTTAAATATCCCTATTGCCCAAGGAAGGGATGATTTCTCTCCACTCCCTCTCATCCTACACATGCTTTTCTTATGCAGGTGACTAAAAGCTGCAGCACAGAGGAAAGAACATCGCTCTGTTTCAATCAGAAGCTGAAACTTGGGGGGGGGGGAGAACATTAACAGCAGATTCTAAGGCATTTTCATTTCCTTTTGATGAATTTTTTAAAAGTGAGGGAGAAAATTACATATTTTCTGCATTTCCAAATCTGTCTGCAGGGAACATTTACCCTTAAATCAGGCCAAATGACTACATGTTTGTGTACAACCACAGCCCTAGAGGAATGCAGAGGAATGCTTCTTCTAGTATTAGAAGATACTAAGAGGGCAAAATAAAAACCAAATTGTCTTTCACAGTGCCTCCCTTCTCAATTTCTCCTTGATGCACTAACCTACCTAACAAAAAGAACCAGTAAATTCAAACATTTGGTTCCCACAGACACAACTAAATTCTCGTAAGAATTTTAAATCTCTTGCTTTAGAAATAAACTGTTCAAAGTTCTGTAGTGTACATTTTTGCCTTTTTTTAAAAAAAGTACACATATATTTCTCCAAGTTGTTTTCAGAAACAAATAAAGCAGCTTTCCAAAGCAAACATTTTTTAGAACTAATTATGACATCATTCCATAGTACAAAGTTCAGTGACTTAACTAGAATTCAGATGCCTTGATCTTACTTTGTAACAAAATAAGTGATATTTCTTTCTATTAATTTCCCTTTCTTTATTTTGGAATGAAAAAATAGGAAGCCATTCTAATACAGAAGATAAGAAAACATCCCAAACTAAGCCCAGGACCTTTCAGTATTATGAACTCTACACAATTACCACCCTGGGACAATTGTTTTTATTGGTGGTTTTTGGTTGTTCTCATTTTAAGTTCTGACTAATAAGTACCATAGTAAGCAAAAACAGAAAAAAAGCCCCAAAAAGTGCATTCTTTTGACAAAAATGCGATATTTTCACACTAGAGAGGATAATGACAAATCTTGCTAGTTATGATATAAGCAATCTTAGACAAACTGATTTTTGATGCTAAAAGTGTATCAGCAGAGATTTGATTTACATACTAATCCAACCAATCACCTGATTATATCATATCAAACACATATTTCCTTATCTAGGTATTCTCCAAATAATAGTTACCACAGACAAGCACTCTTGATTCTTTAATTCATTAGCTTCAGTCTAAAATGGAAGCAAGCTTCTTATAACTTTCCTGTATTCAGTTTCCACTAACAGGAGAGATGACTGCACCACAGTCACAGGGGCACTTCCCTTTCTGGTCTCCCCACACTATGTGATCAGAAGGAAGATGACAGATGACAAAGTTTAAGGTACTTGGAGTGTCCAGTCTTGGCTATAGAAACTTCTCTCCCTTCTCTACCTTGCAATTCCCTAAGCTGGACTGAAGAATGAAGCTGCTTCAAATCTCACACTATTTTTCCAAAGTACAGTACACACCCTGAGTTCTGCCTCTGAATTTTCTCCAGCAACATCCACTTTTGCTGTTTGTTTTACTAACTCAAGAAATGCTACTGGCACATGTATACTCAGCTTTCTCTCTCTTTTCCTAAAAACCTGCTAATCCATGGAAACAATGATGGGGGCAGGATTCAACCTACTGTCTCAAAGCCATCACCAGGTACCACACTAAGCAAGTGCACTAGATGAGGTTGTTGACCAAAAAAAAGTAGGTGCAAGAAAAAAAATCCTACCTGTCTGCTGACATATGAGGAAGTGAGAGAAGGAGAATACCCAAATATATTTATCTTTAGAAAGGCAGTAGTTACTTATTTTTTGGCCTTAAAGATAATACAAAGAAATGTATTTAATGGCCTACTTATTGCTATCTTTAAACAAACTTTTTTTGGCAGAACTGACTGCCTGAGTCCCATAAGACCAAGCAAGATGAATTAAAAGATCAGTAGCAAAAGCTAATGGGAAATCTGAGAAAGCCCTGAGACTAACTACAGCCCACATAATTTTTACACATTTGACAGCTAATAGGTTTCATTTTTTGTTATTAGGTAGATTTCAAGGTATTTTCCTCCTGGCCACTGTAAAAAAAATACAGGGACTAACCACTGGCCTTCTAGAGGACACACTTTTTTGAGACCTTGACAGCAAATTTTTTCTTTCTTCTTGGTTACTGTTACATACCCTCCTTCTCTGTAACATTTCAAAGACAACCACAAGAAATGTTATTATTTGTTAACTGGTTCTCAGTGCTGGCTGGCTCTGCAAATCCCTATGGACTTAACTGTCTTTTCAGACCAGCTCTGTTATCAGTGAGACCACGCAGTGGGTGTTACAATACTCACATTTCCAGTTATCTCTCTACCCGTTTGGGGTTTTTTGTTTTGTTGTTTTGGGAGGTGTTTTTTGTTTTCTTTTTTTGTTTTTGGTTTTTTGTGGGTTTTTGGTTTGGTTGTTTGCTTTTTTTTTGAGTTTAGCATTAGTCATAGACAGAGAATTTCTATTATTTTATTTTGTAACAAAATTGTACATCTCATTCTGTCTGACATCTACTCTGTCAGTTTGGCTTTGGGACAGAGAGAGATGATCAATAAAGGAATACTAGGACAGGTGCTTGGGAAGTTTCAGTACACAGTGAGAATGAAGTCCTATGTGCTTTGAAAAGTTGCTTGGCAGACCTGGAAACAGCCACTGATGCCTAAGCTTATGTTGAGATTTCAGCTACAGTTATCAGAAATCAAAATGAGGATGTTCAATGACAAGAGATCTGAGCACCAACCGTGAAATAAGTTACTGTAAGGCAACATAAGCATCTCCCAAGATTATTAAAATTCCATGGAACATAAACTTTTCCTGCCTGTTTCATACTATCTGGCCCAAACACTCGCTGCTGCTGAGATCTGCCACCCCCTTCCACTCATGCCACAAACAATCCTTAGAGGATAGGGTGCCTTCCCTGGTGGCTGATGAAGAGGGAGAACTCGTTCAGGACTTGGAGAACTATCCCAATGAAATTTGGAGCACAGACCAGCAGCACCTCTGTACTGCCCACTGAGCAAACAAGAGGAGACCGCTTCCCAGAGTACAGAGGCTCACCATAAAGCAGCTCCACTTTGAAATTAAACAAGACTGAATCTAGAATTCAGCACCTGTTGTGAACAGACTTCCTGGCAAGATCTCCTCATCAACAGCTAGCACAGTAAAAAGGGAATCCCAGATGACTGCTCTACCCCTTTTCATACTGCAAAGACACAATTAATAGGGAACAAAGGGGTATACAAACATGTGCCTGATTTCAGAAAAATATTTACAATGTTTGTACTAGAAATACTTAAGACAGATAAGGATATTTATCCTAGAAATAACTAAGATTTTAAAAATTATAATTAAAAAAGCCCCAAATAAACCTAAACCATTCAACATCCATTAAGGTAAAATAAAGTAAATAAATTCAGCCAATTGGTTATTTCCATATGGTAGGATTTCGTTAAATAGTAATGAAATCATTGCTAAAAAATCCATTGTTATTAAAATAAAAAAGTTGGCTCAGCCTACCAAAATTAGATTTGTAAGTTGCTGGTCATTCCCATAATTAAATCTGTGTCACAAATTTGCAAGAAAAATGGACACTATGACTAATGCATTTACTTGCAGCACTAGTGCTGTCAGGCTGTGTAAATCATTATGCCTGCTAAAGCAGACTAGATAAGAATTCCATACATTTTCATTAACTGACTAAGCTTTGTGTATATGTGAGAAGCAAATTTTATTCTCTGCTAGCTTTAGCTTGCATTTGGAAGATAATGTAAATAAAAACACCAGCCTTGATTTCATGAGCCATGTGGCTGCTCCAAAAATTACCTGAGCTTTTTGAACGACATGAACCAGCTCTCCCCCTCTGAGAGATGGTCAGATAAAGGAACAAACCCACACATACTTAGTTTGAACAAAGGAGATTAAGGGAATGATGGGCACCTGAAAGTGTGTCTTATTTAATTTATTATGTTTCAACAAAGAAAGAATAGTTAATCCAAGACAGCACTGGAGAAGTCCTACCCAGCGCTCTGCTGTTCTGTCAGGAGTCCAGCGGACACCAGAGCAGAGTCCCCGGAACCCTCTCCTTCCCTCCTGATTTCCTGTCACCACAGACCTTCACACCTCAGTTACAGTTCTTTGCTTAAGGTGAAGCTGACGGCTGTTCCTTTCACACTGTTTGTGACCCCGAGGCACTGAAGAACCAGCCTACACGGACTCACTCCACAGACAGGACATTCTTATGGGATTCCCAGCCCGCAATCTCCAGCAGAAAGGAGATTAATGAGAGGAAGAAAGATGAGACAAGACCAGTCTATTCTAACAGTGCAGAGCACTGTTTTGTGAGGACACAGCGTTCTGGAAGTCCATCTCCCACACACAGGGCATTACACTGTCACTGCAAACCGAGTGCAGCTCTCAGCCAAGCACGTCTCCAGTGCAGGAGCAGCCTCAGGGGCAGGTGGACAAAGGCAAAGGAGCTGAACCTCTCAGGCAAGTGCCATGGAACAACCATCAGCACAGCATGTTGCTCTGCGACTTGGACATTTACAACTATTTGTCTTCTTTCAGAAGCAGGATAGAAACACTTATGAAGTGTGGCAATGCATGCAACGTTAAGAATGTCAGCAGACCTACACTTCACATTCCAGGCAATTTCCTTAGTCTTTGGGTGCAAAAGTATCCTCTCCTCCAAGAGGAAGCAGCTAACACAGTGCTTCCTACCTTAGCCTGTGGATGCAACCTTGTGATAACCAACCACTCTGTATGAGTAAAACACTACCAGATTATATTAAAACCCCATTAAGAGGAAAATTTGAAATCACTTCTTATGTTCCACAATTACTGTAAACCAAACTGCTTAAATGAGGGGAGGAGATAATGATATTAACTACCCAACTCAGAGCAATCCTCTGTGGTATGAGCCTAAATATTCTCTTGGCTGAAATTTATGTAAATTTAATTCATCTATCATTAGTTATTACTAATCTAGCTATATAAAAACACTTTTCTGTAACAATTAGTTTTTTCAAATACTGTGTTTTAATTAGACCTGGGACGTTATTAAACTAAGTCAATAAAATAATGTTAATATGTACAGTATCATTTAATGCACTGTTTTGTCTGTATATAGGAATACGAGCTTTGGTGGAGTTAAAAAAGGAATTACTTGTGGCTGGCTGGTAGCATTTGTGAATCTCTTTACCAGTGAAAACATCCCCAGGTCCTTAATCTAAGTGCATTTCTGCTCATCAAAACATATTTGGCATTTCTGCATTTTGTGTATCACAAGATGTTCCATTTCATCTGAATTAGCTGATCTCAGTATCATTCTAACATTATACTGAGTATTTTGCTGCAGCCATTTTGTTTCATAACTTCCTTTAATTTAACTTCTCAAGCACTATTTGCTAGTCTTAAGGGCCAAAACAAAGCTGGTGGGGCACAGCACATCTTTGAGCTGTTTAAATGAGCCTGTTTGACACAGCCACACATGGGCACTGGCCTTCAGGGTGCAGTCTGAAGAGAAAACACTGTCCTGCCTTTGTCACAAGTGCCACAACCTGCCCATGTGCTACACATGGTAAGACAAGGAACATAATAAAAACTTCAGCCTTGATGAGGTCAGAGCCTTCTAAATAACCTCCAGGACATGTAAAAGTATAAAGTTTTGGTCACAAAGGTCTGTAACTCCATCTAAGTCTGTCCAGACACAGCTCATCATTAGAGACTCCTAAGAAAAATGCAAATGTGATTTAGATTCATCATGAATTGAAGATACAGGACATAGGTTCTTCACCCATAGCCAAACCCATACTTTAGGCACCAATATAAACTGATGGATTCCCAAAACCACTTCCATCAGGACCTTCCATTATCTTCTCAGAAACAAGCCAATAATTTTTACATTGTATAAAACAGTTTTGACTTCAAACAAATATATCTATTTTTTAAAATGCTTTGCCAGTTTTTCAACAGCAAACTTTCTCTGTAAGTGACCACACCCTTGCCGGTGCTCCACATCCAGAGCTCCTCGATTCAAGGTCATGTGAAACCACTGTGAAACTATTGGAAAACAACTCTGTCCACTTAATGCTGCCCCTGGCCCTACTATCACATTTCAATCACAAGGTTTATCCTATCAGCTTCATAACTGGAAAAGCTTTGTAAGAACAAACACTCAGTCATTTGCAATCTGTTTTGTGTCATACACATCTATTCCCTATATGATCATGATTTCAAAGTAGAATTACTATAACAAGTGTTTAAATGTGTGGATATATTTTTAATTTAATAGTAACCAGTGTCTTTACCATGTTATTCCAAAAAAAATCAGTAATTAGAAAAAAATCAGCTGTTACTGTGCTTTCATTCTAGCTGATCTTTAATATTTTTGACAAGTCTTTTTGGGAACTTTGTAAGAATAAGGTTTACTGCAATGTTGCTCCAACATTTGAAAAAATACCTAAAGGGAACAAAAAGTGAAATGAGGTAATTATATGCAAGCAGAACTTTCCAATGATCATGAACTAAGACCAAAACCAAAATTAGGAGTATTACATGAAGACAAAAACTAACTCAGCTTCTTGAGCTCAGATTTCTTCAAAGACCTGCAAACAGCTACTAGAAATTGAAAATACGTCTCCGTTGATTTACTAGGAGGCAGCATTGTAAGTCAGATGCAGTGGAGCCTAAATTCTTACTTGAAGCCAAGGATATATATCTCCAAATGGCAGCTGAACTGAGCTTTTGGGTATTCACAGAAACCTTTTGAACTGAATGCTGGAGACAGCGGAGGAACCAGGAGCTCATGCCAAGCCACAAGAGAAAATCTCATGCAGGCGCAGACTTAAGAGTTTTTCCAACACTTCCATAATGTGAGGCAGGCTCAGGGAAGGAGGACATTACAGATAACAAAAAGGACAAGTACTTGGGAACTGATATTTTAAATACATAAGAGGTCATCGGTAGCCCAAAAACTTACATCCACCCTCCTAACTTCAGCCTACTCCCTCAAAAATGCAGCAGCACAACACAACTTCAAAATGCTATATGACTTTATCTCTTACTAGTACAGTTCCATATACTTAAGCTTCTAAAAAAACAGCTTTTCATTAAAAAAGAAACAAAACAAAGAACAAGCTGTGAATAAAAAGTGAGTTACTTTGTACTCACAGTTTTGATTCCAATTTCCTACTTCGAATTCTTTTATCAGTCATTCATTTTATAAATCACAGTATAAAATAGGGACACTAGAATGGCATCACGAACACATATTTCTAAACATGCATAAATTTCAGAAAAAACAAATTCAATTATTAGCTGCCTAAATAAACAACCAGTAACAGTAGTTTGCCGACACATAAAATAATTTGTTATTTAATATTAATTAGTGTCTCTCTAAACAACACATCAGTAAAACAAATTTACTCTTCCTTTCTTCATAAATATATTTAGTGTTTATTACAGTATCCTTTCCAAATGTTTGTAGACCATCGGGACCACAAGTACTGCTTTTGCTTTTTAAAGACACAGTTATATTTCCAGCTGGATTGATTGCTTTCTCATATCCAGCTATTTTAGTGTGTTCCTCAGAGACATTGAGTGGCTCCACTGACAGTAAAATATGCTAAACAAATGACAAGTCACTGAGTAAATTAGCATCTATTCTCTGATCAGCTGGGTCATGTTTTCTTTTCAAAATCCATGGCCTCTTGATAGAAAATAATGAGTATTTGATGGCCCTTATTAGAAAAATCAATATATTGATGCCCATGTCTGAAACATCTGCATAATAATAGATTCTGTTAACCCATTTAGGAGAAAATTAAGATGTGTTTACACATTATTAATTTACCATGAGGAGAGACAATTTATTCACTACCTTTCCTCAAGAGTTTAACAAAAAGAAAAGAAATTGCAATATACATATTTAAGGACACGGTGACAAACTGAAAGATGATTCAAATTTTTGCCATCTGAATGGCAAAATTCCGCCAACAATAATGTGAAAAAAATGCAAACACACCAATGATAATGTTAAAAATTAGACTAATAAAGCACTTGCTATAAATACTGTGTTACTTACCAAAAAACTTCCAAAAGCAGAATTAAATATAGCGGCTGCCTAAAGAGAAAGAAAGAAAAAATATCACCAATGGTAAAATAGCTGGAGTGCAAGAACAAAATATTCTGCCCCCACCCACCAAGCTATTAGATTCTCCAAATACACACATACACAGAGACCATTAGGCAGTTAGCCAGTGCTTAAAAAATTGCCAGTCGCCTGTAACTTATGAAGACTGATGGCTTCTGGTTTATGCATTCATAAATAACGTGCTGAAAAGGACAAAAGCAGGAGGAGAAGAAAATCCTTGCCGATAGACTGAAGAGGAATATCCACGAGAAGAATATTGCACAGAAGCTCAGTCTCGCTACTCATTGCCTAATTTGCCAGGAACATTTTTATATACTGACCTATTAATTAAAATAAACATTACCTGATTTAACTAAAATACTGCATCTTCTCATACCCTTTGAACAATTTTAATGAAATATTAATCGTTCATTGTAATAAAGTGTTGACAGAGAGAACTTCCTGTAGCTTGACAAAAAATTTAAAATAGGAATAACAAAAAAACCCAACCAAAAAGCCCCCCACACTGACCCCATACTTCTGAGGCCAAAATGTCATTACTTTTCACTCCATAGTCATTCAAAATAAGAAAATAAACAACTTTGATAATGACTTAAATAGTGTTTGTGCTTACCTAAATATCCAGGAAATATAAGGTAGCAGTACTATTTCTTAATATGAACTCATTAAATTCCAGGAAGTTAATACTTGAGTCTTGCATAGCTTTCCCCAGTTACCAAGAAAGAACAGAAACTCTTGTATGGCAGCCAGTCTGATGATGAAAAGCCACACAGCAAAGGTAAGAGGGAAATCTACCATTTAGGTGCCGATTTAGAGTCAAATTAATCACCCTGGACACTTCCAGCCACAGATGAATAACAAGAGGCTGCTAGTGAGTTGAGCAAGTTTGAATAAAGTCCAAAATCAGGGTAGGAGCTGTAGCTGAACCTGCCTTCTGCTCCATAAGAGGATGCAATGAAAATGAATGGGTAATGAGATCCTTGGCTCTAGAGAGCTTAGCTTTCTTATTCAAGTTCATAATTAATTCAAAGCTTTGATAATTTCATTAGATTCCTCCTCTGCTGGCCCTATCAATAAAAGATGGCACTGGACCACGGCTCCTCAGTGGCCCAAATACAAAACAAATGCAGACTGTGAAACCTTTGCTGACTTGCTTACTAACAGGGACAATGGCATATGGCACTCCATGTTGAGGAGGGAGCATCTGAATAGATACAGCTAAATAAAACATTATAGCTGACACTTGTAAACTACGGTAACATATTTTAACACCTCTTTCTCATCAGCATTTCTTTTCTGAACATTAAAAAAAAAGGCACAAGTCCAAACAGCTTCTCATGCCAGAGTTCACAGCTGAAAGAAGCGTGAGTAGTGTAAACTATTCTTCAACAAGTGTGAATTAAATCAGGATTTTCTACTTGTATTTGAAGCTGTGCAACTGATACTTTTACATAGCAAGGGAAAGACATATTATATCCATCCACACAAACCTAGAGCATGGCTACCAATCCTGATTTGGGGATCATCTAGAGGTATGACATTTTTTGACTTAAAACAGGCTGCAATTCTACTTCCAGGAGAAATTCTGTATCTGGAAAGGTGTTAAGGAGAGACCATACTAGACCATGGTATTTTGCCTATTATCAAAATTCTTTTATTCCTTCCTGATCCATCTGGAAGACATCTGTATTTTTTAAATAATCTCACACATGTAACAGGGACTGAGACAACAATCTTGGACAAATATTCAGTTGTTTAGCCAGTCATGTACAAAAGTCATAATTCACAACCAGCTCTGGAGTACACTAGTTAACAGTTTTTAACTCTCTTTCTCTGAAGTGTCAGAAATGATCCATAGCAGATCATTAAACACTCATTACAGGCAAAAGAAGAGGGAAAAAAAAATCAGGAAGACTGCAAATTAAGATACAATCATCCAGATTATTTGCCTCAGTAAGGGAGGACTTACATATGTCCATTACTCTATCTGCAGTTTTCTTTGTAAACATTTCCCCTGCAAAATAAACTTAGAAGTAATTTCTTCTCATACTCACAAACCTGGGGCTTACATTTGTGATTCTGGTTCTGTTTAAACAAACTGATAGTAAATGGAATCAACTGCTCCAATTTGTAATTAAACATACCTAGTAGCATAACCCTGTAGAATTTAAACACTTTCGTGCTTCCAACTCCCTTCTGTCAAAGGGATACATACCTCAAAGTGCATTGTCAAAATTAATTCATTCCTTAAAAAGCACTCTGAAATCCTTAGAGGGATGATACAAATAAACATTAGTGCTGACACATGATACAGCCAGGCTCTTCGTTTTCTATTTGAAAACATTTATTAGTCACTATTATTGCATCACTTTTTTTAGTGTTTGCTCTTTTTGTGCTTCGACAGATATCACAATGTCTGCAGTCAGCTTAAATGAAACAGCAAAACATGAAAAACATTTGGATGTCTTCATAATACTCCAAGTTCAGATTTGCATGTGTTTGCAAACATTCATTGCACTTACCATTAGCATGAGAGGAGAGCTCTCTGTAAAATCCACAGTGAATCCTTCCAAAAGGTAAGTGCAAGGCCATATATTGAAATGTAAGGTCAGACCACATTCAAAAGTATCAACAATGAGACAAATTTTCTACGTTTGTGTCAACTCAAGAGACATGACTGAAAGTCACTGCCAGGACTCCTAACAGGGCAAGTACAGAAGAGCATAGACAGCATCACTGGAGTTAACAATTGTTAATATTAGCTCCATTAAACAACAAATTCACTTATTATTAGGCAGGTATAATTTCAGTCAACCCTGTATGGCACTGGGCTTGAGGGAATGCTCTCGCCATCTACATTTCCAGGGAGAATTCCAGATGAGAAATGACCAGGCCACCTCCGAAGGACATCTGTCTGACAGCACTTGGCAGAAACTTTCCTCTTCTAATACCAGAGTCTAGCACAAAGCTTTAGCCCTTCATCTCTCACCTTATCCTGGAATATATGTATAGAAAACACTGCTTAAATTTCTACAGTGACAACAACAGGATCCAAGACAGTCTTCCTGGCAACAAAGGCTGGTAAAAGATGGAAGAAAAACACAAAGCCACTACCAAGGGGCTGAGCATTTCCCCTCAGGTCTGGATCCAAATACAGCAGCAAGTACATGCAGCAGTCAAGGACACCAGACTGGGCAGCAAATCAAACAAGTGTACTTAGAGTTCAAGTATTAAATACAGAACATGTTCTGAACTTTCTTCCACTGCATTGTTTTTGGTACCAAGCTGGACTATCTTGAAATTTATTAGACTAGACATTGTTTTCATAATAACATAGCCAGACTACATTAAACAACAGAAAAAAACCCACCCTGGCCACATTTGGAACACCTGGGTCAAACAGCAACATTTTATCCTTATCAGCAGGATTTCAAAGAAATTGTTCCACACAACCAAACTGGAACTTTACTGCAGAGAACAGGGACAGCAATGTCTCACAGCTTTATACATGGAGCTCAGAAAAAAGTGATTTTCTCACCAATATGTATATACTGCTTCAATACTAAAACATTTGATTCTCAAGCATCATTTGGCAGCTTTTAGGGAGACAACCTTTCTAGATGTATTTAAGCCTCTGATTACCCCCAGGCACCCCACAGCTGGAACCACACATGCTATGGACACCATGTCTGGCCCCTGCTCTAAGAAAAGGACATTCCAGGGTCAAAGCCACAGATAATGCAGAGTAATAAAACTAAACAGCCTCAGAACATCCTGGAAGGAAGCAGCCTGGGCATCATACAGAGCTGTTTGGTGTCTGTCTGCCATGCCCTGCAGTTAAAACCTGAGCACTAGGGGGATGTACCACACACTAGCGGGATATACAGCTCAAGCATCAGCAACAAGACTAATTATCCTATTTAACACACAAGGCACATCAAAGAAGAAAGAAAAACCCAGAAGAGCAGAACAGGACTGGGGAGAGACAAGGACTCTCACAGTTCTAGTGCAGGATTATGCAGACGAGGAAAGAGAACACGATGTGGTAGTGTAACATTTTACAGCATTTGCACTATTACTGCAAAATTTAATATAATCATGTCTCCTATTTGACAGAAGAAGAAAGGGGGAAAAAAAAAAAAAGAAAGAGAGAAAGAGAGACTGAAGAAACTGATAGGAATGGTTTGACCAAACAGGACAGAAAAAGCAATTTTATCTACCCAAAGAGATCAGTGTAGTTTGAAAAGGTGAAAGAAGGCAGGACATCAGAAGTAACTTGAATAAGTTAGCAGAGTCCCTTTAAAAAACCCCTTCAATCTCCTATTTAAAAATAAAATCTCATGTGAGTACTACTACAGCTCATGTCTTAACTGCTGTTTCCAATAACAAGATGTTACATCTCTGTAGAAAGCTATTTGCCACAGCACTGTTACTGCAAACAGAATATAAATACACCTAATAAGGTTTAATCTGTGTTGCTGTTCATAACTATTCATCTCTGTTCAGACAGGAAAAAAATATATATATATATTCAAGTTCCTGGTTTTGAGCACTAAATTGAATCAGGTGTCCTCTTCTCTTAAGAAAATTAAGTTGCTTTTGTGCAAGAGTGTTTTAATGAGAACAGAGCCTGCCGACATTGATAAATGGGAACGACACCAGAGAGAGCATGTAAGCAGGACAATATGTGCATGTTACAGTCTTACAGGCTATTTTTCACTGACTATCCTGATGACTTCGCTGTTTCTTAAGGGGCCTATTAATCTCAAATTTAGTTATTACACAACGTTTATTTGAACATATATTCTGTGGATGATGACAGTTAATAAAGGAAATCTTTTACAAGCTGTATTTTTACATATTGTTCCAACTGCAGCTCCCAGTCATTCTACTGTATTGATGGAATAACCTAGTTATGATGCAGCTTTAAAAAAGGCACATATATTCAGATTCCTTTCTAAGCATACGGGGACTCTTAAATAACTGTTAAAATGCATATAAAAATCCTGCTCCAGCATGGCAAACATGAAAGAGGCAGTGTTAACTGCTCAACCAAATCTCCAGAAGCCCAGTTGCCCCCTCCAAGGCAAAGCACAAGCCTTTTTAACACTCCAGCACATTTCTGGGAAACAGATAGATCAAATCTAGACCCTATGTACACTCCATACTGAATTCAACAGAAGCTGGGAGAACAAATCTTACGGCCCATGTGCTGTGTATGCAACAGGGCACCACATCAGTTGTATTATGCTTAAAACAAAACAAAAAACACACAAAACCCCTAAACCAAAAACCATCCAAATGCACAAAATACAAAAAAAACCAAAACCCCCACAAAACTTTGACACCAACTGAATTTTGAGTCCAAAGAAATCTTCCCAAAAAAAGTGTGCTGATGTTCAAAAAGTCTCTTATTAAAATACCAAGTTACTCTAATTATTTTAGTAGAGTAGAAATGTACATAAATTTATGCTCTTATTAAAAAAAAAAAAAAACAAAACAGAGAATCACAAATCCATAAACACACAGAAAAACTACATCCATCAACCAAGAAGCCTCCAGTATACCAACAAAAAACCCCTAAAAAATTAAGGGGATGATGTATTTTATCCACTGCCATGTCCCCTGTGGTCCAACACAACTTGCTGACTGGGAAAAGGACAGCAAACAAGTCACCTAATCCCCAACCGACCACTAGAGCTGTGCTGACAACGTGAAAACACTGCTTTATTTCAACCATGTTCAATAACCATCAGTTCTATGGAAACAACACTGAAAAGGCACCAGAAAATGAAAACAGAACAACTAATCTCTTGTTTGTTTGCATTTCAGCAGGGGAGCATCATCCAGAGAATGATGCTCTCTAAAACACCGCGCTGAGCCCTCTGCTCCAGGCTGCCATCACTCGAGGAGAAGTTGGCGCTGCTTCGGGCAGGCACAGCATTCTGCCACAAGCAGGGCACAGAAACAAGCTGGGGACTCTGCTGGCAGAGAGTTATTGCCTCTTACCAGCAAAGTTGTTTCTGCTGAAAATCAGTTTTCCATTCCCCAATTTTTGTCCATATCCATCACCCCATTTTGGTAAATAATATCTACAAATACAAAAAACATCTGCTAAAAGGAAAGCTTTTTGGACACACTTATTAAGTTATGTAGTTCTTCCCACTGAAAGATTTCTCTGTTTCTCCAATAATTGCAGCAATACTGAGAGAGATAAAGAAAACTATCCTGCTCACTTTCTTTTTGTTAGAAATGCTATCTTGTCTCTACTGACAGCAAATGGGATGACTCAAGGGAGTTCTGGAGTGTCAGCATGGTATATCTCACTCAGAGGCAGGAGGAGGTGAAGAAAGACTAAAAACCAAGAGAGTATATGCATTGAAGTGGGTTTTTGGTTTTTTTTCCAGAGAGTAAAACCAGAATGTAAACATTTGCTAACAATTCAAACGGCAAACATTAATCATTCAGGTCTCAGGAACGTCTATGTGTCACACTGCAAATTTCCACCAATACCAACACACAGATGAGTAACAGGAAATCCATGTTTAGCAAAGGTTGGAATGCAACACTACTGTATCTCATTTTACTTGAGATTACTTGTATAACTGAGCTGAATGAAAAGAAAGACTTGTCATCAGAAAGATCACATGAATGCAGCCAGGAGGAAAAAACCTCTGTCAGGATCTGGAATGTCCATTTTCACATTGAAAGAACCAAGATTTGGTCTCCTCAGGTACAGAAGAGATGAGATGCTTCATGAACAGTGCACAGTCCCTGACTAGCCCACGCCATCAGCTGTACAATGCTGTCACTTTGTTCATAGTTTCTTTGCTTTATCCTAAAGGACAAAGATTTACCCACACCAGATACTCCTGTGGCTGTGTAGCAAACAAAACTTGTGTGACGTTCACAAGAAAAGCAGGGGGGAAAAAAGGCCACCTAGGCCATATTCAGAAACACAGATGTAGACAACACACAACTTCTGAAAAGCCTTGTCTATTCCTTCAGGTTGCCAAGGTTAAGGGAGTCTTCCTTTTTCTAGCAACCTCTGTGATCCTCTTCATTTTGACAAAGAGAGGGGCTGCGAGCAGAGACAGCCACCAATACTCTCACCTCATCCTTGTGTGACTGTCATACCCCAAGCCCAGCAGTACCCTGAAGATCTAATTTAATTTTCCCCTCCTCCTATCAGCTGCAGCTCAAAACACAAAATCACTCTCATAAGACACAGTGCCTTCCACTGTTGGCTCCTACGTCACACACCCCAACAGGGCAGTGACCTGAGCACCTACAGGGGGCTTTTGAATACCAACACGAATAAACAGAGGCAGTTTCTCCTTTTTTCCTCCTCTACTTAAAAATTGCAAATGCAAACATTAAGATGACTGCCCAGTGCCAGAGTAAACATTGGCACAGGCAGTGAGTTAAAGCTGACAGGCTCCTTACAACACAGGCTTTCTCATACCAAACACGCACGTGCAGAAACACCAGGCTCCAGCGTCTGACTTAGTCCTCCACAAACTTCACGTGGCTCTGGCACACCAGAATGCTCTGAGCTCCTGGAAAGGCCAAACTTTTGTACATATTTTTCCCCAGATAGAAAAGTTATTTCCATAATTTTCCGAATTTGGGAAAAACAAGGTAACTTCACCCTTGTACTCACATATTGTGAAGTGTGGAGCCTTAGCTGCCACACATTTGGCCTGGGAAATGTGCTTAGAGGGCAAAAAGTTCAGAATTTAACCAGTCACTTCGGTATCAAAACTACCCACAAGCCTTATGCACATCATGCATTTCTTAGACACTCCAGGTTTATTACCTCAGCAGCGAAGAGAGTGGGTCTCACATACAGAACAAAAAAAAAAAAATGCTGAACAATGATTTTAAAAAGGAGTAACAGTGGTAAACAAGTACTGCCAAGTGTTCTGATCAAACACTTCAGAACTGTAAGAGACTTTCTCTCTAAGAAAAGAAAAAAACAAAGAAGAAGAAGAAAAAAAAAAAGACTGTGGAAGGTATCCTCAAAAGGATACAGAGCAATAACAACCTCCCGAACATACTTTTATTTAAGTTCACATTTTCTGAGATCTTAAGCTGTGATAAAAACACTTAAAGGTCTTGTCCCCTGATTCTCCTGGAGACACATCATCCATAACATGATTAGAGGTCTAGTTAAACAATGCATCCCACAACTCCAAAAAGTATTACTTCCCTGTTGAAGTGAAATGAAAGCACAAGGCCACTTTTTAAAAGGTGCCCTTTGCATTAACTGTAAGGCTCTGCCTGCACCAGTATTTTTCTATAAATATCCCACTGTCATATTGCTTTCTGGGCAGTTAGTAGCAGAACCAGACATTTTAACTGCTATGCCTTCAAAACCAGCTCAGAATAGCATTGTTATGAAAGTCCCTGTCACTACCACCACTGGCAACAGCTTCACTATCAGTTGTGTAATGCCAGGAGATAACATTATGTTGCCAGGAATGCAACAATAGTGCATTAATGCTGGGAAACAACATTAGTGCAAGGAAGGTGCCAGAGCGTGGGGAGGCTGGCGGAAACAGTAGCTTTGTAAAAAAAGTATAGTGTGGTCCTCAGCACAGATCCATGATTCCCGAGTTCTGGAGCTCATACCAGAATTTGTCACCTCAACAAATATCTATATCTCAAAGAAGGATAATTTATTTTTTCTTAACCTAGCCCAAAGGTTAGGCTTTACTATAAACTAGTATCATATGGCACTGGAAATTCCCTTTTTATGAGCCCAGCCAAAGCTCTGCACATTGCAATATTGTGGCAAAGGTAGAGAGAGAGAAGGAAAAGTTGCATGCAATAAGCAAGAGACCAACATAACAGCCACTGCATGAAAGATAAAAAGGAACACTCTTAATGCACACAACTGCTTTCTTTGAAATACTACACAGCTACTTTCACCCTCTATATTAGCAATTAATGTAACTACAATTTACACATGCACAGAGTGAGAAAGTGCCTAATGTGCATCTTTACATATTGCACATCCCCAAAATATGCCCAAGGAATTCAGCGGTGGATCGGTAACAACTGAAGGTCCAAGCTACTTTTCTCAAACAATAAATTAACTACAGCATTGGTATTTACCACAACCCCTCTCCTGAATCATGCCCAAAACATCTTTAAATTCTATGCAGACGGTTGTCCCCATTTTTCAAGTGGACTGCTACTGGATCCTCTAATCCAGAGAGGGGCAGAAGGGGCTTGTCTCCCATGCAGTACAAGGATTAATAATCAAATGCCAATCAAGTCTAGGTCAGGAACTTGGTTTCACAACTACTTGACAAGCAGCATGAGTACATCATGAACTACACAAAGATGCTGAAACTGTTCTTTACAATTTTCCTTCATATGTGTATATATTTGTAATGTAAACATACATACAAAATATATAGCAACTCATTAACAACTACAAAAAATATATTTTTATTACTTCCTTAAAGTAATTTACTTGACTCACTAATATAGACTATACTCATAACCTAGTGTAGTAGTCTATAGGTCATATAGACTACTACATAACCACTACTTCTCTGAAGAGAGGGTGGAGAGAAAACACTATAAATCTAGCACAGAATTCTACTTGTGCTCTGTGGAGAGCAGAGGCTCACCAAAAGCTGTGATGGCTGTGAGCTTGTTTTACTGCTAGAAGTTTAAAATTTGCCATTCACATCAAACATGCACTTTGTGGCAGTATTCACCGAATTTCCCATTGATATCCAGAGCTGTCTAAAAACTGGAATATGCAGCATAAAGGATACTGCACTATTTAAGCATGTGCTTTAACCCTAAGGTCCCCCCCTATCTTTAGAACCACTGCTTTTGGTCTCATGTTTGATATTTTCTTTTCTAATAATTTCATTTTGTTATTTTGCTGATTTCAGCTGAATTTCTCCCATGTCTAATAGAAGATGGCCTCTGTGACTGTTGCCACACAAAGCTTTCCAGCTGATCCACAATGCAGCACTGTTATCAAATTCTTACGATGCACTGAGAAGACACAGCCAGGTAGATCCATTTACCATGAGAAATAGAAACATGGAACACCTACATTATACTGAAAAATGTGGATCACGTGAAAACTATTTGTTTGCAAAACTGATCAAAGTTAACCTGACCTGGAACAAAATATTTACAAATAGATCTTCCTGAAAGAAACAGAAAATATTTCTGCAAAGTCTAAATTGCATAAACAATGGGAAGAAGGAAGAAAAACCAAAACAAGAATGGAAACATTTCCAATTTGAGA
The DNA here is from genome assembly GCA_013396955.1 of Regulus satrapa. Classification (NCBI taxonomy): domain Eukaryota; kingdom Metazoa; phylum Chordata; class Aves; order Passeriformes; family Regulidae; genus Regulus; species Regulus satrapa. The sequence continues at coordinate 317,549 of VWZN01016268.1, read as the reverse complement.
CAGTATGTAGTTCAAGTTCCATATTCCCAAAGCTGCTACTCAAGAACTAAGTGTGATACAATGTCAAAGAAAAATAAAAATCCACTTTTTGAAAAATACAGTCCTTCAAAACAATTCTTTTATATCAATGCTCCTAGCTTTCAGCATTTTTTGAAACTTCTCCCCTTAACTCATAAGCTGTAGAGACTGGTACAACACCTTCTGATTTGCCTACCAAGAACTGCAAGGACATCTCAATAAAGAAATCGATAATTTTAAGTTCAAAGGCTCCAGCAGGACAGAGATAATGTTAGTACCTGTTCTCTGATGGTTGTTCATGGGCACTCAGTGAGGCAAGGGCTATAGAAATTCTCTGCCATGCCCAGAACATCTTGTATTGGCACTAAGTCTGCAGAAACCACCTGGAATCCAGAGTTCTTTCTCACCACGCAGTACTTCAGTAACATAAGATGCATACATGGACAACACTGTGCAAGAACACTCACAACTGCCAGGTCAGAGGTGTGAGAGCTGCCAGTTTTGCTGCACAGCAGGAGGCACCCATGCCAAGACAGACACCTTCTTAAGACAAAGCAGAGCAGCAATACATGTGAACACAAGGAGCAGAATTGGGATACCCAGATGTGTGAGGAGTAAAAAAAGTCACCTTATACACTAGGAGCAATCAGAAATCACATCTTTGACAAACACCAAGTACCCGCTCCATGAGCAGCACCTCTTCTATCAAACAACTTTGCTGACACACTAGTTGCATTTTGCAAAAATAGCTTTCACTTTCTAAAGTTCAATTTAGAAAACAGCAATTTCTTTGCGTAGTCAGTGATCAGCACTTTGGAATATCAAAGAGACAAAAAAGGATGTTAAAAATCCCATATGACTGGTATTTTGAATCACATTTTGCCACTGATAGAAGCTTAAAAAAGGGCGGAGAAAGACTCAGTATATCAGGCTACATCATTGGGAAAAAAAACCCCAACCAAATAAACATCAAGCCCTCCCACATCTGTTTATGGAACACATCTTCATCTCTCACATACATTTATTCTAAAACCCAGTCGCTGTTCTGTCAATTGTACTGCAGGAAAGACCTCAGAAAAATATCACAACATCGTCACCATCTCGTTGAATTAAAGTTCAATTTGCTCTAACACTGTAACAAATGTATTCCTGTAATTTGTATCTATATCCTACTCTTAAAGTATCAACAAAATTCAGAGTGATATACTTATCTACAATACATAAAAGAATCATATCACCACTATAGGCTGTAGTGTAGCAATATAGTGGCAAAGCATGAAACAGTAATCAAAGTCCTGAAAAATACACCATTGTCAGCACTGTACACTGGTACCAGTGTATTATAGCACCTCGATTTCAAATAAATCAACCTAAGTGCCTGCTTTGGTAAGCACTTCAAATTCACCGTACATCAGCATTTGAGGGGAATAACGCACAAAGAAACAAATCAGGGAATGGAACTTGTAAATAACAATTCAATTAGCAGATTTATATTACTCATTTCCTAATAAACTTTCTACCCACACCTACATTCAAACCCTCCTACAGCCTTCCCCCCTTCATTTACATGTCTGTGCAGGCCTGCTCTTTTTTCTTGCGAGCCCCTTTGCCCTTTCAATCATGAAGTATATTACTCCACTGTCAGAGCAAAGCAGTTCCTAACAACAGGGAGCCCAGCTGGGATAGGAAGAGGGCAGCAGGCTCAGGCATTAACATAATAATCCAACTGGGCTCCCCCAGGCCCTCAGGGCACACAGCATATTAGGCAGCCCTCCTGCTCCGCCCGGGCCAGGCTGCCGGATCACCTGCCCATCAACCTGTGGCAGTCGCCCCCACCTCGGCCGCTCCAGCTCCTGCCGAGCCCCCATCCCAGTTACCTTCCCACAAAAGACCCGCGTCCATCTGCCACGCCTCAACGTGCCGGCCGCGTGTCCTTATCCATCCGAACACACCTTGTCTCGCCACTTCTCGCCAGCAGACTCGCTCCCCGCCTTGTAACTTCTGGAAACTCTAGGGATTGCAACAGGACCTACTGCTGCTGCCAGCAGGATCCAGACTTTGGCACAGGAATTCAGATACAAAGCACTGCTCTCCAGATGCAACTTTCAGCCCACCTATCCTCTGGATTCTTCCCTGAAAGAAAGAGCAGGAAAAACCAAAGAGGCTGACACGTCTCTCTTATTTCTGTGCCGTGCCACCCAAAGAAACCAGTTTAGGGTGGGCTTACTTGTTTTGGGGTTTGGAGTGCTGGAGGATTTTCAGCAGTAAAGTTATTTCACTATCCTTGATACAAGGCTGCCACCCCACAGGACACAGCCACTGATTAATAAGCAGAGCCCATAGCAAGATTTCAGTGTACAAACAAATATAATAGATATTTCCAAGAACCACTATAATGCTGATTTCAGACACAAGACCTATGAAACCATCCCATTTAAAAGATGGCTTAGAATTGTACTACTCTTCCCAACTAATTTCTTCTAATCCCTGGCAATATTCTAATTCATTAATTCTAAAAAATTTGCCCATATTTCAAATGTGTTTGGTAGCAAACTACAACTCAGAATATTAAATTGTACATACCCTCTATTAAGCCCTTAAAAAAGAATATACACTTATTATGCACTGTATTTCAGTGCAACTCTGTAAAACCCTTTATTTACAGTACATATGCTGCTTGTACAAAGTACTTAACAAAAAGAATAATAAACGCACTTGCCAGTAAAAACCAGTATTTTCCTCATATTATACAAGACAACCTCAGAGACTACTAGGAGAAAAGCTTTTTGTTCTAATACAACTTTTATTCTCATTAAAACATGCATATTCTCTAATTACCCTTAACAATGGAAAGCACAACAGAAATGTAATACAGTCTTGTTAAAATAACATTTTGCAGACCATGCAAAGCCCAATTTACTCGATCACTTGTGAAGCAAAATTTCCCTAACCTCATTAATTTTCATTAATCTAACCCTCTCAAAGAGGGAAATATTCACCAGCAAATGTGCATTTTATTTTAAATGCTCGGTTGTTATATTAGTGGTACAAAGAAGTGTTAAGCATAGTAATCCATGTCACAATAGCCTGCCAGAGAAAGACCATGGAAAACAACATTAGCTCTATAATTTAAATATTTTAGAAAGCAATCCTTAGGCAAGCTGTGCCTATTACTATTCCTCCAATACATAACACTAACAAAAAGTATACATTATGAAAACCATGTCACATTTTAAAAACATTTGCTTACAAGCAATTAATTTTCCCAACACCGACATTCTTTTCTGCCATCACAGCCATAACTTGTTAGCAGCACGCCCCTCTGAGCTGGGGAGGGGGCACAGCTAAAACAGCCCTTTGCCTTGAATTTATGCAGGGTCACAGGGTCACCAATAAAACACCAGGATAACCCAAGGGTTTGCTAAGTACTTTATATAGTCAGGAGACTTCTTATACAGCCACAAGCTCATATATTACTATGACCTGATTTAGATTTTTAGGATCTGCAATTTAGAGAGGAAGGGCTTTGTCAGCCAGCTTCTGATCCTTCCATCATCTCTTCTGCCAGAGAAGCCAATTTCCATCACTGTTGGCATAAAACTGAATAGCACTTGGAAAATTCACTACAGATTTTCTCCTTCAGCACCTCTAAACATAGATGATTTTGTTAATCCAAAAACCACGAAAAGGAGCTGACATTTTTAATTACAAGAGATCATAAGAACACTTATAGCTTCCTGGAAATTGTTCTAATTAATTTCCTTTCTTTCCTTCATTAGAAATCAAAAGCTCCACAAACTCAAGTAGCAGCAAGTTGTTCTTGACATGCTGGAAAACCAGATATTCTACAGCAAGAATTCTCTGCCAAGAATTTGAGTATAATCAAGTCACCAAGCAGCTTTTGCTTCTGATCACTCACATGTTGCCACGTGCAGGCACCTTTCAAAAAATTGCCATGTTAGTTACATTCCCCATTTTTCCTATGAATTCCAGTGTTGTGAATGGAACATGAGACTGGAAATGTGAATGTAAACAAAGATTTTCCTATTTATCTTATTTTATTATCTTTAGATCATGTCCCTGCCTCAATTACGTCAATATGAGATTTTTTTAATTTGATTTTACACAGCCCAAGGTCATAACGGCTTGTAAGGTAAATAAAAAGGGAAGCTATGGCTTAAGTTTCTCATAGAGCTTGGGTTGTCATGGGCTGTTTAAAACAGTAAACAGCCCCAAAACCACTAAATATACACACTGCAGTATGGAGCAAAATATACACAGACAGATCTCATTTGATGACACAACTATAAAACACCTACATATTCCCTTGAAGCAACAAACTACTAGGTCCATGCAGATGTTGTGTTTTGATTTTCTGCATAATTTGCCCCTCAATTCAACCCTAGCTTTCTTTTCATTTACAACACTCACTCTTGCCGACTGCTTCCAGAGCCCTTCCTCTTTCACAGTTCCTATGGCTTTATTCCTAAATACCAGACAGGAGCACATCAGTGACACAACTGTTTTCATCCCTACATAGCTGTGCCAGCAGGGCATCCCTGTCAGCCCTAGATACCCAACCGCCCTAACCAGAGATTACTGTTCCCACAGATTTCTAGGGGGCTGCGTCTTTACTTCCTGTTATTTCCTTCACAAAAGTTATTTCAAATTCATAGACTCTCTGGTACGAGAAACACCCAGAATTAAGCAGTATTCATTAATATGCAATGTAACACCTTAATGTACTCAAATTTATTCAGCTTGTTGTGGTGGGTTGACCTTGGCTGGATGCCAGGGTCCTACCAAAGCCACTTGATCACTCCCCTCTTCAGCAGGACAGGGGAGAGAAAAATATAACACAGCACTGGTGGATTGATATCAAGACAGGGGGAAATTGCTCACCCATTTACTGTCATGGGCAAAACAGACCTGACTTGGGTAAGAAATAATTTATTTTCCCTATCAGATCAGAACACGGTAACAATAAATAAAATCAGATCTTAATAACACCTTCCCCTCACCCTCCTTTCTTTCCATGTTTAACTTTACTGCCAAATCCTCTACCTCCTCCCCACCAGAGGTGCAGGGTGATGAGAAACAGGGTTTATGGTCAGTTCATCACACGCTCCCTCTGCCTCCTCACACTCTTCCCCTACTCTGGCATGGGGTATCCAACANCAGAGGTGCAGGGTGATGAGAAACAGGGTTTATGGTCAGTTCATCACACGCTCCCTCTGCCTCCTCACACTCTTCCCCTACTCTGGCTTGGGGTATCCAACATGAGACCTTCTCACAGGCTGCAGTTCTTCACAAACTGCTCCAGTGTGGGTCCTTTTCCCTGTGTGCAGTCCTTCAGGAATAGGCTGCACCAGTGTGGGCCTCTCACAGGGTCACAAGTCCTGCCAGCAAACCTACTCCAGCTTGGGCTCCTCTCTCCATGGATCTGAAAGTCTTGCCAGGAGCCTGCTCTAATGCAGGCTTGCCCCAGAGTCACATCCTCCTTCAGGCATCCATCTGCTCCAGAGTGGGTTTCTCCATGGGCTGCAGGTGGATCTCTCCATGGCCATGGCCCCCCCTGGGCTGCAGGAGAACCTCAGCTCTGGCACCTGGAGCACCTCCTGCCCCTCCTCCTTCACGTGCCTGGGTGTTTGCAGGGCTGCTCCTCTCATGTCTTCTCTCTCCTCTCTCCTGTTGTGCCGAGACTTCTGCCCTTTCTTAACTATGTTATCCCAGAGGCACAACCAGCACCTGCTGATGGGCTTTGGCCAGTGGCTGGTCCAACTGGGAGCCAGCTGGCATTAGCTCTATTGGGTGTAGGAGACACTTCCAGCAGCTTCTCCCAGACTACACCCTGGCTTTGCCACACAAATCCAAGACACTTGTATAAGGTATGTACACCTGTTTCTGAGTCCACTCAAGAACCTGCATCACTCTAAAGCCAGTTTTCTGTAAATCCAAATAACTGCCTTACAGGTCCTTATGATACTTCATGGTACAGAAACGTGCCACATGAACAAGAAAGCAAGGGATAATCTACTTACAGAATATATCAGTAATTTCACCCATTCCCAACTCCAAGTACTTGTTTAATAACAATGAGCATCTCATAACTCCATCTCTCAACATAAAAAATTGCTCGTATCTATCAGGGAGAAGTGTTTGCTTGCTTATGAACCTCATTGAAAATTTCAGATTATGATCAGCTACACCTGCTGGTAGCCATAGGTTAAGTAATGCTGGTTCACCAGAAAGCTTTTCCCTCCCATTTCTTTAGACAATGATTTGTTTTAAACAAAGCTTTGCGTGTGCTGCTGAACAGGAATGGGGACAATGGAGCAGCAGCCATGGCTGTGCTGGAATATGAAGACAGCATTTTGTCACACCCCCTGAGACAGAAGCAAAAGTATAAAAACAACCACAACATACTTTCAGGCAGGTCAGCTTTGGGGGTTTCTTGCACAAATAAAGTGGTTTGAAGTGAGACTGTCAAGACTGAAACAGACAAATCAATTCAATGCTTTAAAGCACTCCAGGGATCTTTTTTTCACTTACTTCTCACTCAAAAGTGCCTGTTAGAATTGTTAAACACCTGCAATATAGAGCCACACACAAACTTAGTGTGACCAGAAACTCACACTCAAACATGCACTTACAGTATTTGCCACACAAATTTTTTAATGTTAAAGATAGTGAAATTGTAGTGATCAGAACAAACAACAGGTATCTCTGAAAACTATACACTATTGTTCAAAAGTCAGGGAAAAGTGTCCAATCTTCAATTCTACAACAACAGAGAATGTTATTACTTGGTAAAATAGATATTCAACTCACAAACCTTACTATTTTCCCCTGAGGATAAAAAAATAGAAGCACAGAAGGCCACAGTCAAGTTTTTCTCTCTCTTTTCTTTCTCTCTAGGAGTCACACATTCCCAAAGCACAGGAAGAATTCACAGTCAGCACCTACAGTCTCTTATTTCAGAATGTATAATGCAAACAAGTGTTGATCACTAAAAATATTAATAATCATTTAATTCGAAATACCAATAAGGGGGAAAAGCAATGATATGCAAACGCCTTGTCCCTGGAATTAGATACTAATTCATTTTCTATTACTAGGAAGTAATAAACTAAAATTACCACCTTGACAAGTTAAGTATCATTATTGACACAGTTCTGGATAGGAATGACACCAGCCCAAAGGATGGCACAGTAAACAAAGAGAAATCATGCTCACTTCTGACTTTTACAAACGACCATGATAAAAAACATCCAAATGAGTTACATAAATTTGCTATTATGAGAATATTTACTTTTTTTCTTTTTTAATAACACATAATGGTATCAAAAAAGAACAAATAGTTCTTACAGACAGGACTGTACTGGCAAGAAAATTTAACCAACAAAAGGGTTAATTAGGGATACAAATTTTCTCAGACTGTTAATAATGGGAATGACACATAGTATGTGCCCATAAGTAATTCTCAGGTATCTTTGATCTTCAGCCCCCAGCGATTACTGTTGCCTACCATACCCTGGCCTCTGGGACTCTCTCAGAACCAGACATCTGGCTACTTTGTTGTTTTAGACTAATCTCATCCCAGGAGAGCGCAAGAAATGACACCAGGCAAGGAGGGTCCTGGCAAGGGAAAAAACATTATGGTATCAGCAGATTTTTTTGAGTGGACTAGAGTATCAAAATCGTCTCCAAATTTCTATGGGGATCCCAGGGCTTCTCTGTTCTCCAGCACTGCTTTCACAGAGAACACCAGAACGCACATGATCCTGTTTTAGGGAACTCTTAATCTCTTTGGCAAAGCTAATGAATGATAATCCAAGTAAGAACATGTGACAAAGGCAAACAGAAATTAAAAAAACCCAACCAAATAAACAAACAAACAAAAAAACCACACCAAAAAAACTGTAAGGAATGGGTGGATTTCACAAAGACTTTATTGAAAGACCGACACATGCTACATGATCAAACAATATATTTCAAAGCCTATTAAAAAAATATTCCAACACCTCGAACACTCGATTTTTGAGTCATTCATAGGTTTTAGCTGCCAGTAGTGTTATCCCTGAAGAATGACCCTCTGACAACTGCAACAGATCCAGCTGAGTGCCCAGCTGGCTGCTCTGGGGTTAGACTGAGCAGTTCATGATGCACAGAGCCCGCAGGGGTCAAATGGGCAAAGGAAGGTTTAAGTCCAAGGCCAAAGGAAGGTTTAAGTCCAAGGCCAGGCTCTCTCACCATCAGGCTACCTGGGTTTTGCCACAACTGCTAGTCCAGACTCCCACCCTGCCCAAATCACTGTAGGTCACGTCAGATGTGCTGCTGGCAGCTGGACAGCAGGATTCCCTGCAGAGGGCTCTTTTCTTATTCCTGCAGCAGAGCTCCTACATCCCAGGTGCTCCCAGTGCTCACTTGCTGCCTGCACTCAGCAACACAAGGAACCAGAACGCTTAGACATGGAATAAACAGAAATCTCACATGTGTTTTTCTGAGAGCAATTAAACATGCCCATAAAAATGAACATGATCTGAGCCATAAGATAAGCAATTCCAGTAAGAATCACTCTTAAAATCCAGGGGTGGCACATAACAGCAAGAATTCACTTCTGTGAGGGTGTCCTTTTGTTTCAAGCCAGCCACCACACTTTTTTTTCCCCTTCTATTGGAAAGAGCAAGCTTAAAAAATGGACACAAAGTCAGATTTTAATGCTTCTCTAAAGGCAGACTCATATGATTTAACTTTGCCTCATTTCAGAATATTTTCAAAGTGTTCAGAACAAAGCTATGGAAAAGCCTCTGAATAATCTGTCATATCTCACCAGCTCCCAAAGAAAACCTTTAGCAAGTGCTACAGACAGAAGCAGCTTGAAAATCATGTGCTTTACAGGCGATCCTGCTATTACAGAGCATCCTGCTCTCTTTAGTTCCTCGTTTCTCACACCACAGCTATCCTGCTTCCTTCCAGTCACAACATTCCACTCCCAGTGGGACAAACAACTCCAAAATGTTACCCCAAAGTATTTAAGCAGTTTCCTAATGCACTGTAATATTAAGAAGAACCTGTGTGCCACTATAGCGTCATCATCTCAACGATAAATTAACTGCTGAAAAATTTAGCATACTTATGAGATATTAAAAAAGATGCGAAGCTATTTCTTTCTGAATAGGAACTAAGCAAATTCTCCTCTGCTTGTATGGTATGTTGTTAGAGTGAATGTGGACTAGTCCAAAAAATTAAATTTTAGAATACTGGCAGCAATACAGGACAACATAACTGGTTTTTATGTTCTCTATGTAGCACATGCTGAACAAATGTTTGTCTTAAAAGCTTTGCTATGATATCAGCTTGTTAGAGTTTAATTGATGACTTCTGTGACTGCTGTATCTTGCAAGAAGCTAGCATGCTTCACAGAACAGAAACAAGAAAAAGTCATAAAATATTCCATACCATCACAGTAAAGCTTGCTTTGTACTTATCAATACATTGTCTACCGCAGAACAATCCAGACTGCAGTGCAACAAGAAACACGCTGTAAGGCAGAACAGGTCAAACCAATGTGTTTTTTTAAAGTATGTGACTACTGGTGAGCTGGCATCAATACAAGTAACAAAAAATGAGGTGCAAACTCGGCAGAATTTTAATTTTACAGTGCATTTTATGCACTGTAAATGCCTAATACTGTCTTTACCAGCCATAGAATTTGAATGGTGCATCCCACACACTTACCCTTTGCCTCTACTCCTTTTAAATCAACAATAAACAAAATTCCACATAAAACCACATCATCTGCTTCACAAGAGCACACAGAGGAAGGTGGTCAAAAAACAAAGAAATCTCACATGAATTCTACATATCAAATATAGTAAAAATCAAACTATATACATGTTCTAATGAACATTTCTCACAGTGCCTAAAGGCACATTTTTGTAAGATCATGTTAAATACTGCAGTTACAGCCTAGACATAGGTACTACAGCCTAATTTGCAAGGCTATCACCATCATATGCCATCGCCAGGACTCCAACAGGACTTCAGAACATAAATGCTCCTCTGCTTCCTTTAAGTATTCATTTATGTTCTGTGGGTATCCAAACATCAGTAGCTAATGCTGCCTGGCACTATTACAAAATTACAGTTCTTCAGTGAGGTTTTCTAATAGTCTAATACTAATTTTGTAATAAAGCTCCCCACAGCCCTTCTCCAAAAGCTCCACAGCTGGAAGTAGAAAGCCCTGTAGCATCACAGGAATGCCAAGATGTCCATACAAAAGCAAATAAAAGATGAAAAACTCCAGAGAAAAAAAGGTCTTTGAACAAAATTATGTTAACACTTCTCCTAATTTGGAAATTAAATGGACTAATTCCCATTTTTTTCTCATTAGAGTGGAACAGAGAGAGGCAAAGCCATTCTGGACAGTAATAACACCACTATGAACAAGAACTCCTCCAAGAACCTAGTAAGTCTACAACAAAAAAGTTACAATGTGTTATATTGTAAATGGCACATTGTTCAAGCATTTGGCTCATTGCAAAACCATTAATCCCCCCCAGGCACTAAATCCTAACTAGGATTCAACCTACAGATTTGAAAAGCTGTCTATTCAATTGGTACATGTTCTTTCCTCTTTCCCAATCCAGGGCATTTACCAGAATAGCTCTATAGTTCACTGGTGACTACATGTATACTGTGCACGCTCCCTTGGTTTAGATATTTTATTTCTGTGTTTCATTTCTGTCTGTATGAACAAACCCAGGAGAAAACATCCATAAACCACTTTGATTAAATTCTCCTGGGTTTTGGAGGCTGCCTTTGCCTCCAATGAAAGCTGGAGGAAATAGGCCTCTGAATGTAGATGGAAGAACTACACTTTTCCTCCACTGAGCAAGGTTCTGCTTCTTATCTTGTAATTAAGCAGTTTGTCAGCTAATAAAATGACTTTACAGTCATCTAATACCTGCATAAGGAGATAGTAGAGGGAATACTAAGTGATGTTTCCTGAGGAACACACTTCCTAGAGATAAGTTTAATTACTCTAACTTCAACATAATGACATAAACTTAGCCCATAAATAAAGCTCAGGTTTTAGAACCATTTATGGTATAAACAATATTGGTGCTTGTTTTTACTTCTCTATTTTAAAATTATGAGAAGTCTGAGTTATTTGAAATAAAGACCATCTTTTCAAAAAGTCAGTAGTTAGCATGAGAATACAGTGGACAAAAATGCAGTGCTCTACTTATTTATGCATCTACTTGGCATTTTGTCAGCTGCACACTTTTGCATAAGGACACTGCTTCAGACCAATTACTGCCTCTGGAATCCACCTACTAGAGATCCCATAGATCCAATTTTCCTTTGTGACTCCCACCTACACTGATCCACCCCACTGCCTTGATTTCCAAAGAATAATACCTGATTGACACTAGGATAAAGGAGAAGAATCATGCCCAAATTTCCAGGTACCTTCACTAGCAGCACAGGTGTTCTTTTGCTGGCAGCAGCTGGCATGTGCTAATTAGAAGGAAAACCAAATTCAACTATTTCTAGTTTTGTAAAAACATCTAAGAGATGAGATGGCTCAGAATAAAGTCTCAGCATATTACAATATGTTCCACAGACGGAAATAACCTGACAAAATGAAATTTTCCACTGCCTTGCATCACACAATTTAGAAGGAAATTGAAGCTTGAAAGACAGGAAATCTCTTTAAAATCTGCTCGTATGGCAGAGCTGCAACAGGTGACAAAAAATTATTAGAGTATTAAAAGATACTCTTGCCTCTCACTACTCACAAACCAAACACAAACACCCACAAGCTGATAAAGAAACCATGAACACAGCTTGCTGGAAGTGCTGCTAAATGAGCCATCCACCTCTCAAGATACTGCATGATAAGTTAGCATGACAAGTCATTTGTCTGACGGTAAAATCCTCTTGCAAGTTGGAAGCAATGGCTGATATTAAAACCAGACACTCAGGGAAACAGAAGATTCCTACAGACTGACACTGTGGTTTTATACTAGTAGGGAAGATGACAACCAGCATGCTGCGACTAGCTGATGATTTGGAAGAGGAAATTAAAATCAGTCTGACCACTTAGGGCTTTGACAGAATGCTTACACAATGTGCACAAAGACTTATATTATGCAAAAATACCAGAGGGAGGAAAAACTGGGAGGGTGGAAAGCATAAATGTGCTGTTAAGACAAGGAGGAAGATGTTACACATTCTAAAGACAAACATGTGCATTTCAATCCTGAACACAGAGAGATCACAGCTGTCAGATTCACAAAGTACCTCAGTTATAAAGTATCCTTATGTTCTATGAGTTCTTATTTACATCAAACAAAGCCTCACAAAACTACTGCATAGTCTAGTGTTTTTTAATTTCGACACATGTATACATTGTTACCCATAGACCACAGCTAATTTAATGGAATATTCTAAATTTCAAGAACATTGAATAAAAGGCTGAGGAATTAACTGCAAGAAATAAATCAAGGTTACAAGGTATGTATTTTGTTGTTATTTGCAGAAAATTAGACAAAACTGAGTCTCATCTCCTGACAGTTTCAGGAAGGTTTGGAAACCCAAATGTAGCAATAGAGGCATTTGTTACTCAAGGGGTCATGACAGCAGAGCCCTTACCAAGCGCAGATGCCCCAGACTGACTCGTTGGCAGAAGAGATTTGTGGACAGCACTGTACAATATTGTGTATTTTTCTGTGTACTTCATACCTACTAATACCACCTATTGTTCTGAGTTCCTCAGATCATAAGTTACAGAGAACCAAGCCATGCAGAAGTCATTGGCAAACAGCAGAAACATCCCAATATCAACCAGTCACAGACCTTTTTGATTAGGCTTAGCAACAGAAATGCCTCACAACTGCACAGAAGAGGTGATACTGCTGGTTGAGAAGAAAAGGTAAGAGAGGCGTATGTATTTTGTATAAAATATAAGGTGTATAAAATATACACCTTAGAGAACATAACCTACACAGAAAGTCTCACTCAGCACCAATACTCTGGGCCATTTGGATAATGAAAGTACAGCAAGTGTTTCTGAGATAACATACATGACATCAGCAGTACAGAAAAATGTTATAGGATATATTTTTCTAAACTGCAGGATCACATAATTTTAAAACAGGAGCATAAAAAGCATACATAGATCAGAATTGAGATTTTATGTCTAATTTTAATGCTGCCATTTCTTGGATTACAGGTAACCTATCAAGCCAGTTTATGCTTCCTCTTATAAGACTTTTAAGTAATGTTGTAAGCATTGAATATATTAAGTTTCCCCAAAAACACATTCATTTTGAAACAAAAACAAAAAATACTTTGCTCAAGTAGAATACAACATGATAGCCACTCTTAGAGCTGACTTGCTGTAGTTCCAGATACAAAATCTTACTACTGTAGAATTAGCTAATATTTTCAAAGAAATCAAAATAACACTTTCCAAGAATATGTATATGCTTGTCATTTGCAGTTGTAACTTGAGGAACAAATACCTTTTCTTAAGGAGATAGAAGGATTTAAGAAAACAAAACAGCAAAACATTGAATTTTAACCCAAAAGTGAAATGCCATGAAAAGAACCATAAGCAGACTATTCTGAATAAAACTGCAACAGCTGAAACTTTCCTGCAAATGGAATCACCTTTGTGACAGCAAAAGCAGAAACAAATTTATTTTTGAGGATGGTAGTTTAATGCTCATCTTTTAGATGCAGCACATCACCGGCAGATTTCACCCCTTCTGCAAGCAAACAGGCTGAGCACAATAAACCCTGTGAGTAAGTGCTGCTATAGGCAGCGATATTTGCAAAACCAGTCCCAAGGCACAGGCACAGAGTTCAGACTCTACTCTTGGGCAGGTTTCTATTGCTCATTGGTACTACTGGAATGTGTGTATAAATGCAAAGTTTAGCAAAATAGAACACTGTGTTGGATAAACAGGCAAACAAATACCCATTTCCACCGTCAGGAAGAACCTTAGTTCTACTCATGCTTTTCTGCCCTGTTTCCCTTCACCATTTGTTCTTTCTGATTTATGTGAACTATCAGCAAACAAGGACAGAGATCACATCACTGCATGCACATGTGCTTTGATGGATTCATTAAGATCATTCAGGTTTACTAAATTTTCTTGCTGTAGAAGGATTATTAATATTATTATTAAGGCATTATTAAGGTAGCCTGTGTGCAATGGCAGAGACTGACACATCTGAAAATCTAGGCTATATTTTTAAAGTCTTTTAAATATAATTTTTTAAAAATTAAAAATCTGCCCTCTTTGCAAAGGTTGAAACAAAGCCATAACAGTAGCAATCATTACAACCATTCTGATCTTCAGTATTCGGACTACAGGCTGTAAACTCAATAATGTGAAAACCTCAGTGAATGTTTCACGCCCCAGTATTATGTCTCAGAAATAACTTTTCAGACTCCATTATGTCCGCCATGAACTTGATCTTTCACCTCTAGTGAAAATCCTCTTACAACTATAATTCTAAAGTTAATGATGAGAGATTTCATTTGCTTTCCAAGCACAGATAAAACCTTTTTGAAATACACTCTCACTGCCATGACCTTGGTCTCTGACTTAAGAGTTCACCACATGTAATAATTTACTCTGTCCCATAGGGCTCATTGAGATTTCTTTTTAAAAGGTTTTGGATATGCAGTTGGAGCTGGAGCACTCACACAGCATGTCTCAAGTATACATCCCCGTATACATTACAGATGTTCTGCAACCATATGAAATAAAATGAATTTAGACAATTAAAAAAAAATAACAAAAAAAAAAATAGATCTGACTCAGCAAAGTCATTCACGCACTAGAAATTCAGCATTTTGGTAATCCTGTTGCAATAATCTACAACATCTGCTAGAACAGGGAGTTGCAAAATTTCACTGAAGTAACACACATATAAATTGGCAAACTGATTCAGGAAATGCACTGTTGCTCTCAACTTACCAGCTCAAACACAGTTCAGTTCAAGCACAGTAATACTCTCTTTGACTCATGTGCCACATAATTACCAGAATTACTGCATTAGGTGACCTGGTTAGCATATGGCTGCTGACATCTTTGCTGATAAGCAAAGCTTTTCTGTTTGCTTAGGCAGGTCTTACTAAACATGTCTTTGGCAATAAAAACAGATCAATGAAGTCAGACCCACTGTATCCACCTCAGTTAAAGGCGAGTTTTTTGTTCCCCTGAATCTTGGGGGAAAATTCCTCCTGGTGCCAACTCCCTGGGGATGCATCTGAGGGCCTGGGGCAGGGCAGGATGTGGAGGCAGACAGCACAGACCTGGCGAGGTCACACTGAGGGTGGTGAGGGGACCCCAAGTGCCAGAGCAGCAAATAGCCAATAAACACAGCTAGTATAGGGGGTAGATACCATGAGGCACTGGATGGGTTGGCAAAGATTAACAGCAAAACTTCTTCTCCCCCATCACACAGATGAATTACCAGGGGCTGCTGCGCTTCCAGGGCACTCCTTCACCAGTCTCCTGCCCCTCAAACCTTCCATCTTTTCGTAGGGGCTTCCCATGTGAGTACAAGAGTTTAAACTTCTGCACCAGCTATTCCAAGTGCTGCTGTTTCCCCTCCCTCTGCTAATTTAGAAGTGGCAGCAAAGTACTGGATTTCAAATAGGAAAGGACATATTCATGAGGGAACACGAGGAAAAATCCTGGCTGAGCAGGAAAGCACCTGAGCATGGGGTCTGAACGTCTGAAACAGGGTTTCCAGGAAACACATGGCTTTACTTCAACATGTCCAGAAACAGTTTATCAGCAGCTTATTCTTTTCAGATTTCATCATAGGGCAAACATTTTCCAGAAACTGGAGCCCAAAAAATGCTTTGGAATCAGTAAAAAATTGCTGCTCTACTGCTCTCCACACTTTTTGTCACATGCTCTAACTAACAAATGAACAAAATGTCAGTTTAACATGAAAGTACAAATGGAAAACACTTTTAAAATACCCAAATTTCTCCTATGAAATAATTTTAAATAAATTTGGGCTTATTTAGTTGTATATAAAGTTACCTAGGAGTTTGACCTGTCTTCACACAAATTAGGTTTTCCTCATAGAATGTAAACCACATTTTCTTAACATATACTGAATAAACTGACAAACAATTTAGAAGACAAGAACGTTCACAATGTTCTTCCATAATCACAATGAGGAAAAAACAATAATAAAATAAATTAAATTTCCTTGAAAAATAATGAAATTTAAAGAGAAGAATAATAATAACAGAAAATCCTGCTTCATGTTTTACAGCTTTGATTTCCACAAATCAGGACTTAATACTGCGCACCCACAAAGAGAGCTAAAGAAAGGAAATTATGGAAATGTTCTATTTGCTTTCTTTTCTATATATTCTTCTTAGCCACTAAGCAAAAATATTCATGCCAGCTAAAACAGTGCTTGGATAGAAGAAAAAAAATTTCCAAGTGAAATATGCTGATTTTAATGCAAAAAGGGTAAAAAAAAAAAAAAATCAACAAAGAGGAAACAATGTAACATTATCTCTTGACGAGCTAGTGGTCAGAACTGGAACAGCAACGCTCTCCTTGACTAAATCCACTAAAGAAATCCCTAAATGACATTTTTTGTTCTCAATAGATTTGTTGAATTTTGATGTAACTGCAGTGAGCTGTAGGGCAACAGGTGAGGGACAGTGGAACCAGAACCCAGCACATCCCTGGGTTTCAGTGCCAACAAACAACTGTACTACCTGCCCAAAGAAAGGTTTTGATTAGAAAAAATAGAAAAAAATTCATTCACACAGTGAATGCAGGTGTTCAACTGAATTTAGACTGCAAAAAAAACACTCCACTGGAAAAAAAAAAATCACTTGTAACTTTTTGATTAATCTTTCCAATTTTAACTGCTATCCAAAACAGCCCTTATCTTCAAAGGTTGGGTTAGGGAGAGTGGGTAATACTTTCCTTGCTAGCAAAATAACTGCTCTCTCTCTCACTCAAACAGGCATAAAATTAAACAGCGAAGAGTACAGAGTCTGCATTTTAGAGCACTAGACTCCACTCTCTGCAAATATTTTACTATAACTATTTCTGCATTGTTCACAGTTAAAAATGCTTGCTTTGCATACACAACGCATTTCATCCAGCACTCAATGCTAAATAAATAAAGGAAGTTCTTGCACAGTATAACTTCACACTGAATTAACCTGCAGGCCGAGACAAATTCGAAACCACCTTTCTTTAAAAGGCCACTTTTGTCAAGCGTGAGAGCAAGACTCTCCTTCTGTCCCGGCTCCTTTATGCCACAAACAGCTTTCAGGGTCAGTGACTGTGCCACAGCAGACAAAAAACTGGCTTCCCAGCCAAGCACTGCAGAACAGCAACAGCAAAGCCTCTAAAAACACTCTTACCAAGTCAGATGTAGGACAGTTGTGCAAATACAGCTGTAAAAACACAAGGCTGTGATGATTCCAGGTAGCTTCCAGCCACAGCCCAGTTTAGTGCAATTTAAACAGGCTATCTTACAGTGTTCTAGATTATGGCAAACTGCTACAAGGGAAGGCTGAACATGCACAAGACTGCAAGTTCTGTTTTATACTTTTTAACTGCACAGCTCTAGAGACTTGCACTTCCAGGATTTTTTCCACTGGTCACATTATGAGCCATATGAAAGACCCTCAGAGGTAATGGCAACCAGAAACAAAATTAAATCTTATCTCAAATCTAACTCAACCACTGACACCTTGGGTTACTAAATCAGCCCATTTTCAAAGGTGTTGTAGAATCTGAAACTCCGTACAAATAAAAGAGCTTTGATCTGAAGTGCTTGACTGGGGATTTCACACACCTCATGTTAGCCTGGATTTACTCCACTGATTTAAGAGCAGAGCTGTATGCTCTTGAAAATCCCCTTCCCTCTCAACAGTTTGTCTAGAGGGTCTGCATCACAACTACTACTGATAAACAAAAGGAGATCAGTGAGAGAAAGAAAAAACCCCAAACAGTTCCAACTGCTTTGGGTTATAGAAGACTTGAGAAGATATGAGGAGTTCTAGAGATAGCTAATGGAGTTGCATGACTGGGACACATTACAGTGATGAAATTCATATTGTAAGTAATAATTTGGGCTCCTCCTATGCATTGATGGATACAAAATGCACTCACCACTCAGGGAAGGAAAAAACCCTAAGTATCAATAAATAGTTCAATAAAAACCATCTGCTCAAAGCACAGCAACGATAAAAGAAAAGTAAACTCCTAGGATACATAAAAAATTAGACTGTAATACTAGAATAGAGTGGGTGAGTTTAATAGCACAACAGCTGCTATGTACATACAAAGCTTATGCTGACGCAGTTCTTTATATTTGTATATGTGAAGTATAGACATCTTGCCTAAATTTGTCCTCCAATACTTACACACTTCCAAGTGAATTCAGTGTAGTATCTAATAGTAGAATTATTTAATTTTCATTTAGAATTGTTTCATCTGTGTGGGCAGACAAAATTTACTACTTAGGAAAGGAAAAAAGAATAATGACATTTCTTTTCCTTTTACAGTATCATGTTTTAAAACAATAGAATTAAATTACTTACCCTTTAATAAACAAAACCTGGACACATGAATATTTTAAATGTAATTTGGAAACCAAATTTTAGACAACACTA
Source organism: Regulus satrapa (assembly GCA_013396955.1). Classification (NCBI taxonomy): domain Eukaryota; kingdom Metazoa; phylum Chordata; class Aves; order Passeriformes; family Regulidae; genus Regulus; species Regulus satrapa. The sequence goes on along the minus strand of VWZN01016268.1, from coordinate 298,837 downwards.
CTGACTTATATTTTGAGAGGAAAAGCTACATTATAGAAGACTAATCATGGCACATTGAGTTTATTTGAAGATCTTAAACAATTTTGTTTCATAATGTTCATGTGTTACCTTCTAAGGGTAAACACTCATGGCACACTGGTGCATCAGTCAGTGCATGAATCACAAGCCATTAGAGCTTGTACTTCTTTTTATTCATTTTATTTTGTTTTCTAAAAGGTTAATGTACATGTATATACAGTTCAAAGAACTTCAGATATTTTTAGAGAAATCAATATCTTTCCTGTGACTTTACAGTAGTGTTAGAGTTCACTTTTTCTTTATTTCTACTAAAAAAACCCCCAAAAACACAGAGACAAGCAAAGGAATTTTCCAGTCTTCATTTCTCAGAAACTATTCATGTGCTGTTTTTCAAAATATAATTTAAAACTATTGTACATAATTTATTGGGTAAATGTTGCTGCTCTCCTTTGATTCTTTCCCAGAAAGACTAGCTGTGGACCTAGTAAATTTGTATTCAGTTTTGTGTTCTATATCTGCTTCAAAAACCAAATCTAAAAGTCAATATTAGAACTATTTTTTTTTACTTTATACTTTATTTTGTGAACACCTTTCTTGCTTTCTTCATTGTAGCCTATTTTCTATTTCAAAATCTTGTCTTGCACATGCAACACCTTGTTTTACAAAAGGGCATAGGAGAGCCACAAAGTTGCAAAAAACAAAGTATCACGTTGATTAAGAGGTTTTGTACAAGCTATAGTTGAACTGAACAATAACAAAAACCCTCAGTGGTTGTGTGGTGTATGAGATAGCAAAATAGCCAAAGTATTCTTCAACAAAATGAGCTGTCTGCCACGATTTATCTGTACAATTCCAACACAGCTCCTGCCTGTTATGTTACACTCTTCAAAAGTATGTCATTAAGCTGCCATAAAAGTCATCACAAATTGCTTTTCCTCCCAAACTGATAATAGACTTATAGATCTAATTTTCAATCTCTTTTCTTCATTACTTTGATTCTTAAGGAGAGTATGACATTTGCTGTCTGAATACTTTGTAGTAATATCTGGCATCTCTACAGCACTTCTGACTGAGCATCTCTGAGCTTTTAATAGGTTTGTCTTTACAGTGCCTTGAAATGATGACATATTTATTTGTCTCTATTGCAGACTTTTAAAGAAATTGTTTTTCTAATTTCACTGAAGAACTACAAGACTTGTTGGAAAAAGAAAAAAAAAGACACAACAAAGCTTTCAGTGCTGTCAAGCTATGCCATTGAAATCCTGACCCTTCACAGTACAATAGCAAAGAACAAATGTGAGGCCTTCTGGTTTTCATTCCATTTTTTAACTTCATGGACTGTCCTCTACACAAATCATGAGACTGATTGACAGAAATAACTAAGTAATTGAGAAAATATCAACAAATTAAAAATTAGATTTTGATTCTTACAGTGATCCCTCCTCATTTTTCACCAGTCAACATATGAGCTTTTATTTATTCATATAGGACTTCATATGCATCAAACTAACATTTAGTGCTTTAAACTGAATTTGCTAATGAACTAAGTGTATTTGTGACAAGAGCTAGGAATAGGCTGGTTTAGAAAGTTGCTTGCAGGGTTAATGAAAGTAAACAACATAGAAAAAGATCACAGGAGAAATGATGGAAAATCAGGGTGAAGGAGAAACAGACAGAAGAAAGAAAGAAAGTCTCGCTTTTATTATCTCACAACCAAATTTTCCAATTAATGTGCAGAAAAATCCACTCCCCAAGTAGCCTCTAACGATGTAGGTAATTTTCTAAGCACTTGACCAAATACTTAATTACCCTGTCCCAGGCCACCAAAATACATATCTTACATCAGATTACTTCAGCGCCGATCTTCAAACACTTAACAAATGTGCTATTATGCATCACAGCCAACCCCAGAGAAACTCACTCTGTTTTACCCAAAAGGTCGATGACAAAGCTAAAAATAGAGCCCATGTTTCCCCAGCCCCAGTTATACTACTTCTACCAGGACACAGGGCTTGATATTTTGAGAATAACCCAGGTCCAAACTGACAACTAACAGTCACTTCTACTTAGACAAAGAAACCTAAACCCCTCTACACTGTCATAACACAGGCAACCACCGCAGCTCTTTAGTGCTGTGTTTCAAGACATCCAAAGAGGTCTTCAGGGCACTTATTGAGGGTGCGCCTGTACTCTACAGCAGCAGGACACCTCTCAGACTAATTAGCTCACGGGGAGCTTCCTTGCTATATTCCTTCTGAGCAAGCTCATTTATCTTCATATTACATTATGCAGTGTAGACACATCCTCAGACAAATCAATTTCTCTAGGTAAGGGATACACACCTGTTGAGGCAAAAAGCAGTTAAAGAAGCATTATTATGAACAAATGCTCTCGCAGTATAACCATTTGTATTTCCAGTTGACTCCCGGGCTTAAATTCTTTGTATACCAGAATGGATTCAAACTGAAATGGGAAAAAAATGCAGTGTTCTGCTTATACTAGAAAAATAAATACATTAGTAATAGCTCAGGTGAAGTTTGGCAGGGAGAGTTGCAAGATTGTTTTACACCCACTTCCAAAAATATGCTTGCATTGGAAACATGCTCAAGTTTGGCAATAACTTTGCTACATCACTTTGTCTACACCGAGCACGTTTAAAGGGAGTTTTTCCTTTATAGACTCTCTTAGAGCCTGACTGAGAATCCTCAATTCCCAAGATCCAATTCTTGATTCTCCCTCTCTGCTCTCAGCAACTATCTGTAAAACTCACTAGAAGGCATTTTAACATCCCTCCAACACCTGTTCGGCACAGAAGAATCAGAGTTTAAAGCTTACCTTGTCAGTGATTTATACATTCACATAATAGAAAGCAGCCATTTCTCAGCTGCTATAAAATGCACACACCCTCACCACCCCTGAAGGACACTAACACAAAAAAGTGCATTCTAATGGTCAAAAACTAAAGTACCTCTCTCCCTCCTGCACACTGTATTATATTGCTTTCAACTAACCAATCTTACCGTGGCTTTTTTTCCAGAGGATTTTTGCACTGTTCTAAGGATAGTACAAACAGTGCTGAATGAGCACCCACTCAATACCTCATTTAAGCCTCCCTGTTCACTATGTGGTATCTTGCTGTACTTTACAGCATCTGCATGTAGAATCATCATTGGAAAATCTCTAATTTCTCTGTTGATCACTATTAGGTACTTGAATTATGTCTTTATAGTAACTACTCCCCAGCACACCTCCATCAGACAATTTTATGGTTCTTTTTTCAAGGTAGCCAACTGGCAGACAGTGATGTGCATCAGGATTGCCCATAATTAGAGACGGTTGACTTGAAATACTTTGGGTCTCTCTTCAGAGGATAAAGCAATTAAACAGCACTTTGTCAGTACAAAGTACAACTTCAATCTCTTTCAGGGCTATCATGTGTTTTCAAAGCTGACATTAATCGGTCCCAAGAGCCTGAACTCAGAAAATGAGAAGTTCACAACTAATGGCCATATTTAAAACATGTGGTTGAACTGAACCACCCAACCTCACACAGGAGTTCTATGGCGGAATTAAGATTTGCCTTTAACCCTTCAGAAGAGCATTCAACAGCCCCAGGTGTAAATCCCATCTGTCAATGTTAATTCCCTCCTTTCTTCACCTACCAGGTCTCCTCTACCTTCAGCAGTTAGGAGGAAGCAAATCTAAAGGAAACAAGCTCATTAATTAGCACAGCTGGATTAATTTCCTAAATGCCATTTACTTAGCCTTCCTGAAAACAGCAAGTGCTTTTGGATAAAGAGTCTGAAATTACACCAGAATATGCCATTTTAAGGCAGAAATTTATCATGACCAAACTGAGTTTACACCAACGACTTCTATTCCAGCATTTCCTATCTGTTGAGAACTTTGCATTGCTTCACTGTCAGAGAACTCCACGTTCCCTGAATTTTCACTACATGCTGTCTCAAATAACAACATAAGATTTAAACCTATGTTTGTATTGCCATGTCCCTCGCTACATTTGCAGCTTCAAGCTTGAGAAATTCCTACTACAGGACCTCTTAGTGCACACATCCAAACAATCTCTGTGAGGGCACGGCTTTGCTGACAATCTATAGGTCTATGCAATAACTACAACACAGCACAGGAACTTTATTATAGGGTTAGGACTTACAGTGCAGCAACCACCAGAAATCTCCCAACACTAATTTCTATCAGAAATCTTTGTATCACCTCAGAAAAATGAGTTTTCTTTCAATTTCACCAATGCCAGCACATATCATTATTTTTCTTGTTTGATACCAAGACAACACCAAAGCCCTAATTCCAGAATGCTTTACAAACCACAATAGCATCACATTTCTGCCTTTGCTTTGCCGCTTGAGTTCATCATAAATAAATAATTGTTTGAACACCTGTTTAAAAAAGCCAAAATGCAAACTCACCTCATTCCCACCAACAGCTTTAGTTAAAATTACAGCAGAAGACACGGGAGGTGGCATGCAGCCCACTGTCTGCAACCTGAAAACAACAAAAAGAACATTACATTCCTCACACGAAGCAAACACTAAGCAATCCATAACCTTCAAATACCAAATAGCCAAGTAGAAAGTCTTATCACCTGTGCAGTGCAATCAGTTTCCAATCAGCTACAGCCCTGCACTAGGGAAAGGCACTCCTGCTGGCAGCATTTCTATGCCATCTCTCACCAGTCACCACTGAGAAGAGCCATGGCACCGTGTAACAAGCACAAACACTTAACCTCTCGGTGACTCTACTTCCCCATCTGTACTACTGTAGTTCTCATTCACAAAGGTCTCTATACATCTATCACAGACTTTCAGACAAAATCACCTGACTGCCATCAAAACATCAGCAGCTCTCTCTTACACTTTAGAAATACAAGAGACCCTATTATTATTGTCAACTTTTGTGCAGCAAAGTTATTGATGAGTACAGTAAATGTTGTCACTAAGTAAGAAGAAAGTGGTGAGCTTTCCTTTATTTTCAAAGACAGTCCACAAAACCACAATACAATAAATTACAATTAAATTTCAGGCTAAGTAAAATCAGTCTTCTGAAGAAAAACTGTGTTGACTAGGAAGGAACAGTAATGCATGGAATAAAATAGATTGCAAAATCCACAAAAGTGTGGAATCTACATATGATTTTAAGTATTGGACCTTGAAATTCTAATTCAGAACAATCAATTACTAGCAGGGAACTACTTTGCATTTGTAACCATGTCAGTAGAACCCCTGAGAAAGGCGGTGTCAAAACGCTGTAGCAAAGAGAAGTATTAAATCCAGGCACCAGGGTGAACATTACAGTGCAATTGATATTCTGCAAATATACAAAAAGCTTAAGGAGAAGAAATAGGTAAGTGACAGTGACAGTATTCCCTTTGTCAGCTACAGAGACTGTGGGAAAGGAAAGAGGCAACCAAGGTAAGCATTATATAAATCCAACCACAAGGCACCAAGCACCACCCTGGAAGCAAAGAGCACCTTCAGCTTACAGTGAAATAAGTTATGGCAGCAGAGAGTTATCAGCACATGGCAGAATAAGCTCATAAGGAAAAGAAAAGAAATACAGGAAAAATAAATGGTGCAGGAAAGTTTGGAAACATATAGGAAAATACACAGCACACAAACAAACACATGGTAATTCTGAGGCCCATCCCCTACACCGTGATATTGTTATCTCTCCTCTATGTGGCAGCCAGCTCCTCAAACTTCTCACCTGCTCTAATAAGGAGTGGATAAAGTTCAGAGTTATCCAGAGAGGTGTGTAGGGGCATTCATCTCAGCTGATAGGGATTTTCCATACCATAAGGGAAAGATTTCATCATACAATCACTGTTAACCCTCTCAAATTGAAAATAACACATTTGGAATTAAAAGTAATAATCTCTATACAGCAATATTAATCTTCAAAAACTGGTACACACTAAATGGACATATTTTTAATTTGGTGTATTGAAACATGCTTTTCTTTCAGTTTGTATCAACTACACAATCCTACCAATAGACAAACGGATTCCTCTAATGCCCAGTGGACTACTAGAGATAACAACCAACCAACTAATATATTCCACTGGATCAGGCCATGCTGTGAGTACTAACATCAGGGGTCCCAACACTTGCTGTTCTGCTGATAACACTACAGCACTGAGTAGTAGGGTCTCAAGTCACGTGTTTTAGATGTGAAAGCTCCAAAGCCATATCTTATACCCAATCTTTGCATCTCATGCCTTACCACCTGTGCTGTAAATGCTATAAGCTAAAAGTGGAGAAGAGGTTAATCTGTGCATACATTAATAACTTGCTTCATGCTCCTTTTCAAATAGACATTGTCAATGCAAAACCTGGTCAGCTACCAAAAAAATTAACTCATAAGATGCTTGGGAGGATGTCAGATTTTCCTCTCTTTCACAAACTTCAAAACAGTTGCAAAGCAACAAACCTCCTAGTATCATCCCAGACAGAAAGGGGAGGAAAGGAAAAAATCCCACTCAGCTGTAGAAACATAGGTGAAAAGTTGGTACCACTCAAATCTGCCTCTCAAATAACACTTAGAGCAAAACAGACCATTAGAGAGGATGGGTAACTCTACCATGCATTCTGATGCAAGATGGAAAAGGTTCTGTGGGCTGTGCCCTTCAGGCATAACCTTGTGCAGGGAGCAGTGGAGCAGCACAGTGCCCAGAGAGCCACCCTGCTGAAGGGTGCTGCATGCCCTTGGGAACAGGTGCCTGTTTTTCCAGGCCTCTTTGAGGGCTATCAACCAGGCCCCACTACATGGTGTGCTAAATGTGTGCTAAGGAAGTAACTTTGCCAAAATCTGTCTTGTTGTTCCCTTCCCTGTCTTCCTTAGGTACTGGAGTGTTTCTAAGGGAATAAAAACTACAGCTGTGGTGGCATTAGGATGAACTTTTATTTACACAGAGCTGCCACAGCACAGTCCCTCACATCAGCTCCTCACACACACACACACAGAGGGACCTGCTTTGAAAGGTGTTATGCTAGAATTAGGACAGAGCAGTTTTAAAGCACTCTTTTTAAAAAGCCCAACCAAATCACCTCAATTAAACACCTCAATCTGATCATTCTTACAATGAAACCTCAATACAACAGAGTTATTTCACTAAAAGATAAAACAGCCAAATCAGAAGCCCTACTCAAGGAACAAGTGCTTGAAAGGCAGCTTGAAGCAAATAGAAGTACAGCAACTCACTAGTAAGGGACAGACACACTCTCATGACAAATGAGCCTGGCTCAGGCTCCACATTTAGGAAGATAAATGCACAAACGTTTTCTTTTCTTTACAGAAGTACATACAGCCACAGTTTTACAAACAGTTTTACAGGTGTGCATGCATATACGTACAATTATGCATGCAACACACCATGTCACTTAAGTACTAAGAACCAAAGTGGCATAAGACTCATGGGAAAGAAGTAATGAGAACGGCTTCATGGAAGCAAAAACCCCACAAAAATCTCTTTCACCTTGCACTTCAAAAACTTAAACTCCATGGATTAGGAAGGAATTTTGGCTACTGTGAAAAATGACGTATCTGCCCAAGCTGAGAAAAAAATTTTACAATTATTCTACTTTACATAATACCCTTTACTACAAATAGCTAAATGCAAATGACCATCATATAGTATTTTTTTTTATTTCTTTGCTTTGCTGACACTGTTAAGCAAAAGATTGTTAACTTTTAATTGATGTTGTCTCAATGTCACCTTTTCACTATCATTTGGACCAATTGATGGAACACCAGGAGAAGCCTCTTATAAACAAAATGAAACGCTCCTTTAGGCTTAGGCCTTGTAGAAACATAAACATCAGCAGCTTTTTCATTAAACTTTTAAGACAAGGAACTCCCCAAGCAATGTTTCACCAAGCAGTAAGAAACAATGGGGATTCTTTCAGTAGTTTTCTGAAATAATTGATTTTTGCATTCAAACATTCCAGTATACCTGCATGGCACTAAGTATTGACCTCCCATTCCAAAAAGACCTTTTAACTTCTTTTGTTTTACGTAGCATCCATCCCTAGCACACCATCAATGCAGCTATGCACATTGGCAGTGTACACCCAAGATCTAAAACACACTGTCTTCATGGTAATTTAGCTTCTGCTCATCACAAAGCTAAAAAAACTTTACTCTTTTTTTCCCCCCCATAATCTGCTGGAAGCAGATACTGAACCCATGCAAGAAATGCTCGATACAGACTGCTTAAAAACAGAAGACCATATTGTGGCATACACAATATTTATTCACTGATTTATGCTTTTCCTTCAGTTTTCCTTTTCTTTCCTCCCCACTTTCCTTGACACCCAACACATCATTTCAGCTGTGTTTTGTGAAAAAGAAAGCCAACCTGTTGCAACCTCCCTACACAGAAGACTGTCCAGATTGTCTAAAAACAAGACCAGGCTCCTGAAGGGATAATCGGGGACTTTGTATTCAACAGCAAAGTGCTGAAGCACAAAAAACAACCATCAAAATCTGTTCACAATACAACAAAACAACAGTTGCAGGATAAGCAGCCCCTTAAGATGACAGCTACAAATATATTTCACTCCATTATGCTTAAACATACCCTTTTAAAAGCCATTCATTTATAGGTGTGATTGATAACAGCTGAAGAAAGACCCATATTGCTGTTGGGAAGAACACAAGTGTAAAAATCTGGACAAAAAGGTGTAGTTTCACATGCATCAAAGCACTTGTCAGCTCCTGCAAAAGAAAAAGAAGAGAGGAAGTTGCAATCATAACAGCTGAAGTAAGATCACGTTTGTGCTTTTAAAACTAGGATCAGCTTTATAATACAAAAGGAGTGCATGTCAAAGAGGCACCTTTAGGGATCATCTGATCTCCTCTTTAATAATGAAGTACATCCAGACAACATAAAAGCTGTCTGCTCCTGGGCATTTTTCCACAAGAATTGTCCACCACTTCAATAATAGCGTAGCTCTCAGAACAGTAGCTTTTCAGCAGGCAGCCTTAGCACTTTGTCACGGCTTCAAAACCTGTGTTAACTGCATTGATGGCTGTTTACTTTACTACTTTTGATATCAAGAGACATGAAAACCTGTAGTGAGCATATGACTTCAGGTTCTTCTGTCTAAAGAGAGCCACAAACTGTGATTCTCATTTATACTGTAAAAAAAGAAAAAAAGGGGATGTTTATGGACGTGTATATTACCAAGCATTCATTTGTGGTGTTGGGGTTTTTTTGTTTGTTATTTTTTCCTTAAAGCAAAGTGATCTGTAGCAGACTTTGATTATTTATTGTATCAACAGATAGGTAATTTATAGGAAAAGAAAAAAAAATTGGCTGATAAAGAATAACAAAAAAAGAATACCAAGAATGTACCAAGCCAAAAACTGTTAAGCCATAAATTTCAGAGAAATAAAGCGTAAAACACCACTGGGGACTCGGGAAACAACAAAGAAAAATTTAATTTTAAATCGTGTAAGAGCACTCCAGAGAGGTGATCAAATACCCTTAAAAAAAAAAAAATCTTAAGCTAGCTCTGTGTCTGTTTCTTCCTTTTTAGGCATTTTAAGGACTTTCTACATGGATTCTTGAGTACAAGGAAAGAGCCTTGCACATTTCAACTCATTTCAAATCTCACAGACTAAGAATAAAAATTCCTCTTCCTTTCTCTCACAGTAATTCACACTCCTTTCAAGTAAACAAAGCAAAAGAACTGATGGCATTCATTTAAAATCTAATTTCCTGGTATCCTCCAGATGCATTAAACATATCTATGTATCTATCTATATATAGCTCACATACAGAAGTACCCTTTTAATTTCATATGTTTACAACTGGAAAACGCCTCAAAACCAGAGGGTTGTAAGAAGACTCTGTGATACTTTGAAACCAAAATCCAAGACAAAAAGAAAGCTTTGGTGTCACTTCCAGGGAGCAAGGAAGGTGATACAACACAGCCAACCTACTGCACGGAGGAATGCCGTATTAATGGCACAAATCTTTGCTGATCTAAATTATCAGTCTTTAAAATATCTCTGGTGAGAACAGTAACACTTATTTAGAATAGTTATGATTATATTAGTATGCCTTGGACTGCATGATCACAGAATAAACGCTGAGGCAAACAGCCTTCATTCACTCTCTTTAACAATTTACAAGGGCTTGTCCAAAAATACATCTGCCACCTCAAAAAAAGGCGCTGGAAGCTGCTAGTTATGACTCTGTTTCTGTACACCAGAACAGGTTACCTTGCTTTCCCCAGTATTTCACAGCCTTTAGGGAGCTTATCCCAGCCTTTCCCTGGCTGGTGCGGGTCTCATGGTGCTGCCATCCAGCCAAGCTTCTAATAGTCATAGCTGGACTCCTCTGAGCAAATACCCACACAGAGCAAACAGTGTTTGCAGTGGCTTGCCAAATTCCTCGTTGAAATGGATAACTCAAGTACATGATTTAATTTCTGGGGCCCTACGGGAGGTATTTGCTTTAAAAGAGCAAGCTATCCAGTCACTGCAAACTGAAATAGCATTATATTAAGGTGGAATCAAATGTTCTTGTCAGAGAACACAGAGTATTTCTACAAATGTAAGAGGACCTTGGTCACCTCTGGTTCTGAAAGTGTAACAAGGGCCATGCACAGACAGGCTTTCCTTGATTGTTATTAATGTTAGTAATTATTCTGTAAAATGCTTTCTGAACATGTTAGAAAATTTTTTGGAGTGTGCACTTACACAGCAGATTCAACCAGAAGTGCAACCTTAAAAGAGCTATCAGTTTTTTCTAATTTTGTCACATTTATAAGAAGACCTGTGTTAACACTTATGAACTTTTAATCCTGTCATAAAGCATACCAAACACTAGTTGCCATCTAACTAAGACATTATCTAAGGTAGAACAGCTGATACCCAGGTCAAGAACAAGTAGAGCCAAAAGCAGATACCATATATTTTGCAATCAAATAAAAAGGCATATTGAGTAATAATAACAACTTTAGGTTTGGGCTAAAACATGCCTCAAAGTATTTTAATAAAAACATGACCTGGCCACCTAACACATATAAAGATTGTTTTTAATATACATTTTAGAAAGTAATAGCACAGGGTACAATGTGAGAAATTATTTTCTTCTTCTGTCTTCTACCCCCATGGCAGAAATTCAGGATTTTTCTAGCTTCTTCATGAAGCATGAAGCTGGAAAACAGCACCAGCTCTAACTGCTCCCAAAACAATCTGAGATCAGCTACCTGGACATAAACATTGGCTCCTGCAAAAGCTTCATTTACATCAATATATTGCTTTTAGCACCGTAGATGGAAAAAAGTTATGCATGTTCAAAGTACGACATGACACACTGCCCAGAAAATTGTCAGTCACATCACCCTGACTGGAAGAAGTTAGATGTAAACTAGCATGGAGAATCTAATCAAGAATTCGACAATGATGCTGATTTCTCTCACAGCTGCTTTACAAATACAAGGTTTGAAGGATACAAACTACTGAAAGGGAAAGAAATGCCACATTTTTTTCTCTGCATGCAAAGATTACTAAGCCTGAAAGAGTGAAAGACTCCAGTCTATTAATACTACTCAGGATTGTGTTTTGGGTTCACTGTGGAAGACAGCGCCTCTCCACAACCTATTTCCATTAGGATTAGTTACCATCCCTGGCAGATAACAGGATTCTTCCTGCATCCCCATAAGGCTACTACAGAACGGACTGAAGTTCCCCAGCTCACTTACACTGTGTCCTGGCAGAACTAGAGGTCCTAGTGCCAGAACTGCCAGGAGACAGCAAAGGACAGGGCAGCAATCAACTCAAACACCTCCTCCACTTGGAATTTCACCACTATAACCATGATACAGGTGGAGAAGCCATTTTTGTTGTTGAATGCAGTGTTTACTCAAATCTCAGTTCACCAGGAGAAAACTGGTCAAAATTGTGATGATTCCTTCAGGCATTAGTATCATGCAACTTATGAATAGCATTCCCTGTTAGTCAACAGCATAAAGGAATGAGAAAACGAAACCATCAGAGAAGTGCAGTGTTCCATTTCAACTCAGGCTGCTCCTTCTCCTCTTGGCACACAGCCATCATTTCCTTTCTACGCCCCTTCATCTCTTCTGAATCCCAAACTATTTCCCTCTGAATAAAATGTGACACAAAATTTTAAAAATCTCAGTGCCTGTGATATGCAGGGTGTGCAGTGTAGGCATCTCAAATCCACCTGTAAACAACAAAACTATATGGGAAAAGACTGCCAAGTCTTTTTGCACCTGTATGTTGACACTGTATATCTGCACAGGAACCCTTTTGTGCTGACCCTAGCTGCTGTCCTGGCCCTACCAAACAAGGTAACCTAAAGCCTCCAGGTCTTTGTTTCCATCAATCCAGCAGTGAACAGCTGCATCTCACCCCGACTGGGGTTTGGGACACAACCAGAGTGTAGATCATCTCCAAATTGTGTTCATCACTTCCATTTAGTTAAAGCTGTGCAGAGACAGAGCCCCACCCTCTGTGGATTGGTGACATTTATTCACACTATCCTTCTCATCATCTTCATTACTTTGTGAAGCACTTTCTGAAACCAAGGAGGGTTATTCCTTAAACATCTATCTTCTCTTGCTAGGCATCCTCCCAGCACCACCATCATTCCAATTACATTCAAATCTGATCAAAAGGAACACAAATTTTTTTAGAGCATAACATGAATGAAGGAATGAGAAATTACAGTACCTCAGTTTTTAAGGAGAGTCCGCTGTTAAAGAATATAGCTGAAACGGCAATGTAAGTTATGGTAATTTCTGGTTTCAAGGGTCCTAAAAAATACAGACACAGAGAACAAAGTGAAATACAGTCAAAGGGATGATACACATATACGATATCAGAGTAAATGAGAATACTTTAAAAAACACCTGGAGAAAGTCTAATCAGTAAAGCGTCTAATAAAAAGAATGGCATTTCTATCAAGTTACAGAAAGCAAGCTATTCATTTTTAAATAAAAGTAAATCAGTGAGTGTACAGTGAGTTATATCATCATATAAATTTGACTTCCCTAATTAGAGGCCACTGGGAACTTACAGGTAAATTCTGGAAATTTGAAAATGGGGAGTCCTTCACAGTTCTGCCATCAGAGTACCTCTACAGCATCAGCAACCTCAAACCATACACTCAAAAAATATTAGCCGGTACCTTCACAGGGCCAGTGACATCCCTCAAACAGCTACCTCTCACTGTTTGCCCTACGACACACACACACCTGGCTGACTGCCTGTGCAGAAGGACCCAAATCACACCTTGCAATGATTTCCTCAGGGCAATACAATTCTATGTTATTCCCCTCGCAACAGAAGATGGTTCAAAATGGTTTGTTCCAGCCCCACAATAACACATTTCAGACACTGTTGCAGTGAGAACAGCAAGGGCAGATACCTGCACCACCAAGAAGGTTTCTCTGCATTAAAGGCTTACATTTGTATATATTTATATACTTTTTTCAGAGAGATTAAAATATAGTCTTTTTTATATTCCTATAAAAATGATGAATTCTCTTAATACACTTAGCCTTCAGAGGCCACCAGGCATGGAATGTATGTGCTCATTTGTTTCATGAGCATTCAACCAGATATTATGTTAGAAAGAAATTATTAGCAGCGTACTTAGGACCAAACATCCTCACTCTAACAAGTGACCCTAACTTGTCAGGAGTAAAACTGCAGCAGAAAACAAGCCAGCCTTGACTCCCCACTCCAGAAGAGAGGAACCTTTCTGCTCCCCCGGATGAATGATACATTGATGGCCACACTGGAGTAAGGTCAACCATCCTTAAATCAGAGGCACCTGATGGTACAAGTCACATTTGTATGTCAGGTCATTTCAACCCAAATCCTACTCTCAAAGAGAACTCTGCTGACAAGACACCAAAACTCTGTGTGCCAAACACACACAAAAAACCAACCAACAAAACAAACCCTAACAAAACCAAGCTACACAGAGACTAAGGTAAAAATAAGGCAGGAAATACCAGTGTTACAGTTACAACAAAGCACATGACTAGTTGCAAAATTACAACATGTTAACTGAATAGATGGGAAAAAAAAAATACAAAAAAAGGATATAAATATACAGCTCTACAGAAAACTATATTTTATAGACACAATTACCTCTTTTTTCTAATCCTTTAGAAGATTAGGATATCTGTGTACATGCACATACAGCAGACAGGCAGTGGGTTAGTCTGGCTTAAATAGGGTTCTTCCAGGACTCAGTTTTTTTCTGGTTTATGGTTTTTCATCGGGCTACCCTGAACTCCTCCCCCCAGGAGAAGCCTCTACCACCAGAGCAACCACACACTCGTGAAACACAGGGAACTCTGGCACAACAGAAAAATTATTTTCACTAAGGAACTAAATGGGCTCATTTATCAAATAGGAAAACACACAAAAATGGCTTGGCTTATATCATGAAGGTGACAGCAACACAAATCTTTGTTATTTATGGCACAATCTTCCACGAGTAGGGATGCTGGACCAACCATACCACTCACTAAGGCCCTGCAAATTACTGTGCATGGCTTTGTCAGCTGGAAGATGACAAACTGAGGTTTTTTCATGTGTTGATACTTCCCACCCCTCAACTCTTTCTGCTTTTAAAAATAAATATTTTTCTTCGTCAGAGCACTGAGATCCCACAGTTTCAGAGGAAGGGATACCACTATGGGGAACACATGCTCACTATTTTCAATCAATGCTTCCAAGATTTTTCAATCAAGTTGTCCCAGGAATAACCCTGTGTCAAAGCTTGACATCTCTTTGCAGCAAGATAATTTAATGAAATGCTCCATCATCGTGTTTCCATGCAGGAAGTGAGCTGAGGAAAAATCATCTCCTATTTGAGTTAAAAGGATCTCCCACACGGCTGCTAACAATTAGCATGGCACTCAAAGCAGAAAGGGACAAAACACCTGGAACTATCAATTTCTAGTCCTCTCTAAGGTCTGAGGAAAACACAGCACAGATCCTGCTAGAAGCTCCATGCGGGTTCTATTCACCTATGCAGACCAGCACACAATGTTAGAAGGGATCCTTGCACAGCAGGAATTTGCCTACCCTGAACTCCATGAAGTAGCAGAGCCTTAGCTGCCACAGCCATATTTTTTTTTAATCACTCTCTTTTTTTTCCCCCAGAACCTAAGAGGTGGGAAAGGTTTGGCTCCTCAGTGAGAATCTGTTTATCCTCAAACTTCAGTTCTGTTAAGAAGAAAGAAAACAAGAAAATTTTTTTTAAAACCCAAAAAACAAAAACCCTGTGCCTATAAAAGCACAGATAGATTCTTCCTCCTCTCACATAACATGGAACTGCTAGAGGAATTCTACTTAAGTGATCCATATCACTTTTCTTAAGCTATCAGAGATCAATTAGGAAGAAGAAATACAAAATTTAATCTGTTCTTGAAATCTGTCAACCTCTGGAGCTGAAGTTCCAATGGGAACTAACCAGGAGTTACCAGCGTCTATACCTAAAGATACATTGTTTATGTTTAAAGAACGGTGGATATTTCATCAACCCCTGTTCCGGGAAACATACAAGCCCTCCCTGCTTAGCAAAGGACAGATCTGCTTTGCCCCCCTGTGCATTTTTTACACCACCATCTTTCAAAGGATCAGTTTCCCTGTTTTCCCCCCACCTTTCACGAGGAAGCAAGAAGGAACAACAACGAAAAAAAAAAATTTTAAAAATCTCCAAAACTTTAAAATGCAAGTGTTCCACTAAAAAGCGAAAGAAAAGGTCCGGCCGAAACACGGCGCCTGAGAGTTTACCACAGTACACCTTCAGCTACGCCTCCGGAGCAGCTCCCGCACAGCAGAAATCCGCGCCCTGCGCTGCCAGGACTTCATGCCCACAGCTCTGGAAGTTGGCAGGGAGTTGAACGGGAGCGCATTCAGAGCCAGGCGCTCCCTGGCTTCCATCGCTCCTAATCCCAAGAGAGCAGGACGCTCCTGCAGCCGCTGGTACAGCGCCGAGCAAAGACACGGGAACGCACCCGGGGGCAATTCCCGAGTTCCTAAGGAGCAGCGGCTGGAAGCAGGGAGGAAGAGGAGCCGATGGAGGGCAGGGACCCCGCACGGGCGGGACGGGGCGCGGGGAGTTGGCAAAGTCCCTGGGGCTGCCCGGGGCACAGCGCCCGCACTCACCGCCTTTGACGCCGACGCCGGGCTCCAGCCGCGCCACGGCGATGACCAGCACGATGCCGAGGATGAACCACTCCTTCCGCAGCCGCTCCAGCAGCCCCAT
>VWZN01016268.1:258630-282311 GCA_013396955.1 Regulus satrapa | reverse complement strand
GCCGGGCGGGCGGGCGGGGGCCGCCGCCGCGTCCCGCACCTGTTGGCGGTGTGCGCTCACTCCCGCCCGTCCCCCGCGCTGCGCCGCCGCCGGGGACACGTGGAGCGGGATCGCCCTGGAGTTCCCACTGAGCGCCTGCCTGTCCGTTCTGGGCAGAGCCAAAGGCACCCGATCAGCCCCTGTCGCGACATGCCGACAGCATCGCCCGAGCCGGGCAAGACACTTCCCAGCGGCGGGCGGTTCCCTGGGTTACCCTCAGTGCTAAAACCACTTCCATTAAAACAGTATCGCAAAACCTCCTGCCGGTGCTCCACCCGCGCTTTCCGTTCCCTACCCCGCTCTTGTGGCGCTTCCCCGCCGGAGCCATCGCCCGGCCCGGCCGCGGCAGCGCTGACGGGGAAATGGTAAAGCAGGAGGCGCTCTGTGTCCCAGCGGGGCTCTCCCACGCACGGCAGCTCTCAACGCTTCGGGGAAGCTCGTCCTGCACAGATGGATTCAGGCTTCAAGGAATAGCCCCCTGCTACCCAGGAAAGAAACGTTTACCGCTGAAAGCGCGGCTGGTCTCCAAGCTGGGTATATCCCTGCGTGTCCTGGGATGTTCACTTGGTTCGCAGGGATCCATGAGAGCCGAAAGGTTGGGATATGGGGAAGGAAGGCGCCTCTTCGCACCTGCAAGCGGATCCAAACTGGGCGGTTTAAAATGATTGTCCATTTCATTGCTTAGCTAAAGTTTACTGGAGGACATGATGATCCTTGCGCCCTTCTCAGGAGGGAGGGACAGACGGCAGAACCGCACCGCACTTGCCCTGTGCAGTCACTGCGGGCTGGCTGTTTTGGGAGAAAATAAACGCATAACGTGTTCATCTAGAGCGAGCTATGATTATAACGAGTGTAAGGTCTGATTACTTGGAGGATTTGATTGCTGCCCAGGAGAGATAAATCAGATGAAGATAAAGATGTTAATGATTTATCGTACAAACTCTCGTATTAAATCTCTCTGTGGATACTCACAGGTGCTTCCCAGCGGCGGGCACGGGCACCGCTCATGGCTCAGGGCATGCACATCTTTTCCTGTGTGGTTCTGAAAGCACACCAGTGAGGGCACGGACCCTCTGATCTGCACACAGCAGGAGAACAGGCAGATGTCCACGGTTTCCCGGGTGATTTTGTTGCAAATTTGTTCACAGCCCTGGAGCTCCTAACAGAGAGGAAGGAGACTTTTCACCCTGTTCCTGGTGGCTCCAGCCAGGCTGATGGGTTGCAAGATGCAGATGCTTCACACTGCACCAGCAGGGCTAGAAGACAGGAGCAGATTCAGCATAAATCAGGAAAAATATAATAATAAATAATCTGTTTAGGTCAAAAGTTATGCACTCAGAATTTAGAAGCAGCTGAATTTCATAGTGAATAAAAATGCTGCAGTATCAATTCCTGCAGAAGCTGCAGAGGGATGCAAGTAAGGGGCAGATAAGGAGGATGTTCAGTCTGGCAATAAAATTCAGTCATGCAATAAAAGACAGGAGTCTTACCCTATTTTTGCATCACAGTTTTTACATGGCAGTCATCCTAGCCCTCAGTCTTAGTGAATACTAATTAGTGGATACTAATTACTAATTAATTCACTATTACTGGATACTAACAATGAATTTCTAATCTTGCTCACTGTTCAAGTTAATTCCAGTTAATTTTGCCAACAAGTTTCCGATATTTGCTCACAGCAGATCTAATTGGCAAAGGTAGGAACGTCAGGTTCAGTCCTAGGCTCCAGAAGGTGCTTCTGAGTTTCCCCTCCTACGGGTCACTTCCCGTGCACAGTCCCAAGCCTGTTTCTGCCTCTCTAAAGAAGGATGAGATATCGCACTGGGTATGACATTTAGAACAGTTAAGAAATATACATACTAAAACCACAAACAAACAAGAAAAGCACCCAAAACCAAACGGTTATCAGATATAACAGAACTTCTGTCTACACTCAAAATAAAAATAAAAAATTTAAAGAGGCTCTTTTGCTTTCAGTAGACACTTCAATTTTTTTTCTGAGACCTGAAGTTTGCCATCTGAGTTACAAAAATACCTGGGCTCACGAGGCTCTCTTCTTCTGTAATCTTTAAAATCATATGCAGATATTCTTAGCTGTGTGTTGAAAGACTTGTACAAGGACTTTAGCTTTTTTTTTTTTTAAGCTGTTCCTGCTATGACTGTGGTAAGCATATATGTCTCTTAGATTAAAACAGATGAAACTGTTCTTGCTTTTAAATAAGGACTCTGTAAGCTCGTGGACCAGAAGGGAAGGAAACACTACATGTGAATTTTATAATTGGCAGGACACTCACACATCCTAAATCCGTCTTCAAGACAGCATCACTGTTGCTGTCAGGGAATTTATCATCCATATGGAGGTGTTTGGTCCCTATTAGAGAGGGACAATCCAGTCATTGGCTGTCCTGTCAACCAAAACTGTATTCTGCAATATTTCATATTCCTCCTCGTGTTCCTAAACAGATAATACATATATCCTAATTAAACACCAGGACTCAAACAGATATGGAATGGTCTGGCACGTGTATGTTTATTCTCTGTTACATTGTGCAAAAAAAATTTTTGAGGTATGTTCAGCTGTGGCTTAGACATAGTACAGGAACAAGAATTTAGCTTCACTCTGATTTCACATGACCAAATTTTCACTTTTGTTCAACTGCAAACATACCTCAGGGCTTCCAGATGCTTTCCTGCCTCCAAAGGCCCTTGTGTTTCCTTCTGCACAGCACAAAAGCTCTCTGACATGTGGAGCTGCGTGGCACCAGGTTTTTGTTCCTCACAGGTAGCCTGCTGAAACCAACAGGACTGGTTTTCGTGCCTGCGAAGAGGCAGAGTGGACTGGATATTTCTGGGCTTCACATTTTGAGCAGCCACTCTTGCGTGGTTTCAGCCTATTCCTTTTGTTGCCCAGCCTCTGATCTGCACCACATACCTCGCTGCCTGATAACTACACAGTCATTTTAGGGAATCTGCGAGGATTTTCATGCTCCTGAGTAGCAGATGCCATCTGATCATGCATTTTTAGACAGGAGAGATTTCAATATAAAGGAGAGGGGATCACCAGATAAAGGGAATTTAAATGGAAAGAAGAGATAGTGTTAAATAATTTAGCTTGAAAAGAACAAAGATATTCAGAATGAACAAGATAAAGAGAGGTGTTAATTATAAATAGGAAAGTTGAGGAGAAAAAGTGGAAATATATGTGAGGCGGTTTACAACACATTTATATTTCTCACAAGCACTTAGTGGCATGATCTCAGATTTTCTCAGAGAAAACTGAAGAGATTGCTGTACTGATCCCATTTGCTGGATTTCCTCGTGGAAGAGGTATTTACAAGTGTTTATTGTGTCTGGGCCTAAGTGCTTATACTGCTTTAGGCACATGCAAGGGATCTTTTGGTCCTTGCTACTGAATATTATTGAATACCCATAAACACTTAGGTATTGCCAGCTGCAGGACTTACTACCCTTAGCATAACGCAGCAGCAGGAATTGTGTACAAGTTCAATTTAGAACAGCACTTAATGGGACTTAAACACATATATAAGCATGCTTTTCTAAATAGAAACAGCTGTGAGATGATGAAAGGTTTTGTGAATCTTTGGGTTTACTACAATGCTATGATCTTTTTTCCCCAAAGACCTTAAATGCAGAATACTTTTTTTTTTTTTTTGTTTCTATCTTGTAATAAAAGGTCCTCTTACATATTTAGTTATTCAACAAATAAGTGATTTTTCTTTTACTTAAGAGCTCATTGTGGAATTTTCATGAGATAATCTCAGGCATTAGGAAGAAAATTTAAAAGACAAAGTGGGGGTTTTGCTGATCCCTTTCCTAGAACCTGTTTTTTTTCTTACAAAAACAGAACAAAACCTAGTTTACTGACACTCCACTCATGATATTCTCTTGACTTCTCCTCCTAGACTACCAAGAGACCATATAAATTTAGAGAAATGCTCATGTTTAGCGTTTTTTCATAGAAATACGGTTTCCCAGTAGGCAGCAAAGCTATAATGTATTCAGAAGGTTGCATTTAAAAAAAAATTTAAAAGGAAAAGAAAAGCTATTGGCACAATAAAGCTGTGCTCTTGATACAAATTATGGGCTTCTTCAACAGCAATTCAAAAAACAGAAGACAAAATAATTTTTTTTTTTTTTTAAAGCCTTGAAAAGCTGAACATATTTAAACCTGAAAAATGAAAGCAAGAACAGGAAATAGCTTCCCTGGATAATTTCACAATGAACAACTGGATTTAACTTATTAAATAAAAGACTTCCGAGATAACATGGGGATACCTTCATATCTTTTTCTCCCTATGCTTACAAAAATAACCTTCTAATATTATATTATAATCATACCAAAATACCTAGAACATGAGAATTTTCACTACAGAACTCTGTGCTGCATTTTCACAGGGGAGAAGCAGGGGATTTATTCCTGGGTGTGGAGGCACAGATGTGCAGATGCAAAAGTTCTAACAGTGCTTTTAAGGTAATTAACCACTCATAAAGGGAAGAGTGTGTAAATCACAGCAAGCAGAAGGAGGAGAGCAGTCACCCCAGCCCCTCTAGCACTGAAATCAGGAAGCTGTCACAAAGGTGGAGTTTGGAAGGTGCAGCCATCAGAGAAATCAGCTGCTATAAGTTTTTAGGAGGTTTGTCCTAAGGTTGGCAAAAGCTGGCTTTTAGGAGCTTCAGCTTTATCTTATAGAATGTCCAAGAGGAGGGACAGCCCATGTTCCAAATTTTGCATTCTCTTACCTGGAAAGAAGGTAGAGCCTTTTTTCTCTTGTATCTGTCCCATTTGATTTTAATATTACTAAAGAGTTTAAAGATTCAAAGAAACCCGGCCAATTCACCAGCTTCCCTGAGGGAGAATGCCAGAGGAGGCCTTGCCCTTCCTAAGATTTGTCAGTTTGACTTCACCTGAATAATGGCACCTGTTGTTACATCCTCTTGGATCTTTACAAGTCACTGCTGTGTCCTGTCTCCACCACAGGCCAGGACCCAGTGCTCCATCCATCTGCAGAAAAGCAAAGTGCATTCCACAGGAATCTTACAGACACATAACTTGACCCGCATTGAAGTAAATTCCACATATTTGCAAATATTATTCACTTGATCCCAGCCTATCTGGCCTTGATTTAAAATGGCTAGGAAGTGAGGTCACAGGACCACAGAGTGCTTTCAAGCATATCAGTCCTGAGGGGATCATTCCTGGAGATCCTCTCCTAGAGAGGCATGAGAGCACACAAATAGATGGGCTCTGATATGCCTGATGTTGATCAGATTCACATCTAAGTGAAAAAATGTTAAATGATAAAGTAGATGCAAAAAGGAAAGGAAAAAATAAAAAGTGGAGCCAGAAAGCTCTCATAAGCTATGAGGAAATACACTATATAATCAGGAACAGTATAACCAGAGAGGAAGAAATCAGCTTAAAAAAGCTATCTAATAACAAATCAGATATTATATCTGTCAATACATAAAAAATAAGGTTTCTGACAACTCTTCATCCCACAGTCTGCAGCATTAATAAGTTATGAAGTTTTAAAAAAACTGGGACGCTTTGTGCCTAAAACAAAGTATCACACGAGGACAAGGGAATAAAGCTGAACTGTAACAAAGGACACGATTGTGTTTTGCTGGCAAATAATGACATAAATGAAAAACAAAACCATGGAAACAAACACAACCTCCCCAACCATCAAATAGGAGGAAAACTTGACTGCCTTGGTTCTTTGGCAGTTAATCAGATACAAATCATGAAGTCAGCACTATCTGATGGAAAATTTGGATGCAGTTGTTATTCCAGAAGTTTTTATTCCAGCCCAAACTGCTTATTTAAACAATGAGAAGGAGATGGCAGGGGAGCAGAGGATTAAAGTGACACTTGAGATAGTTTTGGGAGCCGAACTATCTCTGGGTAAACAGCAGCATGACAGAAAGAGCCTAAAGGGAAGGCCACTTCTATCCAAGCCTCCTGTCCTGCTGCTCTCCTTCCACTGTGAATTCATTTCCCTTACTGCTGCCTCACTGACCAGAAGGCAAGACTTTTGTTCCTCTGTCACATCCAGGGCTCAAACATCCACTTGCTTTTTGCACATTCAACAGAGCTGCTAAACCCTCTCATCCTCCCCTCATGTTCAGCATCTGCCCACCACCTGCACCAGGAAATTACTGAACAGATCTACTCCTCAGCCACTCTACCTTCTCTTTTCTGTTTCCAGGGAAAGCACAGAATTATTCTTTTGTGAAACTGAAATATTCCTACAACATAATCAGGGTTTGACAAAGACTTCCAAGCAACACTCCATCCTGCCTGACATCTATCCAGCTTATGCCACACAAGTCATCCTCGGGCAATTTCATATTGCTTAGTTCACAGGTCTTATCCCATCTCCCCTGTTCCCTTCCATGTAAGTGGCTTTAATGCCACAGCCTTGAGCTGCAGTAAAAAAAGGAAAGGAACTAATTTTTTTTTTTGTACAAGTCAGTCAGCAAGTGCATTAGGGAAGTCAGAACAGAGATGGGGAGGGATTATTTGGGGTTTTTTTCCAGCAGAAGCTAAAGAGGCTGTATGAGGAAGGGCCTTATATTTCCTTTAGAGGATGTGCATTAAGCAGAGCTCTACCCCTATCCCTTTAGGAAGTGGGAGAGTTACGATGGTGCCTTTTCCCTGAGAGCATTTCTAAGCTTTCCTCATAGGAAGCTTTCCTTGTGGTGCATTCTTAAGTAGATCAAATGTAAAGGAAAATCCCAATTCAGAATTAATTGGCATACATTTTTTCAGGAGCTGGAGGGATTTTGAATTTCTTCCTTCTAGATGAACTTACAACGCTCCTGCAATCCTGCATTTGAAGTTGCACCTGTCTGTGGAAGGAGGCAGCCACAAGACCTGCAGCAAGGCACATCACCCTGATTTTACCTCTCTACCCTATTACTCACAGCCTTCCCAGTGTGGTGTCCATAGACCATGTTTCACTCCAGCTCGTTTTTGCAGTATTTGCTTCTGTAGGTGCTGTTCTCACTCTGGAGACAGCGGCATAGAAAGCAAGCCACATTTGGAATTAACCATTTCCAGCATCCCTGCACAGCCAAAACCAGCAGCTGAAGCAGATGCTTGGTGAGGGAATAAAATCCCTTTTTAATGGGTTCCAGACTAATAGTTGACTTAAAATTGCTTAGTACCTCTACCTCCAGGATCATCCACACCACTGCCTTCTGTTCTTTTGTGAAACAAAGCAAAGGTGTTTTCTACCATGACAGGCCACTGTCCCCATGAGTCATGCTCCTGCTCCGGGAAATTTGCTTTCCTCTAAACTGCCCAACCCACTGGCACACCCAGTACTGCTTAAACAGCACCACTCTCCATGCAGACAGGTATTCCCCTCTTCACCTCCTGTCCAGCAGCTCTCTGGGTGCACAGCAAGCTCCATCTGAGTCACGCAGCAATAATCATAGCTTATACACAAGATCCCTTGTGTACTGTATATTAATGTCTGGCTGGTAATTTAATGGCACCTCTAGGCATAAACAAAAGTTTATTAAAACAGTAAGTAAAATGTTCCCGAAGACTGGCCTGCATTTTTAATTTTCTGCTCAGCATTCCAAAGTACAGAGCCAGCCTTCTTATGCAAAAGGAAAACTACACAGAGTTAACTCAAAAGGAAAACTACACAGTTAACACCAAGTCCCTTTGCACGAACCAGACATAGCACAGTCTGAAGCAATAGGATGCTTCATTTATTCTCACAAGCCCCCTTTTTTCTGGTCATCTTTAGCAATGACAGCTATACAGAAATTGGAATTATTAGGAAATAATACAACTCCAGAAAACAGAAGCATATTGATTATGACTAATTTTACTGCCATTTCTCAGCTAGGAAGCCGCACAGCAGCTAAAACCTTAAATCCCTGTCAGTAGTTGGCAGTGCCCACCATAGCTAAGACTGAGTCATGCTCTGAACCTTGGGGACATAAAAGTAGCACCGTTCCTCCCCCATGCTCTTCATTCACCAGATGCTTTTTTTTGGCAAATGATTTTGTGCTCTAAAACCACCAGGTTTATTTTCTCATAACCTAATTTCATGAGCTCAGTAAAATGTGTATGTGCTCGCTTATACATATGTTATTATGCATTTACAATAGACAAGTAGGTGGACACATTTTTTAGACAACATTTAAGCAGAAACTTGAACTGATCTTCACATTTTAGGTTAAAGTTATGGAGACAAGAAAAATTCCAGGAAAAGATTTGTCCATTGAGAAAATTCACTGTGGAGATGCTGGAGTGAGCAGCTGTGCTTTTAGCAAGTCTCATTTCAAATCCCAGCCACATTTCCAGACTGCAGTGACATTCCCTCTCCACTGTAATTTAGTGTACACTAAGGAGCAGGAAGCATTTCTCAGCTCCCAGGGTACATCACCACCTCTCTCCACAATGAAACACAAGCCCATGGTGCTCGACTGGCCTCTTGGTTTCCAGAGAAAGACAACAGGAGCATTCAGACTGAACAGAAGGTGCAAACACATGCTCCCATCAATGTGAACATCCACAGGACTTTGGGAGCCTGGAGAAAACACAGCTGTTCCCAGCTCTTTGCTTGGAGCCTCAAAACTTTTGTCATAACCTAGAATATTTATCTACTTGCCACCTTCTACAGCTACCTGAAAGGAGGTTGTAGCCAGGTGGGGGTGGGATCCATCTATTTCCCAAGTGACAAGAAGAAATGGCCTCGGGTTGTGTCAGGGGAGGCTGAGATTCGATATTAGGAAAAGTTTCTTCATCAAAAGTGTTGCAAAGCACTGGAAGAAGCTTCCCAGGGAAGTGGTGGTGGAGTCACCATCCCTGAAGGCATTTAACAGACATGTAGAAGTGGCACTTAGGGGCATGGTTTAGGGGTGGGCTTCGCAGTGCTGGGGGAACAGCTGGACTGGATGATCTTGGAGGTCTTTTCCAACACAAATGATTCTGTGATCAAGGAACTCAAGCAGCTGAGAAGCCACAAACAACTTCCACAAGTACCAGCAAGAATCAGCAAGGAGGAGAAAGACTACAACTATAATGGAAAAAAAATGTCCAGAATAAATCCTGTAATGCCTGTTCAGAATAAAAACTTATTCTGTAAAAAAAATTAAAGCATTCATTGTGCATCAACTGCTTTTTTTAATGCACCATTCTTCAGCTTTTCCATTTTTAGAAAATGTTTGTCTTGTACTTAAGGGACAATCTAATATAAACAGATTTTTTTTATTGACCTGTTAGCCTTAACCTGCAGAGACTAACAACATAAAAATCATAACAACATGATTTTAGCTTTAAAAAAAAAAGACAACCCAAAGATCCTTGTTTGAGATTAGATATTAAAGCTTTGAGCATTCATCAGTAAGCAAAGGACTCCAAGTCTTGCACAAAAATCTCAAGGGTTTTTTTTGCCCATCAGTATTTTGTGGCACTGCTCACGTGAGAAAAAGCAAGAGATAAGGGTCAGGCAATAATGCCAGTGTAAGTGTGATGTGCACTTTGTGGTACTTCTCATTTGCAGTTACAACACCAGGGCTGATATGTTATCTGTCATAAAATGCTATCACAAAATATTCAGACATAATGGACTAGATATGCAAACAAGAGCTTGCATGATCTGGCCCAGAACTTAAAATTAGGCAAATTAACACTGCCTTTGCAGCCTTCAGACTCAACCTGGCAGCAAGTCCCTGAAATCCTCGCGGAGGTCAAGGGGTCTTCCACATGGGATGGCAATTCTTATTCAAACCATTCCCTCATATAAGACATTCAGTGTAAGTCTCTCTCTTCTGTCTTTTCTTCTAGAGAAGAATGTTTAGGATCCTCACCATTAAAAGCAAGAATTCATTCCCATTTTAACATTTTTAAGTCTCCACAGTTGTAATTCAATAAATTCACTAAATATCGCTCTTTCTATGAAAGTTCCATTTTTTATCTCCCCCCCAGAACATCTGTGAAGACACAAGAGCTGAAATTTTAGCCCCAGCTCAACAGAGCACTCACACACATATTTCAGGTGCTGCAGCTGGTGAGAGCTTGATTTCCTTAAATGCTCTGCTGAGTTAGAGACCTGTGACCTTATATCACATGCAACTTTAAATTGAGCTAATGGCAGTTATGGATATGTGCACTGACAAACCACTGGCTTTTTCATTCCAGGAACAGAAGGGAAAAAAGGCAAATGTTGGTCAGAGTCAGGAAGCTTTGCATATTCATACTTTTCACAGTTGTTAAGTGTTTGAAAATTCAGGTAATGAGCATACAATACTCAGGCTGCCTTTGTATTGCTTGGGGGTTTGCTATTCTAGTAATATCTCTGCAGAAACCACTCTATCAAGACAGGGTTTTTTTGCCCTCAAATTGAATTAGCACTTGTACATTGAAGTTTTCAACATCACCCATAAGATTTTTCAACTTGTCAAAAGAATCTGCATGGTCTCTAACCATGAATAAAAATGATTTCAGATATCATCTTTATTTCAAGTTTTATTTCCTGGGATTAATCTAATTGATTGTGCTGGTGGCTTGTTGAACAGCTGCTGAAATAAACAGACTATTTGTCTTCCTAGGTAAACATATGGGTATCTGGTTTAATTAAAGTTCATATTAGTGTTGAAGGGGAAAACATCCAACAATAACAAAAAAATACCCTGTTTTCCAAACTGACACCATAGACCTGAAATTGCAAGAGCTCTCTTAATTTTCCTCTTGCTGATTTTAACAAATCTTTTATCATATAGCAAAAAAAAAAAACAAAAAAAAACCCCATAGATTATATACATATCTTCATTTTTAAAAATATATATTCAGATGCTCACACAAGGCATGCATGGTTTTCTCCTCTATAAATAGGAATAATCCCATAAACCTTTACTTTAATGTTATTCTAATTTTTTTGCTTAGCAGACTTAATCTTGTTTTGCATCTTTGATTACAATCCCATTAACCCTTTTTATGGCTTCATAACGGACCAGGGTCTAAGCCAAAGACTGCAGGTCAAATACAGTGAAACGCACACCCCTTTGACTTTAACACACATTTTTACTCTCTCAGGTATCTCTAGTGAAGAAAATAGCATCGCCAATAGGAAATAAAATTAATAAATAGTTGCAAATAATTATTCTTAAAC
Source organism: Regulus satrapa (assembly GCA_013396955.1). Lineage (NCBI taxonomy): Eukaryota > Metazoa > Chordata > Aves > Passeriformes > Regulidae > Regulus > Regulus satrapa. The sequence continues at coordinate 271,116 of VWZN01016268.1, read as the reverse complement.
TATTTTAAAAATTATTTAGCTGCTTTAAGATCCTTAGGCATCTTGATTTCCTTAGCTATTCTCATATGCATCATCAAAAAGTTATGGGCTGGCATGGAGGTAATGTAAGCATAAGTAGGTGGAGCCTCTAGCACCAGGGTGGAATTGGGCAAAAAGAATTGCTTCTGTAATAAGACCCTGGCAAATAATAGGCACATACAGGATCAGTTATTAATAGCCCTTTTATGCATAGATAAGCACCCCTCTTAGCAGCGTGCACGTGCACAAATGAAATATTAATAAGCAGCACACAGTTGTGTCCAAACAGAAGGAAAGCTGCACAGATAAGACTTAGAATCATAGAATCACTAAACTATTTAGGTTGGAATATACCTTTAGGATCGAGTCCAGCACTGCCAGGTCTATCACTGAAACATGTCCCTAAAGTGTCACATTTACACATCTTTTAAATATCTCCAGGGATGGCGACTCCACCACTACCCTGGGCAGCCTGTTCCGATGTCTGACAACACTTTTGGAGGAAAAAATTGTGCCAATATCCAACCTAAACCTCCCCTGTTACAACCTGAAGCTGGTCAGTCCAGTCACTTGTTACCTGGGAGAAGAGACTGACCCCTATTCAACTACAACCTTCTTTCAGGGAGTGTAGAGAGTGGCAATGTCTCTCCTGAGCCTCCTTTTCTCCAAGCTTATTACAGCTAAAAATTTCAGGAAGACAGCAAAGACTTCAGAAGAGGCACAACCAAGCTATGTTTGCTGAAAGAAGTTATTCATTTAATGGCAAAAGTAAGCTATTCCCATTTTCTCAGATCAGTATGTAATTTGGGGGGCGCTGTCTATCTTGGGATAGCCTATTTTTACCCTTAACGAAGGAACATAAAAATTCTAATCCATTTTCAAATCTCAGGAGTCCAAAGACAATTTGCATATCTGCATAAAGAAGGACCTGGTATGGAAGAATGAAACAGGAATCTTTTGGATTACACAAACTCAGGTGTTCAAACTGCTATGGTCAGTTCCCCAACAGGATTTAGCACAGTTGGTAAGACCTAGCTTCTTTCAACTCCTCCTCTGGAATGATGCCAGCTGTAATTATACATTATAATGAGCAAGAATCTTGAATTCACAATAGAGCAGTGAAGTTGTTTCTTCTCACCTTCAGTAATGTATTTCTGCCCTCCTTCTTCATCTTTGCTGTGTTGTTTTGTAGTTTATGTCAAACAAGTCTCATTCTTCTCATTACAGACAAAAAATCTCTGCTTGTTGAAGTGCTGAGCGAGCTAATTCTTGTTGTTCTCACTTGTTACAGAAAACCTCCTGCCAAAGGAACCGTTTGGCTTAAAATATTGTAAACAACCTCTCCTCCTTTACCCGCCACCACAGCTTGCTTTTAAGAAGTCTGTTTTCATAAACAGTACATCTTGTCTGCTCAAAACAGCATAACTGGGAGTTGCCATATCAAATGCACTTATAGAAGATGGCAGCAAAGGAATACCTTGACAGACTAATGATGACCTCCTGCAAGTCAGGCACTTAAAAGGCTCATTTCCCTGGTTAGCATATTAAAAAGTAATGGCTGAGTGGCACTGCTTCCACTCACTTGTCAAGGGTAATACCTGCCCTGTGGGCTACTGTGGAAATAACACCCAAACTCACCGTAGAGGTGGCTACCAAATAAGTCAGTCTGACAGGGGAATATGAAATACACAAGTTAATGTCTGCTTCCGGCGCACAGCAGAAAAGACTGAAGCTAGACCAAAAAATACAGACCTGCTTTTTCCATTGCATACTTTGCCTTGGTAATGCCCGTGGATTTCTACAGCCTTTCTTCCAGGTTAAAAGCAGGGTGGAAAGGATGAGCTTTGTTAATAAGAAAAGCTGTCTTTGTATCTATCTGAGTGTTTTGCCTGGTACCTAAGCACTAGTCTCTTAAAATACAAATGCAAGCACTAAAGCAATTTAAAAAACCTAACTGTAGTTGTTATTTAAACAGGTCTGTGTAATTCCAGAAGCAAGTAGAAGGGGTAGAAAATGCCTCATGCCCATGATTTAGGAATTCACTGACCTGTGGTCTTGCATTTAGATGACCACCACTCAGCCCAAACATTGCAACTGGAGGTAAAAAATTAAGCTCACTCTTTGAATCTGATTTATTCTTCTAGATTTCAAAGCTGGGCAGAAAGCCTTGGTAGAAAAGGTAAAGAGTGAAATCTTGATTGTATTCAGGTTAATAGGGAAGGTACTCTAGACAACTGAAGTTAATCCTGGCTTAAGTTTCCAAATTCAAAGTCCTGACCTCACAGAAGACCCATTAGCATTTCTGAAACTATCAGAGATCAACACACTTCTGCTAAAATAACTTCTGCATCTGAGTGCAGGAATTGCTCACAGGGATCCCACACGTACAAGCAGGTGCTGGGTGATGTTGAGAAAATTAAATTAATTCTTCCCTGGACAAAACTCATGCTAAAACCCACTGAGCTCTTCCATGTAGGAGTGAGAAAAGCCATATGCAAGGAGGTGGGGCTGTTCCCCAGAGATCAGGATTAGCATTTGAAAATGGGACAGCAGAAGGAATTACCCAAAAAAGCAAATTGTTTTTCCATGTAAGCAGGAAAAAACCCCCAAAACCAGCAGAACAAACTTAACCAACTGGAATGATGCTAAACCAAACTCTGATTAACCAGTGCTGGGCTGGGTATGTAAGACACTTGCTATATCATCAGCTTCCAGACAGGTATTTTTCATTAGGCTTTGTGCTTGTTGTTCACTAATAAGAAGAAAGCTTTTGTCACCTTTGAGTAGGATACATGGGTATCACAGAATCATAGAATGATTTGAGTTGGAAGGAGACCTTGAAGATCATCTTGTTCCAACCCCCCTGCCGTGGGCAGGGATGTGCCTGGCAGAATACATCCTAGAGGTTGGTTGGTTGTGTTCCCCCTGCCTCTTGCCCTCCCACTGGAGGGTTTTGAGAAGTTCCCACCTTTGTTTTCTATTTTACCTGCTGTATTACCATCCACCTCCTGAAGTTGCATGGGTTACTATATATTCATCACTTTGCTTTATTAAAATGCAGTTCAGGTTTTAACCTACGTTGTATGTTTTGCAACCGTGAAATAACTATCTAAAAATTCAAAAGACACAAGAGTGTAAAGAAGCTTTCAGACACCTTCTGCTTTCTGAAGAAGCCTCAGCAGATAGAGCAGTTCAGCAGTGCAGAGCTGTTACCTGTGACCTAAAATAGCTTCTAATGTAGAAAATTATTTGAGATATCAACATTGTTATGATGGAAGAAACGTAGAGCTCTTTCTACATTTTTGTCATGTTCTGCTAAAATCCCAGGTCTGACAGGATATCTTGACAAAACAGTCCACATGAAATATGTTGCTAATTATTTATACACCTCTTCAAAGGCTCAGTGCTGCTACTTGTACTTCTTGCTACTCTTACCTACCCAGGCCCTAAAGCTGTTTTTCAATCACTGAACTGAAACCCCTTAGAGTAACAAGTTCATAATAGAGGTTCATAAACCTGGCAGTGATTAAGAGTACAGGTTAATCAAATGGGTGTAAAACAGGCTTTTCCTCCCTTTTTCTTTAAAGGAAATTGGCCCCAAGTGTTTTTCCCCTTTTGCTATGTGGAAATAAATTTGCAATTAAGTTTTACTCATTGGTGTCGTAGCGGCCTCTGAAGACCCCAGCCAGAAGCACTTGTTGTGCTTCTCAGCATGTAAATGTGCTCCAGAGGACAGCAGTCATCTGAAGAGCTGGCAGCCCAGCACCATTCCACAGCTGAGCTCCAGGGGCCAGGGATGGGCTCTTCCAGGACCCACTCCTGCATGGAAAAGAGCAGGCAGCCTCATGCTTATGTGTCACCCTCATGACTAAAGCTGCTTGATGATTTAAAATAAGTAAGAGGAGTTGTCTTCCACTGAGATTGGTTGGTCAGCTCCTTATGAAAATCAAAATGATCACGTCCACCTACTGCCAAATCTCCTGTGTTCAATTCACTCCAAGACCAACAGGAGGTAAGACTCCAGCACGTCCCACACACAGGGAATTAGTACCCGATTTCAGCCGTTTGCAGTCGGACTTCTGCTGAACATGACAGAGTAACAACAGGAACCAACAATTTGTGGTGGTTACCAGGCTGGATGGCAGCTGGGCCCAGGAAGTCTGAACTTCCCAAAACTTTGAGCCAGTAAGAAACTTTAAACAGAAGACAGCTATCAGGGGCTGGTTTCTAAACCCTGAACCCATTGTTTATCAGTCAGTAGCCACAGCGTTTTTGTTTAGGGTTCTCTGGAGCCTGATCTTGAAAGAAATGGGATTAAAAACTTGATTCAATTCCAACTGAGAAAAAAAACAATTCCTGGACTGCATTAGCTAAGTGCCAAGATGAAAAAAAAACCAAACTTTTGAATGAGCATCAAAATGTATACTTGCTTCACCTAAGTCGCAGAGGTTTTTTCCTTGTGTTATTTGCTTCTAAAAATTGCAGACTCCAATCACCCACAGTCTGGGTGTGTGACTGAGCCTGAACACCCATCACCTTCTCTCAGGACTCTCCCTCGCAGTTATGCAAACTTCCCTCACTACCAGCTGAGTTTATGATAGCAAAACCACCATGTTAATCCAGAGCAAACTCATCCTCCTGCTTGACAGCTCACCTTCCTCACGAGGTCCTGGAAGCTCACAGGAACAGCAAGCACCCCTCACCCTCTGCCTGTATCTGTGGCCTTTCTCCAAGGATCCAGCTTTCTCCCCAGCTGTCAATGCTCAGGACTGGAACATCCAGGTGCCATGGGGACATTCTGCTTCCTTACCCTCATCCCAGCCACTCATCAGGATGCATTTTTTAAATTCTTGCTTAGATGTTCATGTTTCTATAGCCCTCCCCTATTTCACTTTGTTTTGATGATGGACACCAGATTTTTGTATTAGCAAGTCAGAGGAGTGATTGAGAGCTGAGGTAGAAGGTAGTAAGCATCAGTCCTCAGTTCTTGGGTGTGCTCATTCCATACCTTGGACCAGTCCAGAAGGAAGAATCCTTCTGCAGAGTCAAGGATTCACAAAAAGTTTAAAAAACCCTTGCAGCACTAAGTTTCATCAGACCAGAACAAAAGCCTTCATCCTGAAGCAGCAGTGATTTACTTTTGACCCTCTCACACCAATTACTCTCTATCCTCTACTCATTTTCCAATGTAACACAGACCTTTCTAAATAACAAAAGTTATCCTCAAAAGGTATCTGCTTCCTGCTCACATCCTGCACTGCCATCACCTGTGATCCCATCATCCTCTACATGCTTTAAAATGCTGTTCTCACTTTTCATGACAGATTATAGCAATCAGGAGCAAATTTTAAAATTAAAAAAAATAATTTGCACATAAGTATAAACTATTGGTAGACTTCAAGCAAGTTCTGAACAGCAAAATTTCAACAATCTAAAAGAGACATAATGACAAAGTTGCTTCTCTTTCAGATAAAGGCCAAACTTCTCATTTATGGCCTGTGCAAAACTGTTGGGGGTGATTTAGCTAATAGAGGATGTTCCCTCTTCCTTGCTTCTACTTAGACAAACTATCAAAGAGGGGGAAGAAAGGAGTTGGCAAAGGCATCGCAAAACCTGAAATTAATAGTTAACTTATAGTTGGGGGTAGGGGTTTTTTTTTGTTTGGTTTTTTTTTGGTTTTTTAATACTGGAAAGGCTTCAAAAAATGATCTAACAGCTCTAAATTGACAAATGCTATAACCTGGAATCCTAATATTCTGAATGGTCCAAGTATAGGATTTAAGTCCAATTCATACATACATTTACTAACAAACAAGGGAAGTGCTAACTTACATAGGAATTTCTGCTTGCATAACACAGAAGGATGATGACTTCAAGAGGCAACTGTGCGCATACACTATAGGACTGAATTTTTGTAGTCTCCAGTTTGTCAGCAATTTCTTTAACGGGAAAAATAAACAAAAAATAACAAGCCCACAAAACTTCCCCACCAAAATAAGACTGCAAATTTCACTTGGCAATTCCTTAGTTTTAGTACTACTAGTAAAGCTTGTCTCTTTTATAGGTTCAGCTCAAACTCTGGATTGATAGCTGATCTTTTGACTTGGCAAGAGCTTTGCCCATCAAAAATGCACCAGCCTTGCATTCATCTTTCACTGCCATGGCTTTTGCCCTGTAGATGCCAGTGGCACCTTAAGTCCCTGAGTTCAAGGAAAACCAGCAATTGTTCATACAGATACAGAGACCTGTTATTTTCCACCATTTACATGGAACAACTTCATTTATGAAAAAGAAAACAAAACAACAACAAAAAAAACCAACAAAAACATTAATTATTACAATTATTAAATGATTATTACAATTACTTTCCTTACAACAGGTAAGGCAACACCCCACAAACTCAAATAGTGAATTGCAGCCAACTGAAGTCAAAGGGAACACTGGACTGCCTCTTTAAAACAGTCTTGCCAAAGAGCAGCACATCTCAGCTCTCAGAAGAAAGCTACCCAGCTATTCCCAGGTCTGGCTGAATTTTTAAAGAACACTGAAATGTTTGGAGCACTCACACATGTATTAATGCAGCAAAGATGCTTCCAATTCACTCGGTTTTTTTCTGACTTAAAGTGGAATAAATAAAATCAAAATTGAGTCACCTACCTTTGCTGAATTAGTGTTTCTTCCCTCCCTCTTTAACCAGCTTGGCTTCTTTATGCATGGACAGCGGTCTTGGTTAGGGTCAAGGTTGACACAGCAGTTCCTTCTCTTGCCTGACCCACTGTCACTACCTCAATGCATGTGTAAAATCATTGTCAAAATGTTACCAAAAAAGATATATTGTGCAGGTACAGAAGAAAGTCTGCTATCCCCTGCAACACTATCCATTTTTATTATGCCACATTATAAATTACATTTTTCATAGTGTATCTTAGGCATGGAAAATAAATGCACTAACCCTCTAAAAATAAGATTCCTTGCTAAAACCCTCTATAGAAGATACCAGTCCAGAGCACACATTTAGAGCTGCATCATAAATCTTTGGTAAAAATGGGATTTATAAAAGCTGTGCTGACACAGCTTATCTACAAGATTGTGAAAACGACAGCCATGTGTAGAGAGCTCACCCTGTTCACAGAACACAGCTGTATGAATACTGAACATCAAACCCCACACAGGTCCTCTGACCTCTGCAGAACCACCCTTGACTGCCTTCCCTTCCCAAGCCAGGCTCCCACCGACAGCTGGAGCACAACTGTGAATGAAATAGAGCAAAATTCTTTTCACCCCTTCCTTTCCCTTACTTGCCTGTAGAAGATATTATTTCTACCCACCTGTTCTGGGTTTTTCTCATCACCACCTTTTAGTACCTAAAGCAGCTGGGCCTTACTAATTTATTAACTTCAGTGGCTTCGATCTCCAGGCACGTAACCCTTACTTCTCAGCTCCCCAAAGCTTTCTGGTCAACTTTTAAGTATTCTGACCAAAAACCTTCTTTTGCACTTGACACAAGCCCTGCAAAATACTGTGACGTGCCATGAAACATCTTCCTGGGGACATGGAAGGGTGTCAGGCATTAGAGAGATATAAAGTAACAACTCAACCACATTCCATTCCAGGACATGCCTCTGGCACTTGCAGCTGAGGAGTCCCAACACTCTGCTGGAGACCTGAAGGAGCATTTGCTTTTGGCTCTGCTTGAGGAGAGGAATTATCCCAATTCCCTAGAAACAGGCAGTAGGGCCAGGTAGCAAGAAGATGCCAACACCAGGGCACCCAGCCCAATCCTCTGGAGGCACTTCTAGGGCTCCCCAGCGTCATGGAACACAGATGAGCTCTGGCTGTCACTGGCCTGCGCAGTCCTAAAGTATCACTGGGACTCTGGAGGGAGAAAGAGAAGTTCTGGGGGAATCCTGAGCTCACCTCTCCAACACTTCTCCTTGACCTCCTGGGAAAAAAAACCTAAACAAATCCCCGCACAAAGCCCCAAAGCTTCTACTCACTGCTACAAACTGCATTTAATTTCCTGATCACCCCAGCTGTGTTTATATGGGTTGGGGGAGGGGGCAGGGCATCGCATCCCATCCTGACTCTGCCGTGGAAAACCTCAGGGGACCTCACTCGGCTCCAAGCAGGGCACTCCCGGGTGCATCCCCCCCTCCTCACTAAAAGCCATGGCACAGCTGTCAGCACTTACAGCAGATAACTTCAAATGGTTGTAAAAGCTCCTTCAGATCCAAGCTCGTCATTTAGAAATATGCACGAGCATTATTAAAAATTATATCAAGCAAAAAACCCGGAAACTCTACCCTCAATGAAAGACCTAATTATCCACGCAAAACTAACCAAAAAACCCACCACGAAGGGCCAAAAAGCCTCCCCACCATTTTGGCCTAGTCTGGGCTGGAGTGTCTGGACCCAGCAGGGTCATTTTCAGAGGCAGGCGAGTGCACTGGCTGCCCAGGTCACTGGGAAAGACAGGGATGCTGGGACCTGCTAGGAAGCGTTTCCTCATCTCAGGGCTGTGCAGCAACAAATTCACTAATCCAAGGAAGCATGCTGGCCTAAACAAGGAAAGCAAAATGCATTTTACTTGAGTAAGTTCACCATGTCAGGGCACCTACCAGGCAACAGAACTGCTAAGGGATTAACAAGTAAAAATACTATTTGATTCTACATTTTATATACATATCAACAGAGTCACACACATTCAGCTTGATTATTTGAAAGGTTTCAAATGACAGCATCTCTGGCTTGTCCCAGGTCTCCCCCATCAAAACAAACAGTAAAGCAGTAAGACACAAATTTAGTTTATCCCAGTTCAGCAAAATATTTAAAGTAGAATGTGTGGAGGGAAGTTCTTGTGAGTAAAGGCTTGTACAGAAGTTTGTGTTGCGTGCTATAGACTGAGCTGTCTGCATTTAAAATTCTGCTTTGGATTTGGATTGGCTGTATATATATCTGTCAATTATTAATCTCCTGCATTTTTTTTCTTTTCTGGGCATCATTTCTTTCTTCAATTTTCCTTTAACTTCACAGTACCATTTTCTGAGCTGTCTTCTTTCCTGCGTGTCTGTGTGTTTGCAGTTCTTAACACAGAACCATTTAATAAGCTTTGATGTTCCTGGCAAAACTCCCATTGATCGTCTTGATTGCCTTTGTAAGAGATTTCACTGGAATTCGATGGCTGTCTCAGGACTGGGGAAGACACGTGATTCCACTGCTTCCAACAGGAAATGTTGATGCAAGCTGCAGATACATTTCATGACTTGATTTCATTAAATTAAAGTCTTCAAAACGTACAATACTTCATTTATAAAAAGGGATAGGGAGCACAGGTGGATGTCTGCCCATGCTCTCTGTGGGAAGGGAAGGGAAAAGAAGGGCTTTGATGTGTTCCCGGAGGTTGTACAAAAGGTGGGAAGTATTTCCGCTGAATTTTAACCAATATAAAATGAAGAAGATTTTTGATTAGCTTTGAATAAAACTTAGCCGAGTGTCTGTGCCCACATGTAAGGCAGACAGCCCCCAACATTAAAATTGCTGTTATGCACAGATTTTTCTACTGGGAATTAAAGCCTGGTTTTCAAGGACTAGGTCTGAGCTCAGCATGCCTGGCCTTGCAGGGATGGATGCTCCAGCATGCATCTGATATTTCCAGGAGATGCTGCTCCTAGTGGGGCTTCCCCACCTGTTAGGTTCCAGTACTATCATGCTCTGATTGTGTGAATATTGAATCAAAGGGATAAAACACAATAATTCCCAAACATTTTCCACCACCATTTATGAGAAGAAGACGAGTCCATGCCAGACCTCACCAAAATTATGGAGACTATGAAAGTCCGTGGTGTGGCACACACCAAATAGCACAGGCCACATGACCCTGTCTCCCTAAAAAAGTATTTTAACACACTATTTAATGGCTCAGAAGTACAACACCAACCCAGTGACACTGGATGCCTGCTCAGAAATACAAGGCTTTCATCACCTTTTCCGATGCATATCAACTGTCACAGTTTTTTCTTTCTGGCTGGAAGGAGAAGGCTGCCTGGTGGATCCCAGGGACATATAAAGACTTCAGCCAACACCTTGTGTGGTGGAAGGGGGAGTAAAGCAAATCATATTTTTCTTGAAAACACCAAAGAAGTAGATAGAAGACACTGAAAATTTACATGGGCTAAGAGCTCTGAGCTGAGGACATGCCCACGCTGGTGATCAAATTAAAAACCACAACATTTTCCCTAAGATTCCTGAAAGGTATCTGAAATGCAAGCACCACCTTTCCCTGCACCGAGTGCCTGGCACCAGCCTCCAGGCACCAGGCTGAACACACGTGTCCTCATTGCTCCAGTAAAATGGCATACAGAGGGAGGGAGGAATTTCACGCTTAATTAGGGGATGTGTTTGGAATATGATTTGTGATAATACATCTATAACAAGGGGAATTAATGAAAATAATTAATGAAGGCTAATCTAAGATACCAGGGTTTTGTCTAAATCAGCAAGAGTAGAGTCCCAAGGACATTCACAGTGTGATTTATAGGATTTTTTTAAAATGATCCATGAGGCCTTAATGTTTTCAATACAAGTGGGAGCTGGGGACGTGGTTAGGGAGGGCTTCCACCTGTGAGACTCTTTGTAAGTTGGGTTCCTGTGTGAGTTATATCTGAATTTACCTTTTTTGTATTATCCAGTGTTTCTGTTCCTTTAGAAGCTACTTTATGTCTGAATTTCCATCTTTACAGTTTTATCTTTACCAGTAAGGAAGAGAAGTGAAGTTCACTGCATATCCAGCTGCTCTGATTTTACCACGTTTGGACAGCAGGTGCATCTCAAAAAAACCACCCCCAAACCAAAATCAAAACAATCAGAAATACTGGCAAAATCATAGCCTTGCAGGAGACTCATGACCCTTGAGCTATAAAGCATACAATGGAAAACTGAATTAAAATGACTGTATTAAAAATAACTTCTGTGCAGTGCCATGGCAAGCCAAGGATGGCAAGCTGGGCTGATACCAGCTAGATGACATGGAACAGGGGGCAGGAGAGTCACCACTGCCACGGCTGTTAGCCAAGGCTATGGACAAAAAAAGGACTTTCCTGAGGTCTCCCGGGCTGGCAGAGCCTTGGAAGAGCCTGAGGAGGCGAGTGAGTGTTCTTGGACTCTCCTGCCACGCTGGGCCCACCTCAAACAGCAGCTCCAACGAAGAGGAGGGGTTGAAATCCCTGCCTAAATGAACGCCAAAAAGCCTTGTACAAAGAAAGGTCTTGCCTCCACCTCCACCCTCCTTCTTGGAAAAGCAGTTTTGGAATGGTGTCTTGGGTGCTGTGGGGAATGTGCAGTGTGTGTCAGCAGAGGAGAGGCAGTGTGAGCTGGACGGCTCCTGCTTAGCAGTCTGCTCACATCGTTCTCCCACGAAGAATATTCAGCTTTCTTTGTCTAAAATGTTGAGTGGTTATGAATAGTAAGGATAGACTATCTGTAATTATTTTTAAATTATTAATGGTTTTGTTAGATCCCTTCACTTCTACATTAGGTTTCTGTTAATGTAAGTTAAATCAAAATGTACTTCAGTTTCCAGGCAGCTCCCAAATGTATTTTTCATTCTTTCATAACATTACTTCAAGTTCTCGATGAGGTGTCTATGATAAAGTTTGCTCCCGAGCCGGCAGACTTCCAGTCCTAATGAATTCAGCGAAAGGTTCGTCAGGCAGGGCTCTCATCAGCTGGGCTGGATGGAAAACGAGGAGACCATAGCTGCATTCCCAGTCAGGTGTCCAGCTTCCAGGTGTCATACTCCATCCACGAGGAGCATGGGATCCACGGGGGGAATCACCAAAGACAGAGGGGGAAATTTGTCAGAGTAACCGAGTTACTTCATTGGCACTTTCCATCACGCTCGGGAGACTCGGGTTGTCACGCCAGGCACTCCTGATCAGGAAACATCTGCGGAGTGCCTGGCTCAGGGCTCAGACCCTGCAGGCGGGGAGGAGAGATTCCCGCTGGCCACCCCGCCTCCCCGAGATGCTCTCGGACGGGAGAAAAGAGAGGGACACAAATGCGGATTTCTCTTCCCTCCTCGCCCCTCAGCCGGGGGTCCGGGCCCGCGCCCCCCACCCGGCCGGCGCCCCGCTCCTGCTGAGGAGGGCGGCGCTGGGGAGAGGAGCGTGCGGAGTCAAACGCGTGCATTCAACACAAACGCCACGAAAAAAATGCCTGGATAAATTATGCAGAGGGATTTCTGGATTTCTTTCAAGTAATTAAGTTTCGATTTCTTGCATTTATTTTAGCGCCAGGAAGCACGAGGCGCCACGGACGGCAAAACTCTTCATTGATCGTTCCGGGCTTGAAGTTTGACTTCGTGACTTGACTCGGCTCGCGGCGCGGCCGCGGATTTGGAGCGGGGGAGGAGATTCGGGAGAGGGGGAGCAGGGGCCGGTGCGGGCGGCGATGCCGGGCTGGGGGCACCGA
>VWZN01016268.1:185135-247676 GCA_013396955.1 Regulus satrapa | reverse complement strand
TTTTTTTTTTTTTTTGACAATTACAGAGAGATAGCTTTGTCTGTATTGAACAAAGCCGTTGCAAATCAGGATGTCAAACCCATGCCAGATGGGGTGGGAAACCCAGGAAGTCTCATGCTGTGACCACACCAACATTTTATAGCAGCAGTGGCTTCAGCTTTTACAAAAGTAAAAAGCAGTTCAGTTTCTTGCCATATTTTGTGTGCAGAACTTGTGGATGTGCAGCAGCAAATGAGCCGTGTCCTATTCTCACCCTGGACACCCTTGTGGGGGGCTTCTGGCAGTGACACGTGTGGCAGCGCCCACCGGGCAGCAGCAGGGAGCCCCCTGAGCCAAAGAAGGCTGTGAGGAGCAGGGCTTGTGCTGACCTCGGCGTAATGAAAGCCTCCACCCCACAGTTACACACAAACATACAGACACACAGCAGATGTTATATAAAAAAAAGCAAAAGCTGTCACCTTTTTGAACTGGTTTTTACATCCCGAGCTGGAAAATTTCTTTCCTGATCACTCTTCCTTTTAGAAATACAGATTCCTTAAGAATAGAGTCTTAAAATGCAGCGTCTTAAAAAATGACTGTGAATGGACGCATTTGGTGTGTGATACGAACCCTCCCAAACTTCTACTACAACAAGTGTCTCACCACCCTCCCAGGGAAGCCGAGGGCATGGGATCCTTCGAGGCCAGCCAGCTCAGCCCTGCTGGAGCCTGGGATAGCACCACAGGTCAGCATCTGGCTGTGCCTGCACCAGGGAACAGCGCACCAGGCTGCCCACAGACAGCTCTGCCTCTGCTGTGCTGGCTGGACTTTCCCAAGCAGTGCTTGGCCATGGGCTGGGGACAGTGTCTGCTCCAAGCAGGCTGCTCAGCAGTGCCCACGCTGTTTTGGGGAGGCAGAGGGATGGAGGAAGGGAATCAGCTGTCACTCAGCGCTGCTTGGCCCCAGGCTGGAGAACAGCTCCCAGCTGGTTCTGCAGACTGGCAGGGATGCAGCCACCAGAGACCACCCACCACTTACCTAAAGCTTTCTCTCTTCTAAAGCCTCCTCCCTGCTGGGGAGATTGAGCTGTGTTTGGCCTGGATATGAAGATCAGAGCCTCTACCCCCACCCAGCTGAGCTGCTTTGTCTCCCTGATCCAGGCAGCAGCACTTCCAGCTCGTGGAATACTCTGGATTAGAGCCAGATAGCTGGTGGGCCCTTGCCCCTGTGCAGGTTTGCCAGGCAATGGCACCAGGACTCGGTGAGGTTCAGAGGTTCTCGAGGGACCCTGCTGCCTGATCCCAGAGCAGCCCTGCATCCCAGTGGCCCCACATGTGTGCTGATGAACAGGGAGAGGCCAGCCATGGGATGGAGCCATGGGGCTGCTCTCCCAGGCATGGGGATGGAGCACGAGGCAGCCCTGGGAAGGTGGGGAGAGGCTTCTCCTTTTAGACAGCTGTTAAAATGTTTTCATTTAATCAGCCACAGCACGCATGGCTCAGTTAAACAGCTGGCACCCGGGCTGATGTGCGTGGATGTGTAATTTTGATTCCTACCTTTCTGTTTCAAAGCTGTGTCGTTTTCAGCACTTTGATCCAGAGACTAAACTTATTGTGGCATATTTATGTATATGACATTTTCGTTCACTCCTTTATTTATTTATTTCTGCAAAACACCGCGCTGACAAGGTTTCTGGTGCCGAGGCAGAGGTGCTCTGTGAAGGAAAACACACGGTCCAAACTCCAGTGTGTGCTGTAAGAGTCCTGTTTTATACATGTCACAGGTTCCAATGGCAGGAGCAGTGGCAAAGTGTGGAAGAACCCGTGCAGGAAAAGGAAAAACCAGGCTGGGGGTGGATGACAGTGTATTTAATGCTTTATTGCAATGGATTTTTTTTAGTTTTATAAGGGTGCATTTTTCTAGAGTTTTACAACTCTTTCAGTGTCATTACAGCAACTCAGTGGTTTTACCTCTCCCTGAGAGCGGCATACTGGTCTCCACAACATTTCCAGGAAGTAGGGATGTGCTGCTGTCCGACCTTACAGCAGAGGAAAACAGGGAAGCTCAGGATGGATGAGGGAAATGGAAAGAAGTTTCCCCAGTCCTAAAAGGGCTCAGACCTGGGACCAACCCTGCCCCATCTGACAACACCTCCGTAAAACTGAACCAGTACCTCCCTTGAATATCTCACTCCCAGGAGACTGCAGTATGAGATACTCCATACCCATTTCCCTCAGAAGCACAGCAGTTGTTTTTAAAGCTCAGCCTCAGGTGTACTGCAGAGGGGAGGTGAAAGCTGACTTCCCTGAATTTGGGCCTTTATGTTGGGTTCTCTGGTGTGGAATAAGGCACAAACTCTGGCTGACATCAGAAGATGGAGCATTAACAAAACCTCTTGCCTGAGGCTTTTGGTAAGTGTGATTTTCTGCCTTTTCCCTCGTGTGGGTCACACATGGGGTCTGCCACCTCTGTTGTCTACTCTGCTGCACAAAACCTGTGGGGTTATATCCACAGCTAAACCCTTTCCCCATCTGTTCCATTGGCCTGAAGTGGGCGTAAAACGCTTTCTGAACTGGTTTGAGGCTGGGAAGGTACAGAGGCACAGACAGACAGGGACCCCATGTGGAGTGGGTTCCCCCAAGAAGGGAAGGGGGAAGCAGGAAGCCAGGTCCCATCCATGACTCAGCCACCTGAGGAAGAGATGCTCCTTGTGTGGACATTTCAGCACCTGGGGCACCTCCTTCACCCCTTCCTGCCTCCCAGACAGCTTCTCTTCCAACAATCCTCATCCTCCCAGCGCAGCAGCAGCCCAAATGCAGCTCTGAAGGCTGAGGTTGGCATTTATCATTGGTCCCCCTGTCCATGGACACAGGTGAACACAAACAGCCCTTATCTACATGGAAGCAGGACACTTCTTTCTGTAGAAACATTTTAAACATCCTCAGCAACAGTTTTAGAAGACTCAGAGAGAATCTTAAAGCTTCCCATTAAGAGAGCCATGACATGTTAAAAATATAAATGGGAAAACACAAAAGGTTAAATTAAAAAAAAAAAAAATTAAAAGTTTATTCTTGAACAGCAACAGAGGAATTGCTGGGGCTGTTCCTTGCTGAACTTTAGAAAAGACTTTGACCCACACACCTCCAAACTGAATCCCTGGGCAGTGCTGACACCAACTCTCCCTTCACCCCTCCAGATCACTTCCCTTCTTTGTTCCTATGAGTGTTTGTGAGCCAAGTCTTCTAGCCCAGAGGAAATCAGCAGGTGGCTGGGCTGCTTCTTCCCTGGTTTTGTGTCAGATCTCAGTGAGATCTCAACCAAGTGCATGTTTTAGGCATGACAATCTTTGAACTGTCCCTGATTGAGTAGAAAAAAATCAGAAGCTTTTCTCACAAAACGGTACCTTGCGTCTGAAGAAGGAAAACCACTGCAATTACAGGAGAAATATAACACTCAATGTGGTTCATTTTCAGTCCAGGCTTTTTAGAAAGAAGATGTTGCTCCACCTTTCCTCTCAGTTCAAAATTGCAAGCCTTGCCTTGATCTGGGAAAGCTGAGCTGTGCTCAGATTACGGGCAAATACGATAAACCAACATCTCAGAACACATGTAGTTCTTTATTTTGAGGTACCTGTAGGCACTTTTGGCTGGCATTTCATCATACCTCAATCTTTTTTCTGCCGAGGCAGAATCACTCTGATACACTGTAAAACAGCATTGCTTGCTACCTTACACCCTAGGCAGTGAGCTGTAACTAAGATGCACACGTGCAACCTGATATTTTTTGTGCCGAGCACCTCTGCAAAGCCAGCTGCACGACACTGTCACATATATAAGTCATTGTATTGCCCTGCTGCCAACCCCTGGTTAGAAGTAACCCGCTTTTCTGAAGCTGAAAAATCCTCCTAAAGTACAAAACTGCCAGAAGAACAAAAATTAAAATTACAAATCTTAACTAAATATGCAGTCTTTATGTGTCCGTTTCAATATTACATTTTTGTGGCAAGTTTTTCCATCGTGTGTCGTTCAGTCACGTTGGGACAATTTGTTAAATAATGTAGAGGCACTCCATCATGGAACAACATCTGAGGTGATTTACAGTTCCATCTTTTAGCAGCACACCTGTAAATCGCTATAAATAATGCTAACTCCTATTAAGGAGACATCAGGGTGCTTCCAAAGAGAGGGAATTAATGGGGAAGCAGTTGTGGATGATCTTGGGTAAAAGCACTGCCAGTTGGGATTGTTCAATACAGAGAACACAGTCCACAGCCAGGCCTGAAGGGGAAGTTGTGGGAGGTCCAATCAAGTTGTGGAACGGCAGAGTTTGGAAGGCATTTAGCGGCAGGCTGGTCTCCAGAGATCGGTGACATTCCAGGCTTAAGCACCATTGTTTCTCTTGAGGCTGTACTGGAATTTTTACAGGTAAGATGTTTGCAGCAAAGTTTAATTTGATAGAGCTCCTCAGTTTTAGTCTGTATCACATCTTCATTCAGCAGCAAGGATAAAATGAAGGAAGGCTATGAAGCATTGGAACTGGGGAGACAGAGAGGAGACTCTGAATGAAGGTGAAGAAGGAAAAAAATTAATCTAAGGAAAAGTAGGGATGAAAGAGCAATGGGGAAGGGATACAGTAGGCTCAAAAATATCAGATTTACTGTAATTTGTATTTGTGTGTCAACCCAAAGCCTTTTAGCTGGGGTGTGAGATTCTTAGTTCTGCTATGAATATCCACCTACCTGAAAAAAAGATTTATTTCTTTTTAATGATCCAATGCTTTATGTGGAAAATGGTGAGAAAAGAGGATCAAGCCCTTAACCAGGGACTGGCCATGGCAAACCAGACAAAACATGGGAAGTACTTACCCCAGATGAGTGATCATCATGCAAGGGGACAGAAAACCAGCTAAAGATGGCAGGACCACGTCAAACAATGAAACAAACCTTTTCAGCCCATAGTGCTGTTACAAACACTTGTGTTTCAATGCTGTTGAAGATGATTTGCAGGTAGAAATTCAAAAGGCCCCGGTACAGACATCAGGAAGCAGAGGTATGGTGGCCCATAATTTGGGGCTCCTTATACATGCAGTTTTTTAGTGCAGATTGCAATACCTATGAAGACATTGAAGCCTTTGCTTCAGAAGTCAAGAGCTGACCTGTCCTTCTGTTACAGACAGCTGTCACAGCAAGGAGCTTTAGCACACACCTGGAATGATCTTCAAAGGATCAAAAATCATAGGAAAAAGTAGAAGAGCTTCCTCTTGTCCTCCTTGAACACATCTCTGACCTATGGCTGAGATGAGACTGAACCAAACTCACTTCCTGGCTCATGTAGCCAACACCATGACAGGCTCATGAGTCTGGGTTTGATTCCACAGACTCTTCCAGATGATGAAGACCACTATATATTTCCAGCACCTTTTTCCTTTGAAAAAATAGTTAACTCCAATCTCACAGTCCTGAAGATATTTCACTCTTGTCTGATATTAAAAAACATGCAACAGGGACTGGAGAAAATGAATCAGAGCATCTGATGGTGAGATTAAACCCAGCAGCTTTCAAGGGAAAGCACATTGTCTCACTGCTGGAAATACCCCAGCTCCCTACAGTGGGACATGGGATCTGGGATAAACAGAGAGGGGGACTAAGGCAAGCATACTTCTTGCAAATATATTAGTTTTTTTTTAAAAAAAATCTTTTACTTTCCTCACCTTTACAGCTTGCAGGTTTTTTTTTTGTTTTTTTTGTTTTTTTTTTAGTTTGTATAAATGATGAAGTTTTGTGGCACAGGTACCTTTCAGGAAGTTATTTTCTAGGCAGGTTCCACTATCCTGAATTTTCTAGTCAGGAGGAAGGAGATAAACACCCTAGAACGTGACTTAGATGAGTGACCCCTGCCCAGGAGCACTGATAAAACAGCTCCTGCTCCAAGGTGGTTTGGTGTGTGTGGAAGTGCAGTCTTGAGCAGGTGTTCATGTTTCTGCCAAAAGCCGTGCAGAACCTGAATGTGTCACTGATGTTGCCCTCCAAGAACAGAGGTTTGTAGAGGCGAAGTAAAAGCAAAGCCTTAATTCATCAAAATATTCTAATATCACAGAGCTCCTCTGAGAGTATCAAGGCTCAGCAGATGTGAAAGCTCATTGCAATTCCGAATGTTAAAGGGGTTGCTGTGAGAGAGAAGCAACCGGGAGATGGAAAGCAGGTAATCCTGCACTTCCCTTATCAGAAATAAACTTTGCTTTAATCTGTACTGCATGCAGCCCGCATGCCAAGGAAACCTTTTTCCTTGTACTGGGTGCGAACAGTTCCTCAGCCAAGTGGCACTGAGGAGCAAGGAGGCAGACAACTCTTTATGAAAGCAAACAGCAAGAAGTGACCACCGGGCTTCAGGGAGGGCTCTTTGAAGATGTTTTTACAAGCATTGCTATGGTTAAGTCCAGGTTTAAGTCACTACAGTTGTAAACTGTGAACTTGTGGCCAGATGGGACAGTGTTTTCTGACAGTCCAGGAAGACCAGGAGCAATGTTGCCAGGGATAGAACAACTCAGTGCAGGAGGCAGCAGCCTTTCAAAGCTGATTTACCTCTCTGTATAGGTAAGCATGTCCCAAGTGAGGAGCTGGATGTGCCAGTTGCAAAAGCTGCCTCCTAGAGACAAGGGCTACCTCTGATCTGTCTGTCTGCTGTAGGAGATCTCAATCCTAGCTGGGTTTGGAGCTGAGTAGGGGTCAGGAGCTACTGCCACTCCCAGACAGTGCTCTTAGGATGTTCAAGTTCCCAGTCCCTGGCTCGTCCTTGTGCCACTGAAAATTTGCTGTGCACTGTTTTCTGTCCCACGTCTCCCATGCCACAGGAGACCAAGCTGGAGAACGGAGCTGGAGAATGAGCAGCTGCTGGGACTATTGACACTTGTTCCCCCCAGGATCCTCCTCAGCTCCTGGAGACTCCAGGCCTGTGTCAAAAGAGGACTCACGCGTGGAAATACCCCTTAATGTCTTTATCTTCAAAGACAGCACACACATTGTATCTACTTGTAAACATTTGTGTGGCAAATATAGAGATATTATGAGGTTATGTTGTCAAACAAGACACAGGTTTCTTAAAAAAAGAAAAAAAAGTAAAGAAAATAGTGCTCATTTTTTTCTTTGTAGGACCTACCTTCAGAAATACATGCCTGAATCTCAGGATAAAGTCCTTGATGCACATCACTTCTGAGGGATGAGTTCTCACCTCATGAGTAACAGCTGAACCTCAGTAGCAGAATTACTCAAGACTTTAACATATTTCTTGCCTTTTTACATGTGTATTATTGCTTCTTCCAGTTACAATCTACTTTTTCCTAGCAGGAAACTAACATGGGGCTTTAGTAATACCTATCATCAATCTTATTTATTCCATCTATTTCCAGGTAATTATATATAGAGTATTTCTTAGTCTATATTCTGATGGCCTATTTAGAGATGAATGGATTCCTTCCAGAATGGCAATGACCTTTCTGTGACTCAAACATTAATTTGCTAAATGGCATCACAGGTGAAATACCTTATACATCATCATAATTAACAAGATACACCCTATTAATGGTAAGAAAACATGCTTTTCATAATTATAAACATAATCCTTTCTGAAATACAACCTTTCTATCTGCTGCAAATTTTTAGTCAATACCATTGGATACATCCACAGTGAAACCTACTAAAGCCCTACTGAAAAAGCAACCTTAATTGACAGCCTAACATATCCTAGGCATGCAAAAAATGCAGATTTTAGAGGTATTACACTTCAGAACTATTCAGATATTCATCTGCTGTAATATGTTTGACAAGGCTTTGGTTTGAAATGGACTGGCATTATAGGCTAAATTGATCTGCCTGCTTTCCCAACTTTGTTAAAGTCAACTGTGCCTGTGATTTCCGAGAGCACAGAGAAAATTGTAAATTGCAATCCATACTCTCTCATGACTCCTCCTTCCTGATTGCAAATTAAGGGTCAGGGGATTAGGTAATTTCTGGTAAAGCTTGGAGGAAGGATTGCAAGGCTAAAGAAGGAGTCAGGGTAGAGAATAACTGTGTTCTGTAAGAAGAGCTCCTTAAAGGAATTAAATCACCTCTCGTGTAAAGAGACAAGGGACAGAAGTTCCGTGACACCGATGTGAGCTCTGGTCCCCACAGATCTTATGTCAGGACTGTGTCTGACAGTCTGATCAGCAAAGGGAGGTGATGTTGGGAGAGCACTGCTAATTCAGAGCACTGATTTCTCTTCTGCAGCAGCACTGGGTCGATACTTCAGCCAAGTTCAGCGAGCACCGTGCTTTCAGCTGGGTGTGTGAGGGGTTCACCGGGGCTGCCGTGACCCCTGGAGCTCTGACCACTGCTTTATTCCAGAATCCTGTCCAAACAATGGAACAACATCCTGCCTAACCTCCTGGCCTCATTAATTTGAATGGGGAAGAGCCTTTGTTTTCCCATTGAAAACGTCTGCAAGGGGATGATCAGCACCTGCATTCTGCCAGACTGAGGGTTACTCATCAGACAAATTGTTACTGGGATGGGAGACAGGTATATTTAGCATAATAAACACAATTGGCTCCCAAAGCTTCCCGACCTTCAAGAGCAGAACTCACATTTCTATAGGAGCATAAATCTCCCCTTATTTTTATTAAAAGCTGCATGATGAAAAAGTGTAAAAAGTATGGGAGAGTTAATGTTCTAGGGGATTAATTAATGACCATTTTTCACAAGCACAGTTATTCAGAGTTTCTGAGTTATCTTGTAGTAATGAGTGCAGATTGGCAAAAAATAGGAAAAATCAAGGATGCTGTTTCACATAACTACACACTAACTCTTGACACATAAACATAATCAGAGTTTCTGCAGAAATGTACATGGGGTTAAAAGCCATTAAGAATTTAGAAACTGGCCCTTGATAAATTGATAATTGTCTTTTCTAGAATATTTGCATACTTTATATTATTTTATGTACTTTATTTTTTTACTATGAAAGTCAAATTCAATTATATCATCCCTTTTGACAATGTTTTGATAAAAGAAATTCCAAATATCTAAAATTAGTAGTCATGCTATACTTACAAAGATTAGAAGAGCTTGTAGGTTAATAGGATTTTAAGATAGTATTTGCAAAATTGTGCTGGTTTTAGAATGTTTTACTTATTTCATATCAATACTATTAAAATATAAGGGGGAAACTTAAGGGGTAAACAATATAGATGTTTATATTTATTTGATAGTCCTCTTTGTCTTTCTGGTTTCCATAAAATGTTTACCTCATTTTAGCACTCAGAAAAGAGATTTGTTGCCTGTGTGCGAGCATAATTGCATGTGGAAATATTTCTGCAACTTTTCAGCCTTGCAAAAGCCTTGCAAATTAACATTGTTATAATAGGCATGGTACTCAGACAATAAAGACCTATAAACAAAAGAATAAAATTATTGAGCTATTTGTATTTAAATTGCATGTATACAGCATTTTGGATCAAAAATGCTCTAGTAAGAGCTGGTTAATGATACATTTTTACTATTCTTTAACAGGGAGAAACCCTATTGTCACAGGTCAACCCAATACTTGGATTACAATCCTGAAGAAAACTGTGAATTGAGTTATTGCTGTGGCAAAAGCTAATGCTTGCTCAAACACCATCATAAAACCTGATTATAGGTCTAATGGACCTCACTACAAACTGAGCCCGGAAAGCTCCATTTAAAGGAAGGAATGGTCGGCTATTGGGAGTGATAAAGCTTTGTTTGTTTAGTTTAAAAGAAGGGATTGTCTAAAATGTGAAATTATGAATCACCAGTTTTCCTAAATAAAATTCCAAAGTTTCAAATCCTGTTTTTATGTGTATTTTTCAAAGTGACAACTTCCATTTTCTGTGCTCTAATTCTTCCTAATGCCAACAGCGATGGCATCACGCTCTGAGTCCTCTGAGGACTGTGAAGACCACAGATGTCAGTGGGTCATGTAGGGAACCCACTCTCAGGAGTTTCAGCAGCTCAAAATGGGACACAATTTTTAACACAGAGTCCAAAATCAATGCTTCAGATTATTTACCAGAAAGAACCAAAGCAGAATTTTAGTTTACCTGATGGTGTGAAGTGCAGACTCACAGGATGGGTCTGGTCCCACCTCCAGGCAAGGTTATCCCACAGCACTTGGCACTGGATTGCATCCAGATGGATTTTAAACAAACCTGGTTGTGTTTTGAGTCCAATCTGTGATATAGATTGGATCAAAATTGCACCACAGTGTGCCACCCAGGCTGGATCTATTCTATTTTAGCTACAGCTGAACCCCAACCATTACACACATGCTAAAATCACAGGTAGCTCTAGGAATAAGTTTTTCTGAAAGGGACCACAATATGGGAGTTAAAGAAAACTCTCTGGACACATCTGGAGCATGATCTTAAAAGTACTGAGCATCTTGGATTCCCATTCATGTTTAATATCTTAACAGGAGGATCTTGACACTTTGGAAGACATTAGGAAATGGGGACACAAAGTAAAAACTTTCTATTCTACTACTCTTTGTCTTTTTTAAAAGAAATATTTCAATGACAGATGCTTTTTTTTGATAATAACATTTTAATGACAAAACCCTTGCTGAAATTCCTACTCTGTTGCACCATTCTTCAAGGATCTTCCTGTACTCATTATACATCAGCTTCTCTGTCAATAAGCAGGCATTCTCTAGAATAAAGAAAAAAAACAGCAAATAGAGAAATATTAAAATGTCAGAAGCTTATGGATGTACGTTGATATCTACATGTTTTATATTTGGGGTTGGCATCTGATTAATCAGATTTGTTTCTGTCTCAAAGGCTTATTTCTGTAAATTAAAAGTAATTACACGATCAAAGGCAATTAAATTCTAAAACTGGGAATATGGAATATGTGTAAAAAACTGCAGGAAGTGTGAATTCATTCATTTATGAGCAGGAAAAATATAATTATTTAGACACAGTAAGACAGAGATGATGTGTAATTGCCTGTCAAAATCAGGCTAAGTATTGATAGCAATGACATTTTGTGAAAATCAGCAGATTGGTATAAAATCAGTGGATTAAGAGCAAATACTGTACCAGGAAAATCTAGAACTGGTGTCTTGGACAGAGGCTCACAGAGGCTTTGAGACACTTTTTTCTTCACCAGGTTCTGTTATTTAAAAAAAAAAAAAAAAAGGTGCATGAGTGTTTTAGACTTACAACACTTTTAATGGCTGAAAGGCCTAATTGGTTTAATTGAAAAACGTGACCTACAGTCAAAAGTTACAAGAGAAGAAAATCTAAAAAACACAGAGGTGAGTCACATAAGACATAATCCTAGAAATGCAGAACTGACAGGGGTTTATGCTCTTATTTCTTGCACTCCTGTGCAGCAGTTGTCCAACAGAACAGAGTCTGGGTGGGACCAGCTGGGGAGCCAACAAGGGAGATGCATTTGGGAGAAGACGATGGCCAAGACAGCAGGAATAGATGGCAGGCAGGAGGAACACCATGCAGAGGAGGAAATGAGCAGTGCAGGAAGCAAGAGAATAAGAGAAGGCTGCTGCCTTTCAGTGGGGTCTTCCTCATGGGATGTGATCCAGGGAAGAGGTGGCTGGGAGGCCATGGCTTGACTCTGCAGTTCCTGACAGCCACAGAGTTCATCTGCTCTGGTGATGCTTTCTCATTCCTTCCTCACTCAATTCCACACCAAACTCCCACCTCCTGGCTGCACTTTTTGCTCCACTTCCAGGGACTCTCCAGCAACACACCTCCCTCTGCCTCATTCCACCCACACCATCCCTGGGGCATTGTTCCTTATTTTGGGAACTACTCATCTGCTTCACCTCCTCAAATGAAGAAAGTGCACACATGTATCTAGTCCATCCCTAATATCTATTCTCCAAGGCTTCTGATGAAGGCTGTTTCACAACATCCCTAATCTCTGTTTCAGTGCTTCACAGCCTTATTGCTCAGTTTCTTTCCTAATACTTAAGATAAATATTTATTGCAAATTAAACTGATTTTTCTCTTGTTCTACTCTTTGCAGATATGAAGAGCAGTGGAACACTGTCCTCTTGCAGAATAACCTTATAGCTTGAGACACTATTTTCCTTTCTCTAATCTTCTCTTCTGGAGGCTAAGCAAACACAGTCTCTTCAGTATTTGAAAGGAACTCATGTTTTCTTAACTGGATTCTCCTCAATTTGTCACTACCTCTTTGTACTGTGAGGCCTAAAACTGGACTTTAGCTTTCAGTCACAGCAATACCAATGGTGTTTGTATGGCATTATAATTTAACTCGTGGCCAAAATAAATCATCCAGTTCTGGTGGGGGTGAAAAATAGTGTTTGAAGCAGTGTCTCTGCTGGTGCAATGTGTGGAACAGATTAAAACTACTGGACTACTCATGACTCAATAAAATTTATGTTTTGTCATTTTGTGGGCTTTTATTAAGTAGAGTTGCTAATTAGGACTTTATCCATAGTTGTAGCATATAAGAACAGAATAAGTAAATCTGTGAAGAATATCTGAGAATTAGCATTCCCATATGGAGTCTCATTTTGTATGAGGGCAGTGTTGTGTGTTTGTGGCTTACTCTGTATTTAACAATGTAGTTATTCCAGGTGACATGTTCTGAAATCAGGCCTAAAGTGAATGAATGGGAATTCCTTTCCTAGAAGATCAAGTCTTAAATGAAAAAAATCTAATAAAACCTGCATGCCTTGGTTTGGTTTAGGAACTCAGCCATTGGGAAGCAGCCCAGAGCCCCAGGCAGTCCAGAAGTGCTCACAGGGGTCATAACTGCGCTGTCACACCCCAGCTTACACCAGCACAGTGTCACTGCTCTTTCCAGTGGATGCATTTTAGTGGAAAAGTGGTGCAAAGTAGGTGACTCAAGCCCAAAATGTGTCTGGGTACAGCAACATCTGTATTTCCAGGCAAACACACAGAAAACGGCGTCTCTGACAGCTACAGACACTGACACGTGCAAGAGAGAGTGGGGATGTGCACATGACAGATGGGGAGTTACAGCAGAAATTGCTTTTCTCATGCACCTTTTGGCCTTTTGCCTTCACACTTGGACACCAAGCTATTATTGGCTGATTAACAGTTCTGCCCTCCCAGCACATATTAAGCATATCAAGGATAACTGATGGAATACTGAGCCATAAATGTTTTCTTGGCATTTGTTCGGCCTGTGCTACTTGGAAACAATAAAAGCATCTCATATTCATAATGATAATACATATATACCACCAACCATCACACCATCAAGCATTCTCCTTCCATCTTATTGTGCAAAATGTGGAGATAACATTAATATGCATTAACAGAATGTAAATATAATTAATCATAATAGGATGTCCCTGACAGATTATCACTGCTGTTGATAAAATATAATTAGAATTGTCTAGTCAGATTTTCAGTGCAGCTAGAATTGGCATCTCTGTTCCTTCTGTTTCTGTGTGTCTATCTACAGAACACTACACTTCAAAAAATCTCATTATTTCATTATGTTTTTTGGGAGGAAAACAATGCAGGGCTGCAAGTCCTTTACATTATATGATTAGTGAAAAGCCATACAAAAGAAAGAAGGCCACACCCACAAGACTGAAGCTACAGCTACAGAGAGTACAAGAATTTTAGGCACCATTCTCTCAAAAGATTACAAAGAAAACGAAGCAGATGACACCTGAGACTGCATGCCCACGTGATGGGAAAACATTCAAATCCAAGGTTTGTATTATTCAAAGACTGTTGGACTTTATTAAACAAGAATTCCACTGAAAGCTCCATGAAGTGATAAAGCCATAAGAGGACTATTGTTTCAGGCAGCTGAGACTAGTTTGAAAAAAAAAAAAAGAAACATTTTTGAGGAGATGACAAAAGTAAGAATGAGTGTAGCACGCACAATGTGACCCAGAAAAACATTTTCACTGTGTTTTCCAAATACAAAAAATGAGGTAGGGTCTACTGAAAGTGGGAGGTGGGGGCCTTGGATATGAAATAAGGGCACTGCCATCTTATCACTGGAATTCCCTGCTGCAGGATGCTGTGGATGCAGTAGCTTTCTGTGGGCTCAAGAAACAAAGAGAGGGAAATCCCATAGCCTCTCCTACTCTTCCACTACAGCTCACCTGTTTAAGCAGAATCCTCCAACACATCCCCTCAAACAAGATATGGTAACACGCTGTTATGTTCTCGCACGGATTCAGGTGCATGAACACAAACAAGGCCCTGTCTGCAGCTCCTGCTAACGAGACTGAACTCTGACTGTAAGGTACATACAAAAGCAGTAATATAAGGCAACACAGCCTTTTCACTACAGCTATTTTCCCGTAACAGAATTAATTCCATGTATTCAGATCCACCACTAGCCAATACATCATTTTTTTTGTCACAAAAGGGAGAGAAAGCAAGACTATCTCGATGTATTACCATGTTGGTGTAACACAACTGATGAGCTATAACCCATTTTTGTATTTTAAAATTTACTTGCATTTTTCAAAGGTCATGCAGCTGCTTTGAGTTATGTAATCTGAAGAATGATGTAATGGTGTAGGAATAGAGATAGAACAGAAAATAATATGACTGCCAACAACATGCTTGTTCCATACTTGTAGATGATCTTCCTATGTATTTTTCTGTCCTGATAAATTAAAATTGATGCAATGCCTTTTAAAAGCATGTTGGACCTACCTGTTTAACCATGCATCCTGACTTGGTTCACTTGGAATGATGGCAGTTGTACTTGGAGGTTTTATTAATATAAAGATTAGTGAATTTGTACAATTTGGGCATGCAAAGCATTTCTATCAGGCATATTCCATTTAGAATAAGCAGCAGTAAACCATATATAAGGGTTGTGTCAAAGTTTACTGAATAGGGCCCTTGGTAGCTAATGTAACATTTCTCCAACAAATCAAAGGTATTGTTCTATGCTCACATGAATATACAGTAGCCATTACCTTAAATTTAAAACTCACTGTGAGCAGCAAACACACTGTGGGGATATGAAGGCCATATTGTATCAGTGGAGTCTGCAGAGATTTTCTTCATATGACTTTGCCTGGTTGAAATATATGTTGCAGTTGAAAGCTAAAGGGATTACTTTTGAATAGTCATCACAAAGGTTGATTATATTCGTATATCATTTAGCTGGACCCTGCAGGCTATTATTCCATTAGCTGTGCTGGCCCTGCACTGTCAAAAAGTTGATCGTATAATGTAAAAAGGGTCCGTGCTATGTTAAGGTATGTGGAGTAACTTGAAGCAGTAATCTTTTAAGAGCGGTACAGCTCTGTACTTGAAGCTAGATTGCATTTAAAATAAATACCCACAAAATGGAATAAGTACAATAAACCTAATCTCTGTTTCTTATTTTTCCTTATTCGAATAGGCTGTATGTAATTTGAGTAAGTTAATTGCACCAGGTAAGATATTGGCTATGGAGTATTTTTTCATGCTCACAGCCAAAGAACTACACCTCGAAATAGCTGTGTCTTTACACGAAGCCCTGGCAGAAACAACATTTCTGTTGAAATAGGTTTGCTGATTATGCTTCCCTTGCACATGCAAGCACACACACATTTTCTTTCAGTGCTTAATAAAATGGATCTTCAGATGCTTCCATTATGTGGATGCCTTAATATTATTTTATGCTAAAACATGGACAGCACATTAGATTGAAAGCATCTTACTGTTCCAGGAGGCAGAGCAATCATGGACTATCCCTAGATAGCAAATGCTCCCATTGGGGAAACAATGCCAACAATGCAGGATAATGAATCACAGCAGCTATGAATCATGGGCATTTGGAAAAGCCCCACATTATAGAGATGGACTCTCAAGATGAGGCAGGTTAGAAGGTGGGATCAAGAAAAAGACAACAGATCATCCAATTGCATTTTAGAATAAGTTAATGGATGAGTATTTGCTTCAGTACAGTTGTGCCCATGCTTGCTCTGTCTTTCAAAGGCAGAGAAAGAAACAATTTAGGTGGTTCAGTTGTCTCAGCTTTCAGATCCTTGGAGGAAAATTTGGAAAAAAAACAAAACAAAACAAAAAAAACCCCAAAACCCCACACTCATACAAGACCATTAGGGCTTATGGCCTAGTTGAAAGTGAGACAGTGCTTCTTTTATCAGACAAAGTTGTTTAATTTAGACTGTAAAAGAGTTTGTTTTCTTTCAGTACACCATATATATTATTCAGGGCAATGAATGAGTCTTTATGGGTACAAATGGGAGCCTTTAATGAACTAGAGCAAGCACTTGAGCAGGTAGGTTTCTCTGAATAAAGGCTTTACAGATGGGCAGGTTTATGAGTGAGAAGCAGAATTTATTTTATAAGCTTTTGAAGAGCCTACTCAGACTATAGCACTATAAGGAAAGTGCAAGGTTTTTCTGATTTGGGTGAAAAAACCTAACGGGAATATGACTTTTTCCCTAATAACTTCCAATGTTTACTTATTAATATTCAACAGCTCTCAAACAAATTCATCTTCCTCTCTTACATAGTTTAGGCATGTTCCAGACATTTGTACAACAATGGAAATCTCTCTTGATCTTACATTTTTCAGTTCTGTGCATTGTTATACATTCATCTGTGACATCTTTTGCACAAACCATTTATTGAAGGTCCATTTTAAATAACAGCTCTATCAGGTCAAATAGTTGACTGTAGACAGAAAACCAGGGGTTTTTCTCAAGGCCAAAATATGACACTATGTCTTTTGTGTATCTGTTAGTTAGAAGTCACAAAAATTCTACCCAAATATTGCTGACACAGAAAAATCAGCTTTGGAAAACAACCATCAAGAAGATAACTTCAAACATGAAGAAACCTAAACAAAATCACTGCCAATTTTAGCTTATAGTTTTATTTTTACTGTCAACAAATACTATGTTAAATCCAAACTATTAGCTTAAAATTTCAGTACAGCATCTTGTCTCTGGCTCTACTCTGTATTTGCCACTCACTGTCTTGAAACATTTTCAGTCAAAGGCAAAATTTTCCAGCAACACAAAGCAGGTCAGCATCTGCCCAACTGGTTAATCGAAGTATCTACAGTGCAAAGTAGAATTCCCAAATGGCCTAGAGAAGGGGTTATTTTCTTTCAGCCCCCATCCAGATGCAGAATGATCACAACAGGAACCTACTTGCTGTCTCCTAAAGTCGTGGGGGCACCTGCTGGGAAAGCAAACTTCTGAGCAAAGGGTGTCTGCTTACTGTTGTGGTAGAAGCCAAACTCACTCTTGACTATCCTGAGGAGCTGGTGAGGAGAGGACACACAAGGAGTATAAAACCACTTCTATTACATCTATCTCTGCCGACATGAGCTATGACTAAGGATTGAGCCTGACATCGTCTCAGAAATCCATAGGAAAGGAAACTCTTAGCTTGCTCACAGAGGTGGCATTTTATTGTCTCAAATAATGTCCACCAATATTTTTAGAGGCATTCCTGTGGACTTTTACAGAAATGTGTCTATCTCCATGATACACGTATCAAAATTTTAATACACATTTTTAGAGTTATGAATGAAATCTACTCTCATTGCAGAGGGCAAAGAAGCAGTAAGTAGCTCTGATGTTTCTGACAATGTATCGATCATAACAGAAACAGCATATTTGTTCCTAATTTGTGTGCAGAAGTATCATGGCTACTTCACTTTAAAAAGCAGTGCTCAGTAAATAAATACAGTACAGTAGCTGTGAAAACACAAGTTTCAGGCACCCTGGCAATTCTGATGCCAAGTCATAACAAAGCCACTACAATGAAAAATTCTTACCGCCTTCCCCCAAATCACTTCCATGGCTGTACTGTAAATTTAAATACTCTGCTGGAGAATTTACTTTTTGCATTTGCTGTGCAATTTTGTGCATGAATACACATAAACCCTCATCCTTTTTCCTTTACTCAGACACAGTGAATTTTGACTGTTAAGTACTTGGTATAAAGGTACAATTAAAAACCTGCAAGACAGCAGAGTGGGACAGTTCATACCTGCCTTTTGTGAACACCATCTTTTACCCATTGAGCAGAGGAGCTGCTCATTGGCTGTGCATAGTATTTATTTCTGAATATGCAGTTTGATGTGTCTTCAAAAGACCTGACCGTCACAGAGTGGTTAGCACCCCTTTCCCTGATATTCAGGTTCCTTAAAGGTATCCCAGGGGAGGGAACCTGGAAAATACAGATTACTTAAACACGTCTTCCTGCTTAACTGTATGCCATCATCATACTGAGTTTCAAATACAGTATCAGACTGCTCTGACTTATAATATCTCTGATTTTAGTTATTTTTGCTTTATGTCTCTATTTTTTGACATGAGCATCCTGTGTAATTTTGTTTAAAGCTTCTTGTTCTGCAGCTCTCATTCTTTGTGTTCTGGTTTGGCTCTGCTGTTTTCTGGCCTCTAAAAGTTTACCTGCTCTTCTGTAATTACATTTGTAAGAGAACTTTTTCACGGCTGAAACCTTCAGCATCTCCAGTGACAACTCTGGCTGATAGCTTGCAAACTGTCATCTGAAGTCTCTATAATGCAGGGTTTTTTTGCAGTTTTTGGGAAACTGTATTCCAAGAGTTTAGCCAAAGGTATCATCTGGGTACAGAAGCAGAAGCCAGCAAAGCAGAGAAATCACAGCAATGCATCGGCTTAAAAAGAAAAAAAGAAAGAGAAAAAAAAAAGTGCCATGGAGATTTTTTTCTCCTTACCTGACTTTAGCTTTACATATTCTAAGGCACCTCAGGCATGAGTGCATCCTCTCTGGCTGAGGAGATGGAGGGAAGAATCTGGAAGTTTTTGGTCTTTAAAAAGAAGGTATGGAATCCCTTAGGGAAGTATCAGTTTTCTTGTGACTGTGTTTGTCTGGGGGAGAATATTGCTCCCCTCTAAGACTGAAGCAAAGTGCTCCTACTTATATTTTAAAAATAACCAACAACAATAGCCACTGTAAATAAAGGTCCTGGTTTATGCAGAGTCCTTGCAGTGACACGTGCTGACAGTGGTGTGCACATACCTCTCACATACCATGGTGGGACATACCTCCTCCAGGGGCACTTATGAGAATCTTCTTTGTCTCAGCTTTTTTTTCTGATTTTACCAACAGATTGAGAACATAGAGATCAGACCTAATTCTCTTCACCAGGCTTTGGGAATAATACTTTTGCTGGCCACAGCAACACAGGGTGTTTAGTTTCTCCCTCACAGTTTTTGAATTTATGGCCACGCTCTCCCAGACAACGTGTGACAACTTGAAAGGCCACAACTTGTCTTTACAGATAAGTAGAGAGCTCCAGCTTTCACGCCAGTCACCCACGTCTTTTGATGAGAAATAGATTCACATGAAAAAAAGATTACACTGAAAAATGGAAATGGATTTTCTGTTTTATTAGCAGTAGCACAAGACTTGTGAGCTACTTTAGAAAGTTATAGAACTACAGAGACTTTTAAAAAAAAGCCAGCAGAAGCTAGAATTTAAAAATAAATGGTCTGGCTAGTCGGGGCCCAATTCTCAAGTGATGCAGCCAAGGCAGCTTCACTGAAGTTAGCATGGTTATGTCAGCTTTGCCAAATTGCTTCAAAACAGATCTTTTTAGAAAACATTTGACTTCAGAAATTTTAAATTCAGTTTGAATTATGCCATATCAGTCACACTGTTTTGCTCTAGGAACAGCAGAGATTAGAAGTATGTAGCAGGCAAGCAAAACGTCTTCATGAAGCAAAAGATGTCACCCTGCCACTCCACTCCTTGACCATAATGATGAGAGTCCCCAGCAGGTACTCCCAGTGTGGTAGACACTTAAATGAACTAAGGGGAGGCCTGGATTTCTAGGGGAGCAGCAATGGGTGACCTGGCTTCTTCTGGATTTTTCCATAACCACAACACAAAGGGAGAAAAGGAAACAGGGTTATTTAGGTGTTGCTGCTCAGTTCTGTCCCTCAGAAAGGCACCAGTGGAAGTGCAGGCAAACACCAGCTGCTGGTGGTTTGAAGTGCTTTCCTAAGATGAGAGAAATCATGCAAAGCCACCAGCTGAGAATTAAGGAAGGAATTTTTCCCCAGGGCACTGATAGGGACTCTGGCAGATTTTACTTTTTTGTTTTTTTATAACTGTCCCACAATTGAGGGAATCTGTTATGAAATTATGTTAGATTTGACAATATCACCATGTCTCCAAATTCCCAAAGTGAATGGTGACCTTGAGATGATTTCAGGTGTCTGAATCTATTACAGACCAGGGGACCCCTTGACTGCCCCTTCACGGGAGGATGTGAGAGTCTCTTTGGAAGCTGGATAAATTCCAAGCACTAGGTAGAAGACTCTGGGTACCAATAATTTGATAATTTAACATCAGTCTGGACTCAGATGAATGTTTGGTGCTTTGACACCAGGTCTTCCTAATAAAAACACTAACTGGCTTAAAATCCATGCTGTGATTTGTATATTCTGATCAAACCACAGCCCTAGCTCACAGCAAAGATCACAAGGTCTAATTGACAAAATTCATTGTTTTAAATTGGAACAAGACAGCCCTACTTGGAGGTTTCCGAGTCTTCAGGTCATAGGTGAGTCTGCCAGGCATGGCAGTGGGTAATAGCCCGGGGAAGGTTTACTTGCCCCACTGCAAGTCTCCCTGGTGAACTGTTTGCTGTGGCTCTATTTAATTCTTAATCTCTGTGTCTCTGTTTAATTCCTAGCTGCTTTAGAGACCTGTTGTAACACAGCAGTTAAAAAAAAAAAATTCACATGTACTGCCAGGCCTCCCCAAAGAGCACTAACTTGACACGTAGGCCATGACAGCTGGGCTTGGACTACTAAGAAATCTAATCCAGGGTTTCCATCATCTCAGTTGTTGCCTTTCTTTCATTACAGTTTGACTCAGCCCCTAATGGATTCAGCTTTATAAAATCAGAAAAAGAGGAAAAGAAAGCAATTTATTCATGTTTCACTACAACTCACAGAAGACATGAATTTTCTCTAAAAATGCAAATTATTTTGTGCCACACAAGTGAGACTGGGCAGCTAAAGCTCTTAGAGGAAGGGTCTTTCCCAGAGCTAATGTTTTTATACCTGGTGATTGAATAAATCGATCCATTTTTATCACATCTCTTCTGCTCTCCTTTCTCTTCAGAAGAATGTAACTAAAGGTACCAAAGCACCCTTTTTAATTCTGAGAAAACTGATTATGCGTGTTAATTTCGTTTTTAATCCCAGACATATCAAAATAAACACCATAGGCATGCATAGCAGAAATCAATATCTCTTAAGCATCAAGTTAGTAAAAACAAGGATTTAGTAAGAATCCAAGATGTAAAAAACTAATGTACAAACTAAGCCCTTATTTATGTAATGTGTCATTACACAAGCTCAATATAAACCTGAAAGAAACTATTTCAGAAGAGCAGAAATGGTTTACTTGCACTGCATCAAAAATGACCCCATAAGACCTCCTTTACTGAGCCAGCCCAGCTATTTAATGTGAACATATGTTTTTAAAGGATTTCTTGTCTTATGTCCAGTCATTCTTGTTAATTCATGGGACAGCATACTGCAGATGTGCTTTTTTCTATGTTACATAAAGCAAAAATTACATTTAACAAGTGCGAGGTTGGTCATAAAAAATAAATAAAAATAGACTCTTAAAAGCTGGGAAATCACAAAGTGAAGCTATCAGTCATCCTTATTGAGAAGGGTGAGGACAATGTGAAATAAAACTTGCACATCTATGAAGAGACATTCCTAATATGCCAGCACATGCCTGTTATTTCCCATTCTCTATAGCTTGCTTTCATTGGCCCAATATTTCTTCCTTTAGAATAAGCTGCAGTGCATGTTTGCTGTAGACTCCCCTTCTAGTCATTTACTTCAATTTTAATAGTAATTAAACTAAACATTTTGAATCTATCTGCAAGTTCATTTACTTGAAAGAACAGAGAAGTCAGCGTTAGTTTTTGTGAGTTCTACTTCTGGGTAAGAACCTTAAACTGCATGTTTGTTTACCAGTAGTGTTATTTGTTAGTATAATTGTTTAACATGCTAACTAAATAACTTTCAGACTAGTTTTCAAATACTAATCGAAATCTAAGTATTAATTTGTGCACCTTATTCATATGCAAATTGATCAGATCACTGTAATGAGTATTCAGTTCTGCATGGTTTTACTCCTTCCTGAGTGCAGAAGAGAAGCAATACCCCTTCAAAAAAAGGAAGATTCTCTTCTACTTTTTTGTTGACACTAAAGATCTCAATCTTGCATCCATTATTTGTAGTTTTCTTTCAAGAGTTGATATAAGAAAGAGGAATCACTCTGTCTTCTAGGACAATGTTAGTTTAGAGATCGCTAAGTTCACCTATATCAAGTATATCAAAAGTAGAGACATCTCAAATACACATTTCCTTTATATATTTACATTTAAGTTATCATTTGTAATGGCAAAGTAGCTTCATAATTAACAATTATGTGAAAAGGTAAGTTTAGTATGATTTTTTTTTCTGATTTTATAGGAACAATATGTCACAGATACAAATAGTTACAACTCAGTTCCCCATGAGCTTTTAAGCAATGCTTTAACAAAGTATTTTTTTATAACTTCCTCTGAAGTTTAATCTCACAAACAAATTATTTACAATTCAATAAAGACAACAGCTACTGACATCTTAAAAGTAGTTTTAGAAGAGAATTTTAAATTATGAAACAAGAAATGAGATTTATTTTGAAGAGTTCTGGATCTGTTAATGGACAACTAAATTTAGGAAGACAATGCTAATTAAAGATTTTGTATATAATATATTTGCTGAGTACATGCCTATTCACCAAAAGTACAAGTAAACAGACAACCTAATATAAGTCAAAATACTGGTTCAGGTCTGGACTAAATCCTGACTCTGTAAAACTTCCCAAGTGACTTTATTAACAATGGGGGGTATAATATCAATAAAAGTTTGCATTTACACCTATGTACTTCTATGTATTTTTTTTTAATAAATTGAGATCTTCACTATATACAGAAAGTAAATAGGAAAAAAAGCAGTCTTAGGACACTGTGAAATAAAGGGTTAAAAATCAAACTGTTGAAAAAAGGACTTTTTTATTTGTTTGTTTTTGTTTTTTGTGGATGTTTAAATGAATCATGACATATTAATTCAAGCCTACATCATACACTTGTGAGAAAATATGACTTGGCAAAAATGTAATATGTCAGCTTTGAAGGTAATTTTGAAAAGCTCATACAAGATACCACAGAGCTCACATAGCATCTTCTGAAATTTCCAAAACAAGCCAGTAAGCCTAGAACCTTTTAGGACTCCTTTACAAACTGAAGACCAGGCAAAAATAAGCCACAAACTGAATCTTTTTGCTTCTTTCAGATTCCTGCTCCTACTTTTTGGGCTATCAGATAGAACTTTCAGAAGATACAACTCTTCTCTTCTTTGAGTGTTGATGCTTTCTACTGTTTCACCACATTTATGCATTCCAAACTATTTCTCTCTCCCTTTCTCTCAAGTACCCAAAGCCTTCCAGGACACTTTCACTCAACTATTTCCTCCATTTGTTTCTCCAAGAGGTTTGAATTTTCTCCCAATATCTAACGCAGTGGTATTTGTCTGATTTTGCAGACAAGGTAGAACAATACTCTATGATTAAGCCTCTTATTCCACTCTCATTTCAATTAGGATATTACTTCTCAATTCACTTTGCTGTCAAGTCAAACTTCATCTCTGATCATTTAACCAATGCTGTGAGGAGAGAAAAAGGAGTGAAGTGCCTATCGGGAAAGCATTGCAGGGAAAAGATGGAGAAAAACCCCAAAGACAGCAAAAATGGGAAAAGATGATGAAGGAAAAAAGAGCGGAAATGGTCATTAACAGTACAGATTTTTTTTTCCCAAAAGACTAATGAACAAGACAATACAGTGAAAACCAGTAAGTGATTGAAAGTTTAGTAACCACATGCCATTGTACTCTGACACTGATTACTGAGGAAGTTTCTCTGAACTTTGAAAACGCAAGATGGAAGGCACAGATGTTTTTATTATATAGTCTCAATTAAAAGCAGAATAAGGGCTTCTGTTGGTTGACACACCTGTCAGAAATTGCCCTGGATAGCCCAGGAGGATGCAGCTGTTTTGCAATCACTGTATCCTGCTTTGCTACTGACACAGAAAGCTGCTCTCTGCTACAGCCCACGAACATTGACTCGACCCTCTCGCTGCACCTATGAACAGCTGAGGACTCCCTGGCTTTAAAGTGAACTCTAGTGTGAACTTTCATAGTGCCAAGATATCAGAGAGAATTTTCTAAAATACAACAGCTTGAAGTTTTCAGGGTATGAACATAAAAGTACTACTTAACCCAGTGCTTTATTTTATGATGACCATGCAAAAATAACAGAGCACTGATATCAGGTATCACACCTCCACAGGTTGCATTGTTTTCCTATTTCTATTTGTGTCCCTAAGAACAAAATAGCAGGGAAAAGCACAATTACTTTTTTTTTCCCCAGAAAAACAAAGACAGAAAGAAGCTGAATGAGAACTCAAGGGACAAAAGGTAACAGCAGAAAGGTGAAATGTATTCTTGGGATGATGGCCACTAAGGAAGACCTCCAGCAGAGATGAGCATTTTTATTTTCAAGAGAAGAGAGGAACAGTTCTAAACCAAAACGCTGTTAGAGTAGGATTAGAGTAAGCTGAGAAATCAATCAGTCAAGAAAGTAGTATTTACTCAAGAGGTTTAAAGGACATGTACAAAGGTATTTCTTAAATTGGTCTCAGTACAAGAGTTACATGAGGTGCTAAACAAGACATTAATTAAAACCAAGAATGTGCCATGGGAGGAGAGACCAGTAAAAATCTGACTTTCATACCAGGCAAATTAGTTGCAACTCTAATAAAGGATATAATGATAGATAAGTAAATTAAAATGTTATAATGAGGAAAAGAAATCAAGATCACTTTTGTAGAGGTCTCCTGAGGTTATTCTCTTTTGAGGAATACAAGAGATCTGGATGACTATTACCTGGTTGATTAGCTTCCCAGAATGCTTCAGATATCTTCCCTGGATTAACAATTAGTTAAAGGTAGAAAATAAAGATAAGAATAGATGGATTGATGTTCATTATGAAGATGCATCAGTGGTGAATTCAACAAGGAACTAAGGCAGAATTTTTACTGTAAATATTGAAATGAACCCCAACAGCAACTCAAAATGTTAGTGAACAGCAAAGCGACGGAACCTACTGCTGACAAAAAAATTTATACAGGGTGATCAAAACCAAAACTTTAAAGAACTTCAAAATGAGTTTATGACTGGGCAATAAAGCATCAGATAAAACTCAGTGTTGATAAATGCAAATTGATGCATGCATGTAAAATATCTTTTATGCACGGGGAGATTGGAAGCTTCAGCTTGACAGAAAGATGACAGATAGCAGGATATAAAGAGATGTATCTATTTTCATGAGCATCATGAAGAAAAAGAGAGAAATTATAACTTTCTTACAGGGCAGAAGTTGAGGGGCAACAACTGAAGCTGCAAAACAATTAAGGGCTAAGGGCAGATGTAAGGAAGCTGCATTTTAGCTGCCAAGTTCAATGATGTGCCTTGGCTGCCAGTTATGTAACAGAAATGCACTGGAGAAGTTCATGGCCAAATACAGGAAAGCCTATTAGATATAACCTGGATTCAACTTCAAGAAATCACTAAGCTGCAGGTTGCTGAAGATATGGAGAGAATACCATGCAGAAATCTTGCTTGCAAATTTCCTGGTTACATATTTTTCCCTAATCTATTAAGCACTGCTGGACAGACACCAGACCAATCAGACTTTTGATCCAGCTTACTACAATCTTTTTTCCATATATCATATTAGTATTAGAAAAGCCCAATCCCTAATAATGGAGATTAGAGAAATTTTAGCTTCAAAAACCACAGAGAAACTTCCAATTATTCCTTGTAGGTAACAAGACTTAAATGACCTCTGCTAAATACTACCAGGGACTTTCATCACTGTCTCAATTTCATCTTTTTGGTGACTAAAACTCATTCTATTAAACTTGACATTTTCTAAACATTAACACCTATTTTACTGTCATTCAAAAGCTACTAACAAGGCTGGTTTGTGAGCGCTGATCCCTCTAAGATATCAAATAACTATTTCTTCTTGCAAGAATAACACCAGTTCTGCCTGTGGTGCTAACGTAAAGGCATTCAGACTGTTTTTCTATGGTTTTAGCAACAATAGAACATACCAGCATGGCCATGGAAAGACTGGACACTAAACCTGCACTCTTTATCCAAGGGCTGGATATTGTGATGTGTACACTGAAATTCGGAGCACACCAATTGTTAAAAAAACCCAAGACAAGCACTGATATTTACAAACAGGAGCATCATTTCCTAGAGCGAGAGGAGTTTGCAGACTGGTCTTCAGCTTGCAGATCATCTACAACCGCCCTGTGGGAGGACAGTTTTTATAAATAAAATATTTGGAACAGTGTTAGTTACAGCATTATTACAAAGTCCAAAAAAAGATATCAAAGGACAGTGTTGCATGTGTTGAACAACAAGTCTGCAGGTTTTTTTTCCCTGAACAGCTGTATACTTCTATATTATGCCCAGAAAAACAGAATTTTGAAGGCAGTTTAAAACAAAATGCAAAATGTATTTTTAAAAAACTGCTGATATTAGTTTTATGTACACATGGAATTAATTTTACCTACACAATTAGCTATGGTTGTTACCATTTTTACGTACTTTGCTAACACATCTTGAGGGTTTTTTAAGTAACCCAGGAACTGCCTTGACTCCCCACTGATGTGGGAATAAGCCCAATTCCTTTGTGTTTATTGCTGAGGTGGGAAGGACTTAGGTAGGTACAGGCATAATGTTTTCTCTGTTTAAAAAAATTATGACTTTAGGATTTGCAATATGCCATTTTTACCATTTGTAATATGGCGATGAAAAAACTTCTTCCTCTGCTATTCTTTGTCATATTGAACAGACTCAATTTACTGGAACTTGTGTTTGAATGAAAATGCTAAATAGTTATTAGAAAAAGGTTTATAATACATTTATCGTTTACACTGATAAAAAGTGGGATAGACCAGAAATGTATGCCTAAATGTATGAAAAGAAGTTCATCAAAATACATCACAACCCAGCCTGAAGAAAATGCCAGCAGCACAGAGTATCTGCCAGACACAGAGGCAGGAATGCAATGTGATACACAATCTCAGTTCTTTGTAAACAGAACATTACACTGAGCTGATTGATGTGAAAGGCTCAGGTGATCCCAGAGCACGCTTTGGGATTAAATATTACTACCAGACCTGTAGATCATTCAGTAAAACCTGCCAGGGGTTTTAATCCTTTAAAGTATTGTTACTGCATCACTGACCAGACTTTCAGAGGGACAAATACAAGTATCTGGATTGATCTTGCTGTTTCTTCCTACACAATGTCATTTGCTTCAATCAGAGACTCTAAAATACAGTTGAGCCTTGATTTTGTATGACCACCAAGCATAAGCGTGGCAGTAAGTTATGACAGAATTTTATGGCAATCCCTGAGATTTTTAGGATAACACACCATGAAAGTAGGAGTTCTGCAAAGACAATATTTTTGTAGGAAGGTTTGAGTTAGATTTCTCAAAGAATCTCTGGATTTCATGATGCTATTGGTACCAGTATTAAAAAAAAAAAAAAAAAAATTCTTTTGACATACTAATGTCAAAGTATTTGGTTTGGTTCCTAACAGTTATTGTCCACAACTGACCACAACAGCATTGGTCACAGAAGACTTGGACATTAATCTTTTACAATTATGCCATTTTATTTATTCATAGGAAATGCCTACAAAGCTCACAAAAAAAAGTCTCCCGCTGTTTTTGGGATGAATGTGTGTGTGACAAGGCTATCGCTGTGGTTTCAGTGGTGCACTCCTGGAAAACAGAGTCACTGCTCTCTCTGTCCTTCTAGTAATCACAAATTCTTCAGAACTAACCTTTCCAAGCAAGTTTCCACTGTAGATTTTGTTTCCTGCATATATTTCAGAGCTGAAATAGGAACCATACAAAACATTTCTGGATGACACTATCTGAGCTGAGGGTCGAAGATGTCTTGTATTGCTTTGGGTAGGGTGTA
The DNA here is from genome assembly GCA_013396955.1 of Regulus satrapa. NCBI lineage: Eukaryota > Metazoa > Chordata > Aves > Passeriformes > Regulidae > Regulus > Regulus satrapa. The sequence continues at coordinate 219,544 of VWZN01016268.1, read as the reverse complement.
CAAGTTGGAGAAGACTTTATCAAGGCATCATCCCTACAGAGTGTTTTTGTTATTGCTGTTGTTTATTTTTTTAGCAGACTTGTGCCTGTTGTTCCCCTTTCACTTATTCGATCTTTGGTGTAGTATAGTATACATAATTTAAATAACCAGGGAATCTCTCTGGGCTCAAAACCACCTGCTGGCTTATATTAGCTAATTAATGGTGATTTATCCAAGTTACTAATTTGAGTGGAGCTGATTGCCTTTAGGAATTTTGAGAACGTTGTAAGAATTTTGATTATAATTATGCTTATTTGATGGGCAGTCTACTTAAAATACTTTAAAAAATTGCCTGCCAGCTGATTTTTAACTGTGCCAAATGAATAACTCTGTGTTGTTTTCCTACTCGAGATCATGTATTCAGGTAGTTTGTTTACTCTGATACTCAATTTCATCTTGGTCTAACTCCCTATGATTTCCTCTTTTCTATCAGGGTTTATTTGCCTAGCTTTGAAACAATGACTGCTTGAAAAATAGTCCTGATCTTGAACCTGCGGAGCTTAATCATTTTCACAAAAACTAATATAGCAGATTAATTTTAGCAAAACTTCTCTGTCATGCTGACCTGATTCCCAGGGCCTGAAAGTGTGAATTTAATGGTGGTACAATGTCTGAGGTAAGAATATAATAGAAACCTCTCAGCAGTATATCTATTGGATCAGTGTAATTTCTTTTTTTCTCTACTGGTCTCAATGTCTCTTAAGGCAATCTAGTCTGTAGACAGCAAAGGAGACCAGCCTTCTCTTTTATTGTGATCCCAATGCTACTTATACTAAACAAAGAATCAAGTCCCTCGATAAGGCAGGCAGTAGACATAAGCACATAATCCTAGAGGAAAATTTACTCTATTAAAAAAAACTTATTCTTTTGCTGTGAATTCAAGAGGATGCTACTTGGAGGTCTATCCTGAAGAACAGGAGACAAAGTTCTTACAGCTTAGCTGTATTACCTTTGCTCTTTAACATTAGGGATAAGGATATTTTTATCTTAATAATTTTCAGGTACTAAAAAAATGAGAATTATACACTATATTCTCTGGAGGTAGGTTCGTTGCCTTCCAGTACACATTTATAGATGAAAATCTAGCAGAGCTAAAATACTTCCCTGAACTGAAACAACTGTTTCCAATGTAACTCGAGCATGATAAATTCTACTTCTGATGGATTTACTGTCATAAAAATATTCTTACTCTGCAAATTCCTTCCACAGAAACTTCTGTGATAAAGGGAACTTGGTATATGAGCACAGCATAACTGTTCTCTCACAGGTTCTTCTTTGTACAAAGCTTTCTGTCAAAGTCTTGTGTGCTACTGAGGAGGTGGAGGAAATTGTAGACAAGTTTCCTAAAAGTGTCAATTAATTTTATATGAAAAAGCATATGAAAAACTATAATTTCTGGAAAGTGTCTTTAAAACTGGATTGCTCCATTTAAGCATTTAATTCCACATCTTTGACTGAAATTCAAGAAGTGCAGGATAATAAAGAATGGTTCCTGGAATAATGCTGCTGCTCAGAATCAGAACCAAGTGTACCTGGATCATTTTGGTCAGACAATTATTAACACACACTTTCAAACCTTCCAAAATCACACACATTTCCTTCTCTCCCTAGGCTTCTTATAAATAAAGTGTATATTTCCATTGGGAGTTCTGGGTAATCAACATCTCAAACTGCTTTAAATATTTAGGTATGGTTTTCACTGCCTAATTATAAATAGCCAGCATTAAAGAGATATGACCTTAGGTTTCAGTGAGCTCTTTTCTTGAATAATGAAAGATTAAGAGAAGAATTAATGAATAGCTGTGCTTTTCTGTGATTATTTAAGAAACAAGAGAAAAAGATGCATCAGAGAGAAAAGGTGAGTCAACATTTGCAAAGCAAATCAGTGACATGGCATGAAATAAATTCCTATCTCACAGTGCACATGCTCAGCGCCTTATCCTCTCCAGATATTATTCTCCATGTGCTTTTCGGGTAGTCTGAGTCCTTCTTGACAAATGACATATGTTGCTTACTATGAAAATCAGACTTCTGTCCAATTTAGGCTGCTCTTTATTGTTATGCTTTTCCTCTCTGAATAGTGTTCAGTGAAATAAAGCAAAGACAGAATAATTTTTTATCTGTTCATTCATTAAAAATTACCTTATTTTTAAGTAAAATGAAGACAAAGGACAGAGGTGTTACAGTTCACTTCTGCAGTTGAACTTGTTCAGCCAGATCACAGTAAAAGCTACAAGGCTTTTGTTGCCTTCTGCAGCAAAATATCTACAGCTACTGTTAGTTTTTTCACACAAAAAACACACCTTTTTTTGGCAGTGAAGACAAAGCCAACTCTCCCTCCAGTTCCTCTACAGTCTTTGATCTCTTAATTCCCATTTCTCCTTCCCCTTGATGTTCCGGTCTCTCTGATCTCTGTTCATCACTACCATATATGTCCGTATAATCTCCCACTCGTAATAACTTTAGGACAACCAGAACCTCATCCTTCATTTCTGGCAGACATGCATTTCTCTGGAAATAAAAAAAAAAAACCTAGGCAATCTTGCAGTTTCATTTTAGACCAGTTCATCAGTGATGTTTTGATTGTGACTGCCTGAATTCAGTGAATCATGTCTATGAATGCCAGACTTCAAGATTTTATTTTAATGAAAAATATGTAAAAGAAAATCCAAGGGATTCTTTGTCATGTCATTTCATATTTAAAGTATTGTCTGATTTAGCTCACTCAGCTGCTGCTCATGAACATGTGAGTTTTGCTCAGTGTGTCGATAACATAATGCTCTATTTTAATTTTTCAGCAACTTTTTGATGTTAGGTAAATCTAATATGTGTCCCAGAAAAAAGACTAACCTTTCAGTAACTGAATGAAGTAGCTAAATTTGAAAAAAACATTATATATATGAAGTGTTTGCCATAACCACATACTAAAAAATCAAATGAAAGTATAAATTACATACAATACCCTTAAAATCTTCTGCATCCCACATTCTGAAAAGCAATTGATTGGAAGATACATGGCAGTGTGATATCTAGCAAATGCATACCTATTCATATTCCCTGTTTTAAAACAAAGAATTCTCCCAATTCCTCCGCCACAAAAAATGAATATGCTGACTAATAAAATGAAATATTGTTTACCGGAAGAGACTACAGTATTTAATAATTTTCATATTACTATCCTCCTTCTTTATAACTGAAAACATACAGAAAACCTATAGAGCTGAAATTCAAATCTCTGAGCAGGGGATGAACCAAACTTCACCTCTGTAGAATGTACTTGTTTAGGCTCTATCCACACGTAAACATCTAAGGCTGCTTGATATTTTGAACACACTGTATTTTTCACAAATTATCCGTGCAGCTTTGGACTCATTAATCATTATTTTAAAAAATACTTTCTCGTGAAAAAATGCCCTTTAATGCCCTTTACCTCATACGTACTGTCTTGTGCAATGTACTTATTAAAAAGAGCACATCCCTGTAGCCCAGAGGGCTGACAGCTCCCTCCAAAGCTGTACTGCTGCTCTGAGCTAACCTCCAGGGGCTACTCGAGAGTGATGCAGCCTTCATCCCCTCCTACAGAGTCTGAACAGATCATGCCTACAACAGCCTCAACCTCAGCTATCCTGAGAAATGCTTTTCCTAAGGTGGTTACTGAACTCCCTTTCTGGTAGAGAGGCAGTTTGGCTGAGCAGAGAAGGAAAAAAAAAAATAACCTATCATTTTCAAAAAAATTTCAAACAATTTTATGAAAGAATAAGAGCATGGATTCAGTGCAACTGAGGGCTTTTTTCTCCTGCTCAGACACAGGTAACATTTGTTTCCATTATATCACTCATCCATGACTTTTTATCTCACATGATGAAAATATAACAAAGAAATAAAACTGCCAAACTCCGAGCCTTATGACTGAGACAGGGAATGCTTGCAGACAGCACTGAAGAACAAAAAAGCACTGAACAAATTCAGTTCAAAAAGACTGATCATATCCTGAGGTACAGCTAGGGCTTTTTTGTTGTTGCCTGTTAGAAGTGGCATAAAATCTTTAGAGATTTTTTCCTCCAAAGATGATATTTCTCTAGTTTACTAGATACACTGTTTTGCTTTGCATGAACACCCTCTTTGACATTAAGTTCAGCCTTCAGGCTAGCGTCGCTTATCTCTGTTTCCAAAAATCCTCATATTTGATTGTCACATTTATTAAGTCAGACTCTGAAAAAAATTCCATCAATCTGTAGCCCTTTTTCCTTTCTCTTCTTCCTCCAGAATGTAAGCAAATAATTTAAATGCTTGTAGGAAACTGCTGGAATTATAGATACAGTTTAACCATAAGGCATCACGCACAATTCATTTTTCAAATAGTTGTCTCAATTTCAAATCTATAAATATTTGCAGTTTCTAGAGACCAAAAGACATGGAAAAATACTCAAACATTTAATATGTTACAATATACACCCCATGCCCCAATTTTCTACTAGCTTAGTTTCCCTTGAAAAGCCCTTTCTTGGGTTATAGATTACTTAACATTGAGTAGAGGAAGAACCCAATAGAATTTCTGTCAAATTTGTCTTACTTGTTAGCTACCTATGGCTAACCTTGGATCACATAGGGACATTTTAAAATTAAAAAAAAAAAAAACAAAAAAACATCATGCTACATCAGAAGACTTGGCAGCAAGAGAAACAATCTTGTGAGTGCACATAAAATGTTGAATGAGAGAATGGATCTCTTGGCTGACCTCAGCTGGTAGGGAAACAGGCGTTTCACTTGCAGCATGTGGTCATCTTTGAATTCTAGTTACCAGAGATTCTAAGACTCCAATAATGGCAAGAGATTAAATAGTCCTGGGCTGGAAAGAGGAGATGAAAAAGGCTGGTGTGTTATTTTAGCCAGAGAGAGAAGAAACAGGCAATTGAAGGAGGGAAGAGTTCAAACTGCAGTTGTGATTTTTTGCTCCAATAAGTAGACTTCACTTTCAGTCTTCATAGCCTCCCTCACATTAAACCCGAATAGGAAGTTGATTCCAGGCTTTCCAACAACCAGCAAAAATTAATATTGTTGGCATCAGAACCAGTGGAATGGGAAAACTTGATACTTTGTTAGCCTTGGAATGGTTTCTGCAGAGGAGAAGAGCATGGATAAGAAGAAAAGAAAGAACTAGAGAACTTCCAGAAAGGAAAGGATGAGGGGATGAACTAGGGTAGGCAAAGAATATCTTTTAATATCCTTAAGGCAAGAAGTATTTTGGAAAGCTGTTTTAAAGTGGACTTCACAGATGGGCAAACTGAGACACACAGAAAGGAAATTCATTACCCACCCTTTTTTAGAAAGTGAGTCTTTACTGCCAAATAAAATGCAAGTTTTTGATCACAGAAAATCACTCCTTTTTCTCTTCTCTAGGCCATGGATCATGGCATGGGCATTTCACAGGCTTATCTCCAGAATTACAGCATGTTGGGAGTGCTGCTGCCTATTTTCTGATATGAATGTCAAATACATATAAAAATCACCCTTATCTTAATGACAACTCACAAACCACGGAAAACAAGTTCCTACAATGCTGTAAAGTTTTTTTTCCCAGTGGCTAATCAGAAGCATCTTTCCATTAACTGCAATTTTTCAATCCATTGCTTTTAGTTCAACCTATCACGGACAAAGAGAAAAGATCATTATTTGTTTTATGCCCCTCTTTAAATTCTGCAAGGCTCAGACTGATTTTTTTTTTGCGATTTTGCTCTTCCCTGGATCTCTTCTATAGACACAGAGCTCAAATCTACCATTAAATCAATATTTTTTTTGCTCATGATTTTTAGCTCCTTTTCATCCTTCCTGCACCTTCTCCAGCTGTTCTGCATACTCCATAAAGCATGAAACCCAGCACTGCTATGATACTAAGCTGAGACCTTACTGGTGATGAGTAGAGCAGAAGGATTACTTGAGGAGTCATAATTTTTTAATACCCCAGGAAGATGTCTGCAGATTTCACAACAGCTTAACACTGTTCATTCAGGTTCAGCTTGTGATTTACTACTAGTCCTGATTTTTTCCCACCCTCCACAGAACAAGTATTTGCTCCCTTTTTGTAATTCTGCCTTTGATTACTCCTGATTATCTATACTCACACAAACATACATATAATATTAAATGAAAACATTAAATGTTTCTCAGTTTCCCAAGACCCTTTAGAATTGCACCACTGCGAACAGAATGCTTATGTTCCTTCCCTAGTTTGTGTGTTCTTCCAAGGTAAAACATACTTACTATTCCAGTCTACAGATAAGGAATGGAAATACAACCTAGTAAAGACTCAGATCCTTGTAGAATCCTGTTAGCAAGCTAACAGCTTTCCATTTCTAACAACAGCTACAGATAGCTTTTATTTGTCAGAATTTTTAAAAAATAATCATGATTCACCTACTTAATATTAGATTCATGCAGTTCAGGCTTCCTTTCTTACTTATAAATGTTGCATACATAAAAGGACTGTATCAAAAGCTCCAGACAGATTATATCAGTCCTTATTTTAACTTCTTCAGCTGGAAGTCCTATTGCTTGGTAATTATTTTGGCTTGATACAATTAGCATTATAAAACCCATTTTGGCTGTTGAAGTTTTTTGTTTTTTTTTTTTTTTTTTTTTTTTTTTTTTTTTTTTTTTTTCTTCTAGATATCTATTAAACATCTGGTTGTAGGTTTTTCCAAGACTGGACCTTAAGTTGATCTATGTGAAATTCCATGGTGGCTCCTTTTTCCCTGTCTAAAAACAGGCATCAGGTTTGTCTTTTTTCACTACTCTGGAACCTGACTTGAACTCCATTAGTTTTCACAAATGGCTAATGACCTCGACATTGTTCCAGCCAGTTTTTTTCAGGGTTGTAGGGTCAAGTTTCTGCAGCCCATCTGATTTGAAGATCTATCTCCCCTAAGTACTCTCTAGCCTACTTTCTCCTGTTGTAGCCTAGGATCTTGCTGATTTTTTTTTCCTTGTGGCACACATAAACTCTGCCTGCCACATGATCCCAGCTGACCTTTTCAGTGAACACTAAAGCCAAGAAAGCATTAAAGCACACTGGCCTCCCCTAGGTCATCTATTACGAGTTTCTCCCCTCTGTTATAGAGCAGACTAATACTGTCCTTGATCTTCCACTGGCTAATAAAACATGCTAATAGTTTGCTAACACTGATGGCCCTTGTTAACTGTATCTCTACCACAGCTACTCTTATTTTATATTTTATCAGAACACAAATCTTTTATCATCTGCCACATATTCTACTTTCGCCATCCATTTCTTCATTCTGTGTAATCAAAAAACCCCAAACACTGTTACACTGGCATATAAAAGGAGATGTACTTGAATGCATCAAAACATGCACATCTGTCTGAAAAACGTCCTGATGCTATGAATTTTTTTTTGTATTAGCAGGAATAGAGGTTCTATATAAACAACGCTTTAACCACTTATTGATTTGTGCTTTAACAACATCAGACTCTGCGAAAATTACAACCAGATGTCTAGAAACTCATTGTTTTATTTAAACTTGATGTTGCACCACTGCCAATATTGGAGACTTGAGTTTAGGGATAAAAATAGGTGCTGACAAACAAATTCACTGGAAAGGACATCGTATCAAAATCAAACATATCTCAGCACTGGACTTTTGGCATGCTTCTTCGTACAGCTACTGAGAGGTGGGTATAACAGAAGCAGTTCCCCCAGGGTCTGGCAACAGTGAGGGCACCATCTGGGTTCTGTGGTCTCAGAAAGTGCAAGGGGAAGGGGAGGGAAAACTCAGGAAGGGGGATGAGAGGGAAATATTATGAAGGGAGATGACTGCCATGGCAAGTGAGAATAAGAGAGAGGGGGAGAACAAATGTTTTGCTTCCTTTAGGGGCCTAAGAACTCCTGGTACTTCTGTTCTTCAAATGTGAAATTTATTACTTGAACCCCATAATTTTTTTTCTTTTAACTCACATCTGAAAATAAACAACAAGCAAGTGAGCACTAATTAAACATCATTTAAAGTAATATTTAAATATGTTTACTGAGTTATTTCTAAAATAAGGGTTTACACCTGACCCTCACTACAGTGAAACTATTTGGGCAGGGATTGCTTACATGAGTAAGAATCACAAATGCATTTCCTATTACACTTGCACAGAAAAAAAAAAGGGTCCATTTTTCTGCATGTTTCATGGATGCAATTTGAAAGAATGAAGAAAAGGCATCAAAAGTGATCTTATTTCTGTTTATCTCAAGTTGGAAAGAAAACAAATTAATAATTTGCAAAGCAACAAGAATTCAACCTTGAAATGCCTCTGGTCATCAGTTGTTGCAAGAAATGAAAAACAAAATGCAAAAGGAACATGGGGATTACATTTAAAAACCAAGAAAAGAACAGCTTCTATACAGAAGAAATGTTTGCTTTATACTCTGCACAGATGCTGTACAAGCAAAATTCTCAGTATATTAATATAAACTGTCTGAAAAAATTCGAACCAATTCCATAAGACCAGCAAAAACAAAACAAAGGGAAGCATGACGTTTATGGGTTTTTCCTCTAGCACAACCATGCAAGCTGAGCTGTGAAACTGTGATGGAAATATTAGAGCTGTTGTGCCTGAAAAAAACGCAGTGATCATTTCATTCTTCCTGTCTTTTAATGCTCCAGGGTTTTGGAGACGAATAGGAGCAATAAGTTCACTTTGCAGAATTAATGCTGTAATTCTTTATCATAAGAGCAGAGCATTACCTCAATCTGATTTTTCTACAAAATGGTTCAAAGTCTATTTTTAATGATGGCCCTAATTTGTTAACACCTTTTAAATTATTAATCCCCTTTATATTCAAGTAGTTATTGCATGTCATAACAATGTATCTATGCAGGGAAATTTAATAGTATTTTCTGCATGTCAAGAAAAGCCTTGTTCTGCAAAATGCTATTAAAACTGATAATGAGCTAAATATTTGCCATAGCAAACACTGAAATTACTATATCAATCAACTTTGGGTTCTCTTATTCAATAAACAAAATTTAACCTATTAACTTTGCCTAATTTTAGGCAGGAAAAAGCTTGTTTTCAGGCATATCTTGCCCTTGACTTCATATCTTTATCATCTGATAACTACATTTTCCTGGCCAATTAAGCCATTGTTTTGAATCAAATGCAGCAATATAAGCCTTTTATTCTGTCTTGAATGTGACTATATTACTGGATCCTGAATACAATTTTCTCCCAGCAAATTTAGACCACATTTTAAAGCTCACATATATCACAGGAAGATGATAAGCGATGTTCCCAGAGACACCTTTCACATTAAGGGAAAAAAAAAAAAATTATGAGGAAGTCAAAGGGTAAAATAAAACCTTAGATTGCAAATCTTTTAACTCTTCAGATCTCCCCAGACCTGTTTATGTGGCAGGATGCTTGTGTTAAATATTTTCAGAAAAAAACCTCAAAAAAATACAAAAACCAGCACGCAAGCATCACTGCTTGCAGGCACGCTAAGGAGAGCATCCTCTTTCACGAGCATCTGAAGCATAAATCTGAATGCTGATTGAATATCTAACACACCATTCAGTGACAAAAAAAAAAAAAAAAAAAAAGGAGGCAGGTTCCATCTCTGCCGGGCACACAGAGCTGGAATGGTTTATTACATAAGCCGGGAGCCTCGCCTCGGCCGTGTGTGCTGCTGGGTGATGCCGCTGCTCATGCATAAGTGGCTGCGCTCACCCGCCCGTCGCTTTTGTCACAGCAAATTGTCGTGCGACCAAGAGGGATCAGAGCGCACCCTCTAGAGGCTAAACGCAAGCCCCGGCCCCACGGCACCTCTCGCACACAAAACGACCACAGCCAGTCTGCAGAGGGTATTAAAAACGCCGGCTTTGCGCTGGTGTCTCGATGGAAAACGCTAGAAGGGAAGGAGTGCTCTTTTGCGGGTGCACCCTGCATAAAGGATTGCTGTCCAGGACTGTAGGGGGGTGGAATTTAACTGAAGAATGTTTTTGGGGATTTGGTTTGTTTGGTTTTTTGATTTTTTTTCTGAAGAAGGTTGTTTGGTTTTTTTTGGTTTTTTTTTTTTTTTTTGTTTNTTTTTTTTTTTTTTTTTTACTCCTGCCTACAGTAAGGGTCATGCCTTGCTCAGGCTGGACTTCATCATGAAGCTTCATTACAAACTTGAAGGAAATGCAGAGGAAGTGAAGTGAAGTCAAAAGACAGAGTCCCCCAGTTTCACGGAAAAGGGCCTTATGTACTAAATTCCCTAATCAGAGAGTCACACAATGGTTTGGGTTGGAAGGGACCTTTACAAGTCATCCGGTCCAATGAGCAGGGACTTCTTCAACCCGATCCAGTTGCTCAGAGGCCCATCCAACCTGACCATGGATGTTTCCAGGGATAAGGCATCCACCACCTCTCTGGACAACTTCTCCCAGAGTTTCACCACTTTTTACTGTGAAAACCATATTAATATCCAGTCTAAATCTACACTATTTCCATTTAAAACCATTGCCACTCATCACAGCAGGTCCTGCTCAACAGTTTGTCCCTGCCTTTCTTAGAGGTTCCCTTCAAGTGCTGAAAGACTGCAATGACGTCTCCCAGGAGCCTTCTCTTCTCCAGGCTGAGCAAACCCAGCCCTTCCTCACGAGAAGCATTCCAGCCCTCCGATCATGTTTGTGACCCTCCTCTGGACTCCCTCCAACAGGTCCATCCCCTTCCCCATGCTGAGGACCCCAGAGCTGAATGCAATAATCTGTGGCTCTTACTGAAAGACAATTTCTTAGTATAAAATATTCCGATTAAATGATGGAGAACCACCGCTGAAGGGAAATTATCTGTTCTGTAAATGTCATTTAAATAAGACAAAGCTACTTGTAAAGGCTCATGCTCGTGGACCTTTTTATTCAGCTTACAATGAAATTATCGCTTCTTTTCTCATATTTCACATCCTGCTAAATAAAGCACATGTGAAAGAATACCAATTTCATTTAATTAGGGGCAAGAACAGTACTAAGCTCTTTTTCCTATATAATTTTTTTCAAGAGTTGACCTAAAGCACTAAAATTCCCCTCAGAACAATACTGTCATGTTAAATCTCTTACACTTTGCTCTCCAAGACAGAACTCTGTTCATTAAGAAACAATTTTTTATTAAAGATCTTGCTTTTCTTAATGATTAATAAACACAGTGATTTTTCAGAAGGATACCATGGATTGGTTGTAGGTGCATGTTAAATTGTTTCATGGTTTCCTCTGGTCATCAAGACAGACCAAATTTTTAGGTAAAAGTTTGCAATTCCTCACGGATATAACTACATTGATGTAAACAAGACTGAGCTTGTGTCAGGAATTTGTGTGTAAATGCAGTTAAATGATAACAGCAATTATCCCCCTAGTGAGCATAATAAAGCCATGAAATTCTGAATTACCTTAAGGTTAAATTGAAAAGAATCTCCCATTTACAGAGAGATTGCTGTTGAAGGTTCAGAAACAATTCTCAGTTTCCTTGTAGCGACATGCAATACATAAAAAATTACCATTAGTGGCTGCAGCTTCAGTTAAAACTGATTTAAGGAACACGCTTTGTAGTATGAAGTGTTTCTGCTTACAGTGCTGCTCATATGACAGGAAAACGAGGATAAAGAGTGACTTTGCAACAGGGAAGTGTTGCTCACTTCTGTCTCACACTGTGCCAATACAGAGAAGCACACACTGGAGTTACACCATGCAGAGACATGATGTGTTATATGTCATGGAGTCAGGAGCTACAGGGTAGAGCACTTCACCAAAATCAGACACTGGAGACAACTTTGGAATAAGGAAAGATCTGTGAAGAGCTAGGATAATACAATTTTTAAAAAACTGAATTTATTGGGGAGTGTATCTATAAATAATCCCTTTTAAAATCAAAACTACTATTCAAAATATTAAATAAAATATGAAGTTTCGGCTAACTCCTGCAGCAACCAAACTTATCAGCTGCAAAGATGTCAGAATCACAATTAAAACAGCACTGATGGAGGAAAACCTTTTTCATCTGTTTCCAGGAAAACAAGGTAAGAGGTGCTGTAAGGGCACAATCCTTCAGCCTTCTAAGTAATGATTACTTCAAAAGCTCTTAAGCCCTTTCTTTATCCATGGAAACTGAGATTCTAGGCACACAGGAAACCTCAGTCTAGTAAAATGAAATGCAACAGCCTCCTTAATATCTAGACCACAAAGTTCTGTGTACACAATATTCACAAGGTCGGGGGAAAAAAACTTTTCCCTTTAACTGAGACTGTTTATGTCAGACATGAGCAGGTCCCACACATGCATCCTCGGAGACAAATGCTTGAAAATGTTTACAGATCGAGAGGCACTGGAGACTCAACAGTTATGAAAACTTGAACAAGAAGCTCAAGTTTATGGAAATCAATAATGGAGAACATATTTCATTTTAAGTCTGACAATTTTCTTCCTTTTTTTTTTTTTTTTCCATTAAGAACACACGTCCCCAAACACAACAGAACGACCAAACCAGTGTGTGCCTCTGCAGTGCACAGTGTACATGTAAGGAGGGGAGAGAAACATCCTTTTTCTCCAGAGAAGTTCCATTAATCAATCTGGAGATTTCAGAGCACAGTGAAACAACTGAAATTGGCAGAAGAAAATCAAACACACCTCTATTTCACATGGAGTGAAAGAATGTATGGAAGACCAGCTCACTGCCTGGCCATAACTATTTCCACAGGATACACTTTCTGTTCAGCTATGATGAAGTCATTTTTCTGAAGCAGAGTCTCCTTGAGCAGAATGTTTGCTGGATGCAATTTGAGTGGGTTTTATTGATCATTTGATCTAGCTGAAGATTGATGCTTTTTGTACTCTCTTCCCTTAGTTATAACTTCTGCAGAAGACAAACACAACCTCAGATTTTCTTTTCCATCAAAGAGTCCTAGGCAAACATGAGCCTTGCCAGCTTCTAACTTAGGTTGAAGTGTCTCTGTAGTAAACTTTTACTAATGAAGGCAGCTAATTGTTAGATCTTAGCTAGGATAGAAGAAAGAGCAGCATTTAGAAATGCATTTGAGTTGGGAAACTGGAGCTAAGGAGCTATGGTAGATAAATAGTTTAAAAATAGGTTCCAAGATGAGAAAAAATCCCAAACCATAATTAAGTTGCTACAGAATGGGGGGGAAAAAAAGAATGAAAAAAAAAAAAAAAAGTGAGCTATCTGGCTTGTAAATATTTTGACTTTCCATTGCAGAAAACTGGCTATAGGACTTGGTATAGCTTTATGAGAATCCAAAGTTGTGAAGGCACAAAGTAGTACTGTAATTTTATTTTTTGAGAATATGGATTGAAATAGTGAACTCTGAAACGAGAGAAAAATCAGTCTGTGTTTTTGAAGTATCAAAATATCCAAACTAGAATGGAAAAAGAGTCTGTTCAGTTCTCCTATTTGTGTTTACAGGGGAAAAAAATCCTCAATGATAAGTAAGGATGTAAAGTTATTTTATTTAAGATCATTTGCATCTCTAGGAAGAGTTGAAGTCTGAGTGGATTAAGTCAGTAAAATGAATGGAGAAATCTAACTGCTTTCCCACTTCAGAAACTTATGTAAGGAGGAGAAGAGTCCTGAATTATGTACGAGATTTTGAAAAACAAAGCTTCACAGCACTTAGAGAGACATTTAGGAATATGTAGAACCTTCCCCCTGCACGGTTTATTTCTTGGGTGTGAAGCCCTGGTCCTTCCTGCCCTTTTGGACTGGATACCAACCTGTTCTCAGCGGAGCAATACAGACTAGTCCTAATGGGCACTGTTACTGGAAAATAAACAAAGGGAAACAGGCCCCTGGCATCCACTCTCTACCTCCTTCCATCAGTCGTGCTCATAAGGCAGAACTACATTCCACTATATATAATTTATACTTAGACTAAGTAATCCTTACAACCATCCTCTTCAGAAATCACTAGAAAATTTTCTTCTACACACCAGCATGTGCCAGATAATTCCTGTCTCTGAGTTTACTGCAAACATGGAAGGGATGAATTTGAAGACTAGACACACAGTTTCAATTATATTCATCTTTAGATAAATTAAAAACTTCCTGGTTTATTCTTTTTTTCTGCATAATTTTATCCTTTAGGACAGATTGCTTGTGGATGCTGTGGAAAATCAGTTGCCAGATTTTTCTAAGAACAGACAAAGCAAACTTCTCTTGGAAATTAAAAAAATATTTTGTATTGTTGCTCCTGTATAGGGGCCGGAGAAGATGACTTCCTAAAGTCCTTTCCACTATTATTTTTCTATGATCCTGTGCTTATTGTCCTAGCTCATTAAATTTCACAGTTCTGGAAAAGATTGGAGATGATGCTGCCAAGGTGATTTGGGCATCTTCAAATTAACCCCACAGGCTTTGGCACTGAGAAACACAAAGATTGCCAACTGCTCTTCTCTTTTTCCCTAGCCTGCCTGTGATCCTTCTAACTGGCATCTAGTCAAAGTAAGACTGAACTTGAACACTTCTGTGTTGAAAGGAAACCAAAGTCCCAGAGTTTACAGAGACAAATATTACAACCAGATTATTTCAAACAGCAGATTATACCTATATAGAAATGAAATGTTGGTTTGATTTGCTTATCCAAGCATCTCTAAGTAAACCTCTGTCTCCACGTCTTATCAAATTCAGTTTCTATGTGTGAGGCACTTGCGTCTTCTTAAGTGGTGAAGATCCCAAATCCCTCAATCAGAAGACAATTCTTTCCCTTCTCCAGACTTTATTGAGGGCAAATCTCTTTTTAACAGTGCCATTTAACATATATCAAAAGAAGCCCAGGGAGTATATCCAAATAAGGTGACTGAGAGATGCTTTACAACACTGGGAAGCAAATTAGATGACTTAACATTGATGATAATTTAACTAATAAGCTTAAAATATCACAATACAACTGGAAAGAAGCAACAAAGTAGCAGCTTGTCATAATTTGGCTTCCAATTTCAAAATATGCAAAACATTTGTTGTTGTATCAGCCTTATTGACTCCACTCAGCTTTCACTGCTCTTAAGCAGCGATAGGCAGGCTGCTAAATGGTGAGAGGCAGTAGGTTAATATTCCAGGTATATCAAATCTGACTCGAGGGTTCAAGGCTCAGCCTGGCAAGATATCAGCATGTTCTATGATTATGCAGGTAAGAAGCACTTGAGAAAACAGCATCTGAAGAAGTGCCATGGTGAAAATGCCACAGCATCACTACAGCAATGAACAGCATCAAGAGTGATGGCTGCCTCTTTCTGCAAAAATCATATGTTACAGCATGAATTTATCTGCATCCAATGAATGTCTTCAAAGTTGCACTGTAAGGAATCTTAGTTCCTGAATGGATACTCAATTCTCTCTGGAACTGAAAGGGATGAAGAGATGTCATGTCTTGTATTGGAACCCCCTTCTAGCAGTTCCAAAAGACTGACACTGATGTCTTCAGTCCAGCCAAGGAGGAGAGTAAGTGTCCTGCTGTTTCGATTCTGTGGTAACAAAACCGATATGAAGAAAGAATTGTACTGCAGTTTTCACAGTATTACTTTATGCTTTTATGCTGCAGATTGTGCGTGGTATTACCAATTCCAGATGGCTCAGGGAACAAGGGATTTAATTTGAAAGAGAAATGTTGCAAGATCTAAACGCAGAACTTAAATACAAGGTTCTAATGACTGAAATGTAAGGCCTAGATCTGCTGCACAAGGTACTATTGTGGACCAAATTGTAAATTTTAAGGTGATGCTTAAAAATCATAGGAAGACCTAATGCAATGAAACTAAAAAGTAGCCAGAGTAAATGTAGCCTACAGATCTAAAAAGAAATAAAAATCAAGCAGCTGTAAATATGAGATGTATTGCTGTATGCACATAATGATGTGTGTATCTATACATTTTGTAGGCATAACTGAAGAACAGAGTTCAAAATGCCCTTAAAAATCTGTAGACCTGGGTGCAAACCCTCTAGATCTCTTATTCAAATGAAGAAAAAAAACCCCAGTTCTGAAAATCAACCCTTATTGTCACTTCAATACAAGGTTAAAATGGATCCATTGCTGACTTCATCCAATTGCCAGTTGTTGGCAGCTGTCAATACAGGGATTTGATTTCTTTATCCAAGCAACAAACATTACATTCGTATCTTCTGAGAAAGATCTCGACTGTGAGCTGCAGTTTCACTGCCCCAACTCAATTACTGCATTCTTGAACTGCGATGTATTCATTTGTGGGCAGTGGGGCAGCCAGTGGGAGGGTATTGATTGGAGTATAATGTCATGTGTAGCAGCGAGAGTAAGATGAAAAGTGTTTTCTGCTTAATGGGTTGGTATTAAGTAGGTGGGAATGGCTTCTAATTAGCCAACAATTGCTGTGTTTCTCAGTTTCCCTCCCTTCCCTCCTCCTGTCGGTCACCAGCTGCCAATCTCTCTCTCCTTTTCCTTTTTTGTGTGGAGTTCATTGCTCACTGCAGTGAAAGCCTTTGTTTAAAAAAGAGGGCTCCCAGGGTCTCATCTGCCAGGGTACAGCTTGCTGCCTGCGATGAGTAGCAACTGTCAGTTTATTTTATCTCAACCTTTTCATCATTCTGCTGAAACTGGTCGAGTGAAACCACCTGAGAGACCTGAGGATTCAGTACCTACAAGTCATTAGCCAGGACTGCTCAGTCTCTCCCCACACAGCAAGTCAACTGAACACTGCTTAAAATATAGTCCACTTTAACCCCATATTTTCCTACGATGTGTTAGGGCTCCTCCTGCATCTTCCGCATTTTAGTTGCATGATCATTCCTCAAATATATTACAACTATGATTAGCGAGTAACATATTTGTCAGTGTTTCTCAGCAAAAATACTATTTAGAAATACGGGGGGAAAAAAAGAATGAAACATTAGAACATACTAAAATCCATTAGATATTAGAACAGACGCAGTCAGAACCTTCCTCTTATTTAGGTTATGTTCTCCAGCACAAATATCATACCTAGCAACTCCCCCAATTATTTGAACCTCTGCTTGTCTTGAAGTTTTTGATAATGCGGTTCAAAGGGGCCAAATCTACTTATAGTTACAGTTCTGCCACCCTCCTCAAAACAGTAAGATATTATGGGCATAAAAACCCCCCAGTATTTGGTCCACAATTTTTAGCATATAAGCAACATTCTCCTTACTTTGCCATAGTTTCTCTCTCTGTAGGTACACACGTATATGTACATGTACTCCACATGCACGTCCATCTTCCATATGGCTAATGGATTGCAGTGCATTCATTGAAAACTTATCAAAGTATGTGAGAGAAATAAATATTTTATTTTGAACTAAAACAAAATTAAATGTATCCAAATCAAACTCTCTGTCATTAGCCTGAGCTATTTGCTTTTGGTAACCACGGTTAGTTGTTGCAGTCATTACTGGCACTTTTAATATAGCAACTGAAGTATTATTTTTCCCTGTATGAACAATGAGCCTTTTCAAGGTCTATAAGAGATGACAAGAACAGAAATCCAGTTATCCTTCAATATATCAGTCGATTTCTTAATGTTTGAAATCGTCAATGTTTCATCTCAATTCTCTTCTTACTGCAGCGTAAGTGTGAATACTTGTATGAATTATCAACAAAATTAAATTTAATTTAATACTATTCTCAGAACTGAGCTAAAGGTACCAGTGAGAACAAGCTTACTCTTGGAGAAATTAGCATTTCAAAGCACTGTTTGGCTGGCTGAAAAGTCCTGGAGTCACAGAACTTGGCTCTATAACACCCTGAAGTGACATTTTCCAGCAGGAGCCTGAAGTGTGAAGTAAACAGAGGGCTGCAAGTGCTGCACCCAGGACAAAAAGTCAGTGGATACTTTGCAGCACTCGTCCCCCTTCCTTCCTGGTTCCTAAAAAATTGGTTTTCCTTGACACCTTGGGTATGGTCTGAAGTTCCTTTTTGTCAAATTCCTTGTGTGCACAACGTGAGCTGAGCAAGATTACTCTAGAGCACAGGCATGCTCCGTTTTTCAGCTTCAGTTTTCTATCAGCAATGAATGAAATGCACGGTGCTAACAGATGCTCATTTGGGATACACAGACACAGTCAGACAGCTCAACGTCTCTGTTCATGTGACCTATAAATACCAGACAGTAAAACCCACCTTCACAAGAAAGACAGGGCTGGAGTATCAGTTTTCATAGATACTGGCATTAGCAGATGAATAAACATAAGGTTTACTTATGAGAGGTGTTGGGCACTTGCAGTTCCCATTTCAAAAACTGCTGTGGAAGATTAAGTCCGCACAGGAACTGACACCAGCTACATTATGTTTGACTAATATCCGTCAGAATTTTAAGAAAAAGGAACTATATTAAACCACTGTAGAAAAAAGACGAAAAAACTTTGAATAAGAACAATTTCAAATCACACTCTCCCTATCAATTACTCTCTTGGATACTTATTAATGTCAATATAATAGGATTGTAGCTCCATGTTCAAAATTATGTACCTGTATGACACACCATGAAAAATACTGAATAATTACTTGATTCTATGGCAAGACCTGTATGAGGCCTTCCATGGGATTATTCTGTATTATAGATAATATTGAGTGCTTAACTGAGTGAGTAGGAACAAGCAGATGAGCCTGGAGGGCATGGTCATCTACTTAAGCATGCATTTGGATCTTCAAGCTAATTAATCACCCAGTTGTGTACTTAAACTTAGACAATCCATTACCACAGGTGATTAAGATCTATTTAAAGGCTATTTTGATACTTCACCATTTTCTATTAACCAACTTGTCAGGATGCTCAATAGGAAGTGTGATTCTTTCCACTTCATTCTCTGATCACAGTGTAATAAAAACACAGAACATGAAGAATGGTGTGAAAACAGTAGGAAAATGCTGAAAAAAACTCTCAGAACCCTCCTATTGATTCTACTACAAGCACAAAAAATGTACCTTAGAAGATGTAAGTTGAGATGCCAGCTACTTGAGGTAACTGACTTACACTCCTTAAACATTGGCATAAACATGCATAAAATTGGATTTTGGAGTGAAGATGTAGGGCCAAAAAAGGAGAAAGAATAATTTGCAGTATAAAAGTGAAGAACGGGCAAGGAAACAAAAGTGAACAGACTGGAAATGAGGAGAAACAAAAATTTTAAAAAATCAATTTTTCAAAACCAACTCAAAAAATAACAAAATATCTCTGGTGATCACAAAAAGCATAAAGAGAGGTGGATTTTTGGGTAAAAGAAATACGATTTCATAAATACATAAAACTGTGGAAGTATAACACTTCACTTTTCAAAATAGATTGGCTTATTCTAAATGTAAATCATTTAAATCTTGACTATCTTCAGACCAGAGAGTATTAGTAAAAACTGCAATTTGTTACTTATAAGAGGAACATAAAAGGGTGTATCTAGGCAGAGAAAAGGATAAAGAAAAAAACCTCTCAAAGATGCAGAAAAGAAAGCTGGCTCAGGAAACCCAGGAGAAGGAAGGTTTTTGATACACTGCCTGTGACTCCTGAGATGACCTAAGGGTTCTGTTACAGAACATATGCACTGAACACAGTTTCTTTGTCTTGGCTTTGATTTTACATGTCCAAAGATTGTTGGGGAGCTTTGGGTAAGGAAGGGTTTGCAGCAGAGAGCTGTTTTCATGTTGGCCTGAGGTCTAGACTGGTTGGCATGTCTGAAGACAGCACCAATAAAAGATTCTTTAGGAAGTCTAAATGACAACAACCATCTCAATATTAAACAAACCCACAGAAACCTGATCTCTGTATCTTTATGAGGATCCATTCTCCCTCCTGAGCATAAACCCACTAGATACACCTCTGCTTGTGTATGCAGCAAAGGAAAGGAAAGGATGGGCACGCGAAGAGGCCCTAAGGCCACTTCTGGAGTTTTCCAACTGGCTGTTCCTACTTTGGCCCTGCTACTATCAGGGCACTGCCAGAGAACAACTCATGCCAGGGTTTCATTTTGTGACTTTTAATCAATGTTGCAGTCAACCTGAAACTTCTAGGTGTCTCAAATCAAGGATTTCTCTAGAAGTGGCCTAACATGGTTGGGCGAGAGGTTAAATTTATTTTGCATCCCATTCTATAAAATCAAGCAGGACTGAACTTCTGTCCTGAGAATTTCTGCTTTTTAAACTGGAAAAGAACTCCACTTATGTAGAACTACTGACAATGCAGCACACAAAACTATCCTAGTTCAGTGCATAAAGCTACACTAAAGGGTTTGACAATATACTGCAGCTTGATCATCACTTCCAACTTTTTTTTTTCCACAAGAAAGAACAATTTACCTTATTTAGGAAACCATTTTCTGCTGATCTAGGGAGCTTGTCTGAGAAAACACAGCTGGATGCCAACAATATTTAGCACAGGATATGTCTAAAGGAAATGTGTGGCAAGATTTAGATGGTTCATATGAAACATCAGATGGTAAAAAGCCTAGATAAGATCTAAATTCTCCTCTGGGTAAAATGTTTTTATGTAACTATTGATGACAAGAACACTCACAATCACAGGCAGGGTGACAGTGAGTTTTTTTTAACCTATAACACCACTTAAGTCATAAAAACCTGCCAGCTATCAGCAAAGACTATGAAGAAACTTCTAACACATTAATCCATGGTTAAACATGCAAATGTTCCATAAACCCTTCTCTTTAATACACAGGAAGTCCACACACCTGATCTGATCCTGTCTAGCAATTCCCAATTATTTACATTGGTATTAAAAAGAAATCACAGTAAAACCCCTTGGATATTGCATGTGTACAAAGCATGAGAACACTGAATATCAGCACTCCCTTCTTTTCAGACAAATTTCTGCCATCAACAGAAAACAGAACAAGCTACTGCACTCCTGGCAAAACTGACACAGATTTACACCACGTTCTCTGAGAATCTGGTGCATCCGGCCACTGACCACAATGTGCTGAAAAACCTCCCTGTCAGCCTCGGTTCTTCTCTTCACACTTGATTCTTTCTGTAGTCCAAGCAGTAATCACTCTCACTTGTTAAAAATCAATGTATCTCTAAGCACACTTAACACATAAAAAACAAATCCCAAATAATAATAAATAACATATATGAACCACATAAGTTGATTTTCAGAAACACACCTGTTCCATGCCATTAACATCTATAAGCATGATCTATTTCAACACTTAGTTATGACTGCATTAAGACTTAGTTAAGAATATTTTAGGAGTGCATTTAGCATTAATACAAAAAATGACTGATATTTTTAAAAGCTAAAGGTGAGACAAGATAAAATTTAGAAAGTGATAAGTGCTAGGTGATGTGAATAAAGAAGAGGCAGCACAAGTTTACCAAATTTTAAAGAAAAAAAGACAGATTACCTCTCAACTTTTTGTTTTCCTAAAATTTCAGAGTTTTTAGCCACTCTATTTTTCCAGAAGGGAGAAAATTATTCCATTTGACAAACCCCAAAAAAAGGTGCAGAAGCCATCCTGTGAATTTCAGTAGGGGACTGAAGCATTTGAACTACTTTCAAAACAGGCTTATTAAGAAGTGAGTCTTTGTCCCTCTGGCACAGGGACAGCTTTGGAGTGTGTACTTGGTCACACACCTCCTTTATATAATTTAAAGTTGTAGTTCTTATTTATCAGTATGAACAATAATGTCTATAATTATATACACACTACATATAATGAACAACAGTGTGTATAATTCCCTTACTTCATGTTCAGCTGCGTTTTCTGAGAAACCCCGACTCTGTCTCTAACATGCTTTCAATTTCTCCCTCTCTCTAGACTAGCACACACTGTACAGACCTCTGAAAGGGAGGAGGTAACATTAGAAGTTTTCCTGGAATAAGTGTACTTTTGACAAAAGAGACAGTTAAAAATAACCCAAACAAACAAAAACAAACAAACAAAAAAACCCACCCCAAACCCTTGGTTTTATCACATTATGAAGCAGCCTGTTCTGCTGTTGGACACGATCACCAGAATGGCCCAGAAATTACACAGCTCTGGTATATTACAGTAGAGAAATGTTAACTGAATTTGTTTTGCATAATCCTTGATCTCATATCTCACTTCTGTCTCCCATCCTTTATGTATAATCCTTTTATGAATGAATGACAAAATTACACACACGTTCAATCTAAAATGCACCTCGTCCGATTGCTGTTTCCCAAAGAATTAGAAATTTTGTCCTAGCTACATCTTTTACAGAAAAATTACTATAAAACATCTTAAAGAGCTTTCAAAAGTGTGAATCATTAAGATAAAAATGTAATGTTTTACACAACACAAAAGGACACAATCACACTATGGAATATACCATTCCTTACATCCATGAGAGGAGGCTGGAGAAAGAATATTGAGGGACTACCTATTTGGGATTAAGAACAAAAACTCATTGCATTGTATTTTCCAAGCTATAGGTTTAGCTGGTGCATGCAATTTAAATTATCTTGAAGGTGGCTCAGGTGTGGAACACTAGAAATTGTCCTGATCACATGAAGTTGATGGTACCAGATAATTCCAGTGATCATAAGACTTCAGGATTGGTGACAATATGCAGTATTTAAAGCTACCATTAAAAATTCCAACAAAATAAACAAAGCAAATCTGTGGTAAAAATGTGTGAATTTTGCCAAGGTCTCCAAAGTCAAGTAATGCAAACATAAATTGTTTTCAAAAGCACGTAATATTGCTCAAGGAAACCACTGAAGATTTTGTGGGATGAGGATTTTAAGTCTACTCTTGAAAGTGTTCAGATGATTTCAAGCATTCCAGGGCTCTTGCTGAGGAACAGCCCTGCCAGATGCAAAAACCTGGACTAAGAGTTGCCAGACTCACAGAAAACATTTTCTGGTCAGCATTTCATGTAATCAACATGCAAAATCTGATTCAAAAATTTCCTGCCTTCAGCACCTTTAATTATTCTTCTTTTCTCTAGAAGGCGGCAAGTCAGGTGATTATTTATTGAAAGACCTGTGAAATGTTTTCTCATCAGACAGTGTTAGGCTGTAGGCTCCTTTTTAGGATTTTATGTGGAGTCACAATCCTTTTTGCCTACTGATTCTGCTGATAATGTTTTTTATCCATTTTACTAAACATAAAAAGAACAATAAAACCATATTTGTTGTCGTAGCGGCATCTCACAATGATATAAATAACTCTCTTGCAAGTGATGTCACATGACTGACTCAAAGGCAGCAGATAGAAACACATTCTCCTTTGCATTTTTAAACATTGTTTTCTGACAATCTCATCCCTTTTGTCCATGACAACTCTGGTCAAAACATCTGTTTTATTAATAAACGTTGAGGTAAATTGAGTAATTAATGATTCTTCTTCTTCAGTGGTTAATGAAATGATTGATTTAGAAAATAAGACTTGGTTGAAAGACATAACGTAATATGGCAGTACTTGAATTTAAATGCAATTGTTCCCCCACTAGCTTAAGTATTTCTTTTGCCTAAGAGTACAGAAACTACTCTTATTTTTTGACACAGAAAAATTTTTCAGTCAGAAGTGTTAGAAAGAAAAACTTCCTGCTTTTCTTCTCTCTTCCATTAAATTTCCCTGCGGATTAAGAACTACCATTGTATCTTGTCTTTCTCTGTTCTATCCTCAAAAAGACTGAGAAAAATCTAGTAGGTTATCAACACTGAGCTGTTTGAAAGAGCTAGAAATACTGCTCTATTATCACAGCAGGAATTTCCTAAGTGATGAGTTCATCATAGGATGTGCAGACATTCTCCTGGAAGGTAGAATAAAGGCTGTACCTGAAAGTCAAAGCCAGCGAATCCTAATCTTGAATTGGTGCCAGGTCATGTTTTGCCAGACAAAGATATTAAAAATGTAATGCCAGTACTAACGAGAGATTTGGCACACGAAACATGAGGAATGTTACAGATTGTGCTGACAGTGTGACACTATGTTTTCCTGGATGTAATCTGGGTATCATGAGAGTAAGCTTGGAGCACTAATGAGAAGAATGATATTGAACTGGAAGAGCTGCTAAATATGCAGTAGCCACAGGGTTCCTGGAGTGAACTGGAACTGAAATGAAAACTGCAATACTGAAAGTAACAGAGGGTAAACTAGGCAGAAATACAGAAGGAAGAGAATCTCAGCAGGCAAAACTTGTTTGTGGTACCACGCTTGCCAGGACATAAAGAGCTTTTCTAATCATTCTCTGTTTATCCCTGAAGTACTGTTAAAGAGGAGCAGGATTCTCGAGCTTAAAGGGGCACATATAATTTCAGGATATAAATGAGTTTCACGACTGACTGGAAAAAGCCACTTATAAAAGTTGAACAGAAAACCCCATTAGGTGCAAGAACTAAAATTCATATTGGAGATAAAAAGTTCATTCTATGTCTTTGAGGTTCCTGTGGTTTTGTTTTTGTTTTTCTTATCTTGCCATTGTTGATTTTTGTTTGCCTCCTATTTGTAACGGCTACAGTTAGTGATCCTTATATGAAATGTATTATATAAAATTATTTTATGAATTCCTTTTCTGACCATCTTCATTGGAATTCTTGGCATTTGCACTACAGGTCGAGACAGGAGACACGTACCCAAATAACTCTGACAGTCAACAAAATCTGTCAGTGTGCTGGATGTTCACTTCCTGAGACACAAATCACAAATACAGATATGTATAGCCATTGAAGAAGTGTTACCATCACTAGAACTTTAAGCAGAATGCTATCTAATTTATCTCATCAGCCTCCAAATGAATGCCCTTGTTCCATAATTTTTGGTAGCTCCCAGTGTTGCCTCTGGTATCCTGGTTCCTGTTAAACTGCTAATATCTTCAATTACCACTCATTTTATATACAAAATTCACCATTGAAGTTATACTTAGTTTTCCACTTCTGTGAAAGGGTAAAATACACAAGAAAGCAGCAGACAGGCAGTTCTTCGTTTTTAGGAGTAGGATAATTGAGGGAATAACAAAGTAATCCTGAACTCCATATTGTGATTGCCCTAGTTGCCATTTATTTTCCACTGTGTTCCAGATTCACATTCTCCACAGGAATGCAGAGCAAGAAGTTTTAAGGTAGACTTATACCTCCCCCTTCTTCAGTACAATACAGTTTACTACTATCAGTACTTGGAGATAATGCATAATTCAGTTTGTCTTGTATTAATGCATTGTACAAGGGAAAAAGAGCAAAGAAAATTTAACCCATGAAGGAAGAGGTCTACTCCTCACAAAGTCCTCCTCTGCTCTTTCTGAGATATGGAAACATAGTAAAGAAAGCAGATTTGCTTTCATTTTTTCCCTTTCTCTCTAATGTCAAGCACAAGGATACAAAAAATAAAACAGCGTGTTTTTCTGGATTCAGAACTATGTCAAGCAGAAATTACTTCTCACTTTTAGGAACAGGGATCTTATTTTTGGATGCACTTGAAAAGTGTACTGAAAATGGAGACTATTATTATTTTCTTTAAAGATTAAAACAATTATGTTTTGACTGAAACATGTAACTTGATGTTCTGGCAAACAGCCATGAAAAAAATGGAAGTTACCATCCAGAGCCACTATCCCTATCCATTTCTCCCTGTTATATTGCATTTTAACTTGTTCAATTCAGCCTCTAAAACAAGCGCACAAAAGAGTAAAGCCCAACCTCCATTCCGTACGAGGACTAAACCCGGGAAATAATTTAATAAAAATTCTTACAAGAGGAATGACTTAAGCGTTGAGGACAATGCAGCACTAATGTGTTTCATAAGCGCTGCCTTACCGGCTGAGAGAGGGTCAGTGCACATGTCACTTCTGCTCTGCTTCCATGCCAGCAGGCACTGCAGGCTGAGCGGATCCGCCGCCGCCGCTACGTGGCTGTTGAACGGCACCATCAGCTGATGAGCCTTGGCGATGCCACAGTAACTCCCTGTTTCAGCCACCAAGGATAAATTCTTCAAAGCTTTTGCTGCCTCAGAGGCCTGGTTGAAACATGCCAGAGCTTCTTTATAGTTCCCCTAGCAAATGAGAGAAAAGAAAAAGAAAATAACGTTAAGAACTACTTGTAGTCACCTGTGTTTTACCTTGACATTAGAGCTTGCTCCTCTGGTGCCTCAGAGATGTGGCAGCCCACAGAGTGACTCATGGCAGGGCATGAAGCAAATCACTCTCTCTTGCTGTTTTCTAACCTCTAAAATCCAAACAACACTGCTCATAGCTTTGAATTGAATAGTTTTTTTGTTATCTCTGCAGCATTTTGAGCATACAAATCCAAGTATATCGAAGCTAAATATTAATAAAGATTGCAGCCAGGCTATTTAGAAATTATTGCTATTGTTTCATTGCATTCAACATATCTATGGGAAGAAAGGTCCTGATTTCTGGTGGTATTAGATTTTAAAACATAAATCCTAAAAAGGGGGAGGGGGGGGGGAAGAAGAGGATAATTAAGTGATAAACTTAAAGCATGGAAAAGAACAGAAATTCAAACTTATTTATGGGGGAAAAATGGGGTGTACAAAACTCCAGGAATATTCCCAATCACAAAAAGAGAATCAGCAGAAGAAATGTAGCTCAACTGTTCCTGAATAGAAAACTCAAATCATTTATTTCTCTAGCCTACCACTGGTATGGACTTCTGCTGCCTTGATGGCAGAAACTTCCTGACTGAAAACATTTTCAGAGCTGTCTTATCTTTTCATTCTCATCTTGATTTAGTAAGATTGAAAATCTCTTCTGCACAGAGACTGGGAGGAGAGACTCCAACTGGTTACCTGTGTCACTTGATACCCCTTTTTGGGATGAAAATTCCTGTAACTGCTAAAATGTGCTTATAATTATAATAAGGATAAAAAAAAGAGTAATAGAAATTCTGCTAGTCTTTTAGCTTTGTTTAATGCAGCAGAAGAGCAGAATTAGGCCTATGAGAACACAGAAATGAATAAAGAATGATAAGTTGCAATATAATAAAAAGCAGAAACACCTCCTTTACCATACTCATGAGAACTATAGCAGGTTAAGTGATGCAATTAGTGAGAGCAATGCAGCAAATCAGACTAAGAAACTCAGAAAAAGTGAAATAAGAAATGACAGAGTGTATCATGCGAACTTCAGAGTGTACATATTAAGTAAGCAACTTGTTTTTCAAACTGGGGGAAATGAGACCTAATAGTCCTGCATAAAAAACCCCTAGGCATTTTAGGAAACAAAGAAACAAGAAACATCTGGGTAAAACAATCATGACTAGAAAGCAAACTGTGTACAGCATTTAAGAAAGACAGTGCTGGTGAGAGAAGAGTGAAATGAGAGAACTGGAAAGATACAGCAACGGTATGGACAGAGAAAAGTGAATTTGGTCAAAGTGACTTGTGTTTGGAAGAACAAGAAGGGTTATATCCCTGGTTTATGAAAGGTCCCCATGGATAGATCTGGATATAAACAGAGATATCTTTAATTTGATGGACAGTACTACTGCAAATTTTATCACTGGGGGATGTACAGAGTTGAATAAAAAGACCCTAATAATGACTTAACTTAGAGAATACTGGTGATGACAGCTGACACCAGCAGGCAGTGATCCAAAAGAGGAAATGTTAATTCACAGTTTTGGTAAACACTGCTGGAAAAAAAAGAAGATATAGAAAACAGGGAATTGCAAACTTCAAGATTTTTAAATTCATATCTAAACTAAATATTTTATATACATTAGTAGGATTAAGTTACTGAACTTGTGCCTTTTATACCGCTGTCCCAGCTGAGGGCAGAAAATTCTGAACTGAGAAAGAGAATTTAAAGAATAATCAAATAGAGATTAGTTCTTAAAATACCAGTTCTATTGAACTGATTATTAGCAATGGTGGAAGAAGGAATGAAAGACAGAAGTAGTTAAATAGAATTTATATAATTATTTTTCAGATTTGGAGGAGAATAATTCAGCACAGTGTCATATCACCCTGCTTTCTTCCAAGTTTCAGATCCATTTTACAGTTACTTAATCAAGCTGTCAAAGACCTTAAAACTTAGTTTTCAATGGGAAATTCAGCATTTATATTAAGAACACATGTAAACAGAAAACCCTCAGGATAATTTAGAGATTATAGAGTAAAAAAAATTTTACTACTTATGAAATAAAAACAGGTCAAACAGGGCAGCAACTCTGGTAGTGAGAGTTCTCTTAAGAGGAACCCAGGAAAAAAAAAAAAGGACATTTAGACATAATGTAAGTGAAAAGGGGAAAGTACCCTGTTCAATATATTAAACACAGAACTTATGACAAAAGATATGCAACAGAAGATAGAAAGGGTATTTCTGGTTTTATTTTTTTTCATAATGAAAGCATTTCCTAAGTTCCATATTATCCAGCATACATAACAAATTATTCTTATTAGTTTTTGTGTCTAAATAATTTTGTGTAGCAAATAGCTCTAAAATAGGTGTTAAAGCATGAATCTTTCACTTTTTCAGCAATGTCTTTAACCCTTTTGATTTCAAAACCAAAGTGTTACTGCAGTGCAAGTGGAGAGAGAAGAAAAAGTCCTTCCTCTGCTAACAGACATTTGACAAACTATTTGCTGCTAGAACCCATTTCATAAATTTGGCTGAGAGAACATAGAGAAGAAATGTAGCTAAAATTATAAACAGCCTATTAGTATGCAATGCAGTATACATTCATGTAGAGTGCAATAAAATTTCATTTGCATTAGCTGATGACCCTTTACAGGCATATATGGCCCCAACAGTGATTTGGATGCATATTTTTCACAACATGTAAAGTTTGTCCTGATCTGAATTTGGAGTTTTTTATTGATCTATTTTAGAACAAGATCCTGTGTGCTAAATATGATGTGAAATGTTGACTCTTCCCAGAAAATTAAGGCACATTTCATTTGGTGACTTCTCCTTGGGTAACTCCTGCAAGATGCAACACCTGGACCAAATCCTTCTGTGTCATCTCATAGGCAAAACCAGATTTTACTAAGATGCAAATAAAGTTATCAAGTTGTTTGAGATAATTACTATAAACAATACTTACTATTTCATTGTGAACTTTTCCAAGTAGGACATTTGCATCCACCAGGCTTTGGCTTAGATTAGCACTCTCAGCATCCTTCATAAACTCTCCTAAGTACTTCAGAGCCTCATTTGATTTTCCCTGACTGAAGCAAAGGAGAGGGACAAAATGAAATATTTACTCAGATAGTTTCTTCAAATGCTGAAGATCTGCCCCCTTGTTCTGAAGCAACTTTACATTGTGATGACTCATCCATGACTGGATTTAATTTCCAAATGGCCTCCAGCACTACCTGTGCTGAGTCCAATGAGACTACTCCACACAGAATATCTGAGGGCAAAATTGGATCCTTTCAGCAAAACAGAACAAAACTTTTTTTCAGAATATTGTGCCATATTTTAAGGCCAAGAATGAAAACACAAGTGGATGATTTAACAGGGCTTTTGGACCTTCTTTTTCTTTTTTTTCCTACTGAGCTGCTGATAATATTTTCAATTCAGATGGACCTCACATCCTGATGAAATAGGGAAAGGAGGTATGAAGGTAGTTTGTCCAGTAAGACTTTCTGTCATTCAGAGCTGCTCTAGAACCAGGTGGTGCAGCAGCAGCTCCATAAGAGTGCTGTATCTCTGTTCTGGGGTGAAAGCCTTTCCCTGGAACACAATACTGCCCTTTGGCTGGGTGGATCAGAGGTGGCCAGGGTCACACAGGCAAACCTATAAACTGTGGACTGCAGGGGCCACCCCCAAATCCCAGTGAGCTCAGAGCAACCTGAGGTCACAGCTGCGTCTAACTTGAAAATTGGCTCTCGTACTTTGACAATAACATTTGCAGATTTCCTTTTTGTTTTTTAATAAAGCCAGTCACATTAACAATATAAGACCTCAGCAGTGTGATTGCAAGAAATGACAGACATCTGAGCTTGCTTGTGAATAAGGCACCGTGCCCTTTCTCCCTTTAAGGCCAGAGTGTTACTCCAGCTGACCTCAATATTAGCCATGAACTTGAGTCACTAAGGTAGGAGCATAGCATGCTAAATGTCAAGGCACCAAGCAAGACAGAAAATCCAGTCTTAATTAAGCAATTCACAAAAACAGGAGTTTCTGTAAGTGATAAAGAATTGTGATTTATTTTTCTCAGCATCAAGTTATATTCCTGCAGCAAATGATGACCTGGCATTTATTTACAATCGAGTTTCTATTATATTAGGAATATGTGCTTTCAATATCTGTCAGAACTCTGAATTTCCCTCTTTTATGCTATTGGTGTAATTAGAACAGCCTGCACAAAACAAGAAACAGAAACGCTTAGCTGCAAATTTACAATATTGTAATCATTATCTGTATGTGACTGAGAGGGCAAGATTCCTACAAAAGGATGTTAAATCATTGCAAACTAACATTCTTGAAATTCTCAAGTGTATGCTACTGTAAAGCTTAGAGGTCAATTAGCAGACTTGGATGTACTAAATGTTCCTCATTTAATTTTTTTTTTTTTGTTTCCATGAGAATATGAAACACAGTGGACTGTAAACATTTACCAAATGTCAAAAGGTTTCTAAATTTCAGAATTAGAAACATATATTTTTTTAACCTGTTTATTTTTTTTCCCAAAGAAAAGAAAATCAAATGTTTCCCTACAGAAATACAGCATATGTTTTATATAAGTTAAAGGACAAGGTTAAAGTGTTAGACAAATATTAATTCCAGTTTTTCTAGTTTTCTATATGCAGTGCACAGGTGCAACTTGAAGAGCATATTATATGGCATAATCATTAAATCCATTCAACCAGACCTTTGAGAGTTAAAAACATATATTCTGAGGAAAAGGACTCCTTGGTCCAAGGAATGAGAATGAAACAGTGCAGAATATTTGTGTATCAAGGTGATTCCAGTTTCCAATTGGGAAAACAGGACTGTTAACACCCACATCCCCTGACAACTGTCCAATTATGTATATCACACTTGGCCTACTGTTTGCAGTAGAAGTAATCAATAAAGGATGTGGTTGAGTGAACATAGATTTTGGTTGAACCAATGCATGAAAACTTAATCATTTACTCAGAGTGGAGAAATCAAATAGAGCAGAGATGAAACAGCCACTAAGGGGTTTGTTGATTGTGCCACCAAGTTTGTGGGTTAGAAGCTGAAAGTAATAAAGCAAATGGAATCAGTGACAAGAGAAAATGTAAAAAGGTTTTCTTAATTTCATGAATTAATAGAAATGTTTTGATGTATTTTTGGCCATTTTTCATTTTTCACATCAAAACTTCTGTTCCACGTATAGAAAATATGAAAATTGCTAGGGCATATAACCTCTTTGAGGAAAACAGGAATCAATTTGATACATATCAGAAAGATATTTCTCACTGTTAGAACTTCACTTATGCCAGCTAGCAATCGGTTGGTACAGTTTAACCATTTTTCAAAGGAAGTACTTTTAAAGGCACTACAGCTTGAGATATTTAAAGTATGCTAGAAGAATTACTGAAACACTTTATCCTGTGCAAGACCTGATAACATGATAAACAGGTCTTTCCTACTCAGAGGGCTAATATTATATAGTTCCTTCAAAAATCTACATGTTATTTTATACAGCCATATACTTTCTATCTCCTTAGACATCACCTTCCTAAATGCATAAAATGCAATTTCCTAAAGATATAGTCATTCATGATCCCACAGAACAGTTATGATGACTTCAGCAGAAGAGATTACACATCTACGGCAACTCATTTTCCAGTTTCATGCTAAAATGCCCTATGAGATTTTTACCCCTATTAGACTTTTATGAAAATATGCACCTTTTATAGGATTGCTCATGTGATGGAATTGGATGTATAAATCATGTGTCCACAAGAAGTCATTACCATGGTGGACACTAGCAGAATAAGTCAAGAACACGATGCTATTATGTCAGATTCTTTCCCTTGGAAAATGACATGACTAAATGCACATGATAAAGATTTTCAGTTTCCTGTGGTCTCTGGAAACATCAGCAGCAAAGATTTTACAAAATATTCCAAAGCCATAGACAGGTTCTGAGCCATTCAGGACGGTTCAGGCACTTTCTCCAATCTGTCAGGAGGAAATAAGTGCAAATTCTCACAGACATTATGGTTGCAATGCATTATTTTTGGGAAACAGTCATCTTCTTTTGAAGATGTTATCCATCAAATTTAAAATTATTTACACAAATCTAGCCTAGACCAGGTACAAGTAAAGTATACAACTAAAGGAAAATTGAACAAGCTGAATATGGGGATCCTGCCAGCAGCAGTAATTACTGGTTCATTTATCCAAAATGTTCTGTGTCCAGCTCTGGCTCCCTCAGCAGAGGACGGATATGGACCTGCTGGAATGGGTGCAGAGGAGGCCACCAAGATGGTCAGAGGGCTGGAGCACCTCTCCTATGAAGACAGGCAGAGGAGCTGGGGTCGTTCAGCCTGTAGAAGTCTCCAGGGACACCTTACAGTATCTAAAGTGAGCTCGTAATAACAGTGGGGACAAATTGCTGAGCAAATGCTGGGCCTGCTGCAATAGGGCAAGGGGCAAGGGTTCTAAGCTGAGGGAGGGTCAATTTAGATTGGATGTATGGAAGAAATGTTTTACAATCAGAGTGGTAAAACACTGGAACAGGTTTGCCTAGAGAGGTGGTTGGTGCCCCATCCCTGGAAATATTCAAGGCCAGCCAGGATGGGGCTTTGAGCAGCTTGATCTGGTTGAAGATGTCCTTACTCACCACAGGGGGATGACTTTTTGATTCTATTTTATGATTCTACGATTCACAGGTGCTCAGACTTTTTTCCACATAAGTTTCTCAATCAACTGAAAGTTGCTGAGAACCATAATGATATTTTACAAGGTTGAACAGTAAATCCCCATCATATACCCAAAGCTCCTCAAAGCAGGTACATATGTAAGATGTTTAATTTGGTAAATTAAACACAACTTAGCAAAACTAGTAGATAGGTTTTGTAAAAAGTACTACAACAGCCATTATCCAGAGAAAGGTTTATGGTTAAGTCTTCACCAAGAAGACCCAATCTGTTCCCTAATTAGTTCTTCAGTAGATGAAATCCCTGATTCTATACCTGAGATTGAACTCTTGCATTAATCAGAATGTTCCTCTTCTAGGAGAATGCCTTAAATACTAAACTGAGAAGTCTTACTGCTCTTAGTTCTGTTCCCATTGCTCCTCATCTACTGTTTTCCTTCTTTTACAAACTGCAACAACTGGGAAGCAGTGGGACTGTCCATTCCTGGATAGCTAAAGAATGCTCCCAGAAGGTGTGGAATACAGATTTGATCAGAAGAAAATAACTAGACACTCCATCTTTAGATCTACTTTTAAGAAAAGAATTGCACTGGCATGGTCTTTCAGATGAAGAGTTTAGCAAACACACTTCAGAAAGATCTCAAAATCGGCAACTTCTGAGTAAATAAATGCATGTGACCTCATTCCAGAATGCCTAAATTACGGAAAGGAAATTAATATACATGGTTTACCAGGGCTGTTCTCTTCACTATCTTAACCTAGCCTAACCCAGACTGCTGCTTTTTGAGAATACAAGGAATGCATGAATGCTACTGAGAACTCAGAAAACTTTGTATTCATTGCAAAACCACTCATTGTAACAGCTGGTGTTTTAGCTATTAAATCTTTCTTGGTTAGGCTTTAAGAGAGTTTTAAAACTGGGACTTGGAATTCTTAGCCTGTCCTGTGTCTTTTTAAAGATATTTTCCCATGTCCTTATTTAGGATGCTCAGAATACATGTAGACATGAATTATGCATCAGAGAGCTGAAGAGGACTACTGTTGTGGCTGATCCCTATGTGCCTGGATAAAGCCAAGAGACAAGGGATCTGACTCAAAGAGGAGAATTTCCTCCATACACTGAAATAAATAAACCTGGTGATAAGTCCCTTTCCATAAACAACTGCCAAGCTCTATCATCCGTCATATGCACTGAGGTCTTCAAACATAGGATAAATCAAGAATAAGCTGCAACCTTGACTTTTATCTCTTTTTTCCCTATGTCATGTGATAATTTCATTAGACTACTTTATGTCCAAATTATTTCTACCTGAACTAATTCACCTGGAAGAAGATTTTAATGCCAGATGCTGAAAGAAAAATATTGAACACAAGCATCATATCTGCAACAAACTTGTACCTAGCTACACATGCACAAGCCAGAAACGCCTTCAGAGAAGAAGTAAGTGCAATAAATGGAAACTTCTCATTCAGAAAACATTACACTGAGACCCCTACTGAAGCCTTCTATATTCTTCCAGGTTTTCTCTCTTTCTTAACCTGGAAAATAGGTCTGCATTTCTATTTTCCAGTAAGGTAAGGGCCCCCACAAACCAAAAGAAAAAAAAA
>VWZN01016268.1:174644-185081 GCA_013396955.1 Regulus satrapa | reverse complement strand
AAAAAAAAAAAAAAAAAAAAAAAAAAAATCCCAACACTTTAAAAGCCTTCAAAATACGGAAGAAAAAGGACATGTTATAGTTTACAGGCAAAGAAAAACTAGAACCATACACTTTAAAAAATGTGTAACAGTTTAAAATAACTTTCGATGAAAGGGTCACTTACTGCAAGAAGGGCACTGCTTAAAATTTAAGCAGTCAGTAATGGGAAGCGACAGACCTCTAACAATTTAAGTCTTTCACAGCTGAGTGAATCTGCACTGACAGTCAGACAAGAATGTGCTAACCTACCTTGCCAGGATCTTGGCTGCAGCTGCATATGCTCTGCCCAGGCCAGAAGAGTCACGAAGGGTTGTGAAGATTTCTACAGAGGTTTTCAAAACCTGTGAAACAGGAAGATAAAACCAGTAAATATCCCAACAGGAATTTCCACTTTTTCTTCCCCTCTCAATCTTTCTGTCCATGCAGAACACAAAACTAAAGCTTTCCCATTCTACTATTTTTCTATAATTAGCCATAATGGGACTAGGGTTTTGATCATTATTTCTAGTTGTATGAAACTACTCAATAATAACAAATCAGAAAGATGTAACTTGTAGTTATATCTCTGTATTTTGGCAATTGCAAAAAACCAAAGAGGCACTCCCAGATTTGCAGTATAAATTTCCTTATCCATACTTTAAAAGATTTTAAGAGCCTGTGCTTTTATGAGTTTCTGATAATCAATAACTTAAGATGGTGTCCTTTGCGTTCATACTGCTTTAGAAAGATATGCTGAAATACAATTCAGTATTATTTTTCTTTCTTTAATCTGTCACAATTTATCTTAGTACAATTCAGATCCCCCCAAACAAAATAAATTACAGGTTATACATTTAATCTATGCTGGCTTAAAGTACTGTAGATAATGCTGCTATTTTCAGATTAATTATTCACACACAAGAAGTTTGTTAACATTACCTTGGAATCTACTCTGTTATGAACCCGCCCGTAACTGAACCATAGCTTATAGCTGCTGCATAAAAACATACAATCTTAATTTAATTTAACACTGACATCACCTGTATTGCAGAATTTCTTTTTTCCTTTTTTTTTCCAATGGTGATGACAGGAGAGTGCATATAAAATTAAATCTTATTCTTTCATCCCTCCTCTTTGTTGCTTGACCCAATCTATTACACACATGAGAAAACAGGAAATCTCCAAAGACTCTCTGTGGAAATCCTTTTTGCACATTTCCAAGAAAGGAGTAGTGAATGTCATTTACCAGCTCTGAAGGGGGATGGGAGATGCCCAGAGACATGTGACAGTATCCTGCATGCCCCAGGATGCCTATTTATACCGTGGTACAAGATTGGGCATTTTCTACTAAGAGTGCATCCCCTGTCACTGGCAAAGTGCACAGCTCAGGAGAAGACAACCTATGTGTGCTAATGCTGTGGGTGTCAGCATTTCCACTGCTCTTTCCACCACTCAGACTTCCTAGTTCTTGAAAGGGTTTTATTACACACAGCAGCATCCCCGGACATGGCTCTTATTCTTTACCTACACAAGCTCTGTGTGCACCAAAAGAACAATTTATTAATGTGCACTTTCCTATTTATCATCCCTCAAGTATTTTCTTATCAGTACGGCTCTACCGTTGCATCCTACCCTTGCAGGTCACTGCCAATTGAGTTATCAATGCATTAGCTGTGACAGAAAGAGTACAAAGGTGCCTCAGTTAGGAAGTTGTCACATCAGTTCAGAACTCTCCCTAAACTGAATAAATACATGATGTTGTCAGTGCCTACAGTACATCTTTCTAATAATCCAGGATGGTAGCAGAAACACACAGGTATCCGAGAAACAATTCTTGGTATTGCATTTAACTCATGGGATCTACGGCATTTGTTGTAATAATCGTGTCCATATTAGAAAACCTGCTATTAGAGTGTCAGGAGGTGTCACAAATGTTATGCACTGGACTGAAATAGTTCCTACTTTAAACTGGCCTCTACAATATTAAACTTAGACACAGGGCCTGCAGTCATTACTACCTGGCACAGAAAGGTTACTTAGGAACCGGAGGCTTTGGCTACTGTATGTTTTTTTCTATTAAAGATATCAAAAAGCCTGAGAAGTATAGATAAACCCAAGGAAAAATCATACACAGCATTGCTGAAGTAAAAAGTTGGTTCACTGCATTGCTGCAACAGCTGCGAGAAAGAAGGAAGTAAATAAATAAAGCCACTCATTCATATTGATGGAAAGTGCTCATTTTGGTCCCACGTTACTACTACTCTAACACAAATCAGATATTTAATTCTAAATAATGAGGAAATAACACTAATTAAATCATCTTTATGAAAGGGAGGAAATCTTGATACATTACCGCAGAAAATGTATATTTTATGTCTGTATTTCAAATTACTCCTCCAGCTTCAGGTAACACATAGGGACACAGAAAGGGACACAGGCTTGATGGAAAGGAGTTGTGTAGTGCGCCCCTGGATGTCACAACTGCCCAGAATCCATTTATGTGAAAGAAGTGAAGAGGTTTCTCCTCTCCTTTGATGTATGCCCAACCTTCAACACCCAGGATAGAAACATTTCAGGACAGAAACATACATATACACATATAGGCCATTCTGTACAGGGGAAAAATAACATTGAAGGAAGAGGTGGAAAAATTAATAATTAATGCTGAAAACTCCTACACAAATGTGCAGTTTTACTGGATTGGAAAAATTCAGACAACAAAAGAAAAAGCATCTTATTAAGGTAAGAAGCTTCTGCTGCAGTATTCTATAGCAAATACTGTGTTTGAAAATTTCATCTCAGTAATTTTCTTTATAATTATTTATTAATAAAAATGTATAACAATGTGCAAATAGATATTGAATGGGATTGTGTAAGAACCTATACTGGCAATGTATATTAAAACCAGTTTGTGTATTACACACATTTAGCTACATTTCCTTCTCAAAAGTTAGAAAAAGTTTCCAGAGATTTAGAGTTAAAGAAGGGGTAAAATGTCTGTTTTTTTCCTTTATATTTTGTTTGGTTTTTTAGAATGAGCTATGTACAAAGAGTTCTGAGGAAGGAAGCTGTTAAAATAGATTTACCTTGATCATGTTAGCCTCCATTATAAAATTACACCATTTTCATATTATTTTTAAGACAGTTTAATACTCCTGGTAACTAGAGGGAAAAGACTGCTGTATATGAGATTGAACAGATTAAAATAATGTACAGTTCTTTCTACCCTTATATAAAAAAATGTAACCTAAGTTTAACAACACAGCAATTATAAAACCGCATTGATTCTGGACAGATTAGTTTTTAGACCAATGTGACCAGGCACACTATCTTGAAATTTTAACTTCTGAGGGTCTGTAGAAACACTAGCTTAAAAAACCTGAACAACATGGAAGTCAAAGTCTAATATAGACATAAACAGTGGATTTCGATCATTTTTCCTCCTTTGTGCAGGATGTGGGAAGGTAGAAATTAAAGGCGGACTTCAACTTTGTCTTCCACAAAATAGACCACAGGACAGCTCCTGTGGGAGCATCCATTCACAAAAACAACTCTCTGTGTCTTTTTAAGTCTGTTTTTTCTACAATTACAGTGTAAAAATAAACTATTAAGGTCTGCTTAAGTCCAAAAACCAGAGCCTCTTTGTGGTATGGCTCTCACACTAATTCTCTAGCTAGTGGTGAATTTCATATTCACCTCCTTTTCCAAGAAAAATATTAGTGAGCTCTCAGGCCCAGATTTACTTCTCAGTTATCTTGGCATTATGCCAGGCTGACCCTCCAGGGCTTATTCCATTAATATAAAACAGATACAGGAGCTTGTCCCCAAAGAATCCCCTCCATCCAAAATCCCACCCTTTATTTTTTTATTGTTGTCACACCTATAATTCTTTTATATGTACACAAAAACACGCACACACACCCCATTAGCATATGCAGGACTCAGACACAAAAGCACAGAGGTTCTGCTGAACACTGATACATCTGGGGATAATGGACAAAGGAGCAAATATTGAAAGTATGAATTTATGTTGAATAAAGAACATCTATCCAACTCAACACAAGATTAGTGCTACTACCAGCATTTCACTGTTTTGGTAAAACACATTTCTCTGACAAGCACATGAGGAAATAACATTGATTTATAATATGGTAACTTTAAAAACCACAAAAACATAGTTCTGCTCTCAGCTTTAGATTTGATATTGTTGCCAAACTTTATTGGAAATAGATTTATTTTGATTTCTGCAAATCTAGCTGTGTTTAGCCATTTCACAGCTGGTGAGCAGGAAAGATGCTTCTGCCTCATTTACAGATCTTGAACACGAATCAGACAATCAACTGGACCATTAGTCAAAGAGATCAGTAGCTAATGATTCCTGACAGGCACTGCAGTGGCAGGCTAAGGCCCAGCCTGGCTAGCAGCATCTGACAGTATTTTTCTGAAGTCAACAATAGGTGTTGGTAGATAGACAATGCAATCGAGTGAGACTACCAGACTCACACCAATTTATACCTCTTAAATACTTTCAGAAAAAAACCACATCCTTCTGATAGTTGCTAAATAATCACTTTGATATAGTCCAGTGAAAATAAAAGACTTGTATGCATAGGCACTCTGCAGTTCAGTGAACT
The DNA here is from genome assembly GCA_013396955.1 of Regulus satrapa. Lineage (NCBI taxonomy): Eukaryota > Metazoa > Chordata > Aves > Passeriformes > Regulidae > Regulus > Regulus satrapa. Next base: position 180,428 of record VWZN01016268.1, on the reverse strand, counting down.
CTGACCAGTAGCTGCCCCAGAAATGCATCTTTTAAAATTAACAAAAAGAGCAGTCTTTATTACCATAATGTGGATGGTTACACACCTCTGGCCACACAGAGTAAGATCACCTAAAAGTTTCAAAACACAAACTCAGATGTATTCTTATTTTTGCCAAAACACAGCATGGGAGAGGTCAGACAGCAAAAGGAAATAGTATTGTTCATTAAATGTACTGATTCCAATGAGCAGAGCTTGTTGATCCCAGGAATATTACACACCAGTATCAACTGAATGGCAGGCTGCACCTTGTTCAATGCTAAAGGTGTTCGGGCATAGCGAGCATGCAGGGTAGAAGCTGCACACATTCCATCTGCATGCTCACCGTTCAGGGATGCAGAAACCAGGTGCCACGCCCAGGAAAGAGGCAGCACTCCCTGATTTGACTGAACGGTTACTTCTTCTTTACCCACAACTAAAATTCACCAACTTAGTCCTGTGAATGTTCCACTCCTTGCCCTTAGCCACATCCGCTTACACTGGCTATAGTTTTGGATAAATTACCAAAAATCCACATATGCTGTGAATCTCCTTACAGAGGCAGAATGAATTTGTCTGGAATTGGCCAAACCCGTCTGTTCCAGAACTCCTATTCCAGGGACTTTGTTTGGATAATGCATAGTATAAGCACACATCTTGGAGCAAGGGGATCAGGGACAGGGGAGGAAGTAGAATAATCGCCCCAGAAGTCTGTCTGAGTCAAATGTCAAAGGGGAACCCCCCTGTTGAAGACTTCCCAGAGCTAGGACATGGCTATCACTGAGGTGTTGCTTGGCGCCACTCTCCCTGTGGGTAACTAATCCAGCCCAAACTCCTCCCCTGATCTACTGGGTTATCAAGTGCAGTATTTACCCTCATGCTCTACAAACACTCAGCAAGACATGCTTCAGGTTACTTGTGTGTGCATCTGCTTGAAGGATTAAGGGAGGGAAGGCAAACATTTCACTCATTCCTTAACAGTCTATCAAGATCAGACCTAAGGCTCTTTGCCTGTATCAAGTCTTGTCTGCTTCATATAATACTCAGGGCATGTACATTTTGCTTTGATTCTGAATGGATGATATGTAAATACAAGTAACTAATTGAAAAAGTCCCTTTCCCCAGTGTAATTTCAAACTTCTATTGGTTTTCACAAGGTCAGGGAGTTCACCCTGTATGCTTCATTTTACTGAACAAAAAGCTTAAAGAGATGAAATGTACAGATGACTGAATAAATGTTAATTTTTGTTTCTGCCTTAATTCTGTCCTTAATTCTGGCCTTTTGTGGCACCAATAAATACATTAATTCTGACACAACAACTTTGCAGAAAGGAAGTAATAATTTTCTTATTTCCTATACCTCACAGAGGGTTTTATTATTTATTTATAATTGAAAAAATAACTTAAAAATCATCCAGGCTCTTCAGAGCAAATAGTATGTAAAAATCAAATCCTAGTATTTTCATTAACTATTATTATACAATTTGAAATTTCCACTGCAAAAGACATTGCCCTGGTAAAGGTTATTGCAATCTATATTTAGGACAGGAATATAATGTTTTCCAAGCCAGCCACTGTTGACGTATTTCTTCAAAATAAAGCACGGCTTAACAGTCTGGAGTGAAGAAGCTTCATCTGTTACCCTTTAACAGCAATATAAGAGGAAAAAACAGTTTATGTATCCTTTCCATCCTGACAGATGTGACAATAGCTGGAAACACTGAGCCTGCCAAGAGCTTTTATCAAGTATGTTATAACAACTAGTAATAAGTGTAAATAATAAATGGCTACGATCTTATGGGAAACGGTGGCAATACTAAACAATTTTTGGTGCTTGCTGATGGGAGTCTGCTAGTCCTGGAATTCCCTGGCTTCCCAGTAGAGTTTTGGCCTGACAATAAACAACAGTTTAATACTTTATCTAATCCCAGCCAGGAGGTAAGTTCAACAGCAAGCTTTTGCAGATGTTCACATCCAATAATCTATTCATAATTGATGAAACAGGGAGGTCAGATGTAATGGTTGCTACTATTCCAGCAACAAATAAATGGTTATTGACAAAACAAGGCAGTGTGGCGCTGAGTGCTGCGCAGTGACAAGCATGAAACAGTGCTGAGACAGAAGTAGTGATGTGAATTCAGCCCTTCATCTTGAGAATTCCTCTATGTGATGTGTGGCACCAGGGCCACTCTGACACATAAGCAGATGGAGGTGACTTGTAAAGGAGAAAGGAGACTCTGCAAGCACAAAAAAGACAAAGGCAGAGCCGGGGGAAGAAACAAGGAGAAAAGGATGGACAGGACTGGAAATTGGGGTAAGTGCAATAATGTGAACTGTTAAAGAAATGTTTTTGTATAGCAGCACTGTGATCCAGATGTCTGGAGTGCTTTTATCAGACTGTTGTGTCTACATGAATGTACCTGGCTGTCAGATCACTGTAGCCTGCTAAGAAAATAGTATCATAGTATATATATCTGCATGCCTAAATTGCTTCTTAGACAAAGCACCTATAAATATTCTGCTTCATGCTTACTAATATCTTGAAGAGATATTTTTAACTACACAAAATATTCCTAGCTAAAAGCAAGCAAGCAAGCAAACAGTTACAATTTGCATAACAATGGTAAAAACTGTAGAGAGAAACTAGGAAAGTATAAAACCAATTTAAATTAGATAGTTTAGAAATTAGTAAATTTCTGCAAACCAATATAGAAGTTAAGAAAGTGATCTCATTTAGCTTAAAACCTTATATTCTACAAGTTTTAACTCACGTAATGCAGTAAAAGGATTAATAGACTGTTCTTACTGACTGAATAAAACTTGAGTCATTCAGATGCAAATAGACACTTGAGATCTTTTGCATCCATTTCACTGCTAGCATACAGCATTTCTACAATGTTTACTGTCTAATATACTAGTATGAAAAACAGCTGAATGAAATGGGGACCTTTACTAGTATATGTAGTCATATAAAGATTTCAGACAGAAATATTTTAAATATTAATATTACTAAAATCATTTAAAGCACCAAGGAATGTGAAATCGATTTCTTTGGAAGTACAATTTATTTCACACTTTGCTACCAATTCTTTAGATCAGTTCTGAAATAATACATAAGCTGAAAGCAAAACTACAAAACAAATTGCTTCTAGCAAGGAGGCACCAAGCTCTGAGTTTTACACAGGCACACCTCAGTGTTTTTACTTCTCAGGTTACTTATCTATCAAAGGGTAAATTTTAAATTCCTCAAAATGTAGTGCCTGAATCAAGACCTATTCTCCAATTTAGCCACTGATGGTTCTGATCAAGCAAAGTTGTCAAGTATTTGTCAATATCTGAATATATGACTTGTCCTTCCAAAATAATTGAGAATAACTCAATTGAAATTTAAACACATTTTTAATAACTGAATTACTGTAGCTTGAACTGTAGCAATATGAGAAACCAATCTGATTTTACAAGCCTGACTTTACAGAATTTTTTTTATAATCTGTTTATTAGAATTAACTACACAATAGAAAACAAAACCTCCCAGATTGTGAATACATTTGTATTTAAGTACTGAAATTCCTGAATTTATACAGTGTGGGTACAAATGTTTCCTTTCTCACAACACATTAAGAGTCTGACTTCTGTGAGTAGATTTTCTAACAGAATAAGAAAATTTCTCTTGCAGCTCCTCAGCCATTTGCTGCAGTGCTGAGTAGAGAATGTGCAGTTTCACTAATGGAAGTGCACTAATGGGCTGGTAGTTCCTAAGATCCTGTATGTTATTGTTATCAGATAACAAAAACGATGGACTTAGACATTCTGTAGCTACCCCTTTCCCTCAGTGATGTATAGCATTTAGGTTCTGAGGTGTAGTGCACCTAAGCTATAAATCCAATGTGGGAATAAAATGGGGGCAAACTTTACATTGGCAGGTGTTTAAAAAAAAAAAAAGAAATAAAAAGGGGGGAAAAGAAAAAAAGGAGCATATTTTATTAGCTACTCTAAAAAAAGTTTCAATAGAGTCCAGAGAAAATACCTAAATCATATCCTGGAACTGACATCTATTGGACTGTCAGAAATCCCAGTCAGGACAAAGCAACTGTCACCTTCTTTCCCAGAAGCAGACCCTGTCTAGCTGTGTCCCCAGCTTGGCTGCCAGCCTGCCTGGGAAAGCACAAGGAGGAACCACCTGCACTGGGCACACCAGCAGAGAGCACAGAGAGGCTGCTCCATCCCAGCAGCAACACCAAAAAGGTGAGACCTGGCTCCCTGACTGCCAAGTGCTCTGCCCGCCATGCCTTGTGAAAACCAGATGTAAAGATATTTTTATTCCCTAGAAGAGCTGTTTAAGGAATTTTTTACAGCTTTGTCCTCAATTTTTCAAGTTATTAGAGCTGAACAAACCCCCAGTAAGGTCAGTTTGCTTCTTTTGAATTTAAACATACAGTGAGGAACAATTTCTCAGAAATAATTTAGAGTTATGCAATTAATTCCCTTGATCTTAGAAAATCTATAATGATGTAAATATACTTTTACTAGTGCCGCACTGCACTCCACTCCAGTTCTTTTCCATACTCATACAAGAATCGTGTCTGTGTAGATGTGTGCATAAGGCAATAATAGAATAATAAAGAAAGAAATAAAAAAAAATTATAATTTATAATTTTTAAGTAGAGGCAAAATATTACCAAAAAATAGATTTTTGAAATTTGAGAAACCACATTTAATATGTTAAATAGCAAAACTTCTTAATGCAGGATGTTTTATTTTACTTAATATATTTTAAATAAGGCTATGTAATTTTACAAGTATGTATAAGCTAAGAAACTTTCAAACTTTTTCAGAAGTACAAACAAACAAAACAATGTTCTCCAGGCATAGCCCTCAAAATTGAGATTTTGAACTTTTTGTCACCAACTTGTATTTAGATTCTTGAGAACACCAGTGGCCAGATAATACTAACGTTCTGAAAAGGTGCTATAGATTTATCTAATGGATTGTGCACTCAAACTTTCATGACACTGCAGTTGTCCTACTCATTTGGAGTATATGAATGAATAAATTGAAAATTGTATTGGATGAGATGGAAATCCAGCCATTCATGGTTTTTTGGCAGCCATTCTTATTGGACATGAGACTTCAAGAGTAGGGTCAATATATCAACAAGTTGCTGGAACATTCATCTTCATTGTTGCTGTGAAAACATGGAATTTTGATTTTTCTTATCATCAGGTAATAGATTTTTTAATGTATGTAATATTTTTTGTTTCTCATGCTCTATAACTTTTGTATTTGTAGATGACTGTAATTCTGCAGCAGGACTGCTTTTAAGAGTGTTTTCTTACAGAGTACATTATTGTGGCACATTTATCTTGACAAAAATCCACATTACTGAAGGGAGTTTTTGTGCTTCCATTAACCAAGCAAAATACAATCCAAACCACAGATTGAAAAGGAAAATGACACCATGTTTCAAGGCAAGTGTAGGGGAGACCATAACACCAAGGTGCAAAACTCTGTGGCGTATGGAAAAGTATTGAAGAAAAGTAGCATTGCTGCATCTCGGCCATAATCAGAACACTTTTCCCCCCAGGTTTTCAGGAAACTGGTTAAGATAGGAAAAATCTTATTTACCTTAAACCAACAGATGAAATCCTTCCTTCACTAAGAGACTGTTAACTTTCATGTCCAAATAAAAAGTTAGAACTATCCATCACTTAAAAATTATGTGCTAAATTAACAACAACAAAAAAAAAAAAAAAAGCAAGAAAGAAA
>VWZN01016268.1:152946-166715 GCA_013396955.1 Regulus satrapa | reverse complement strand
CTTCAAAATTCTCAGCAGCTTTCATGACATGACCTGAAAAACATCATTCATAATTAAAATCAGTGCCATCAACAAAAACTGTTGAAGTTCATAGTCTATAATAATTCTATAATTAAAAGTAAGCTGCAGCCAAACATTCCATAGATTTTTCAAGACTCTTCAATGCATAACTCGCAGATCTCTGGAAAATATGGTCAAATATCACAATAATCAGTAATGCTCTAATTTAAATTTTAACACATTTTGAATGAGCTTTCTTTTGTATATGCCCAGTTTTGAAGGGGTGCGATTGCATGGGTGTAAAGTCAGGATCTTCTAGAAAATAAATTTATTCTAGATTCATAAAGCCTTTGTGGTTCTCATACATCAAAATCACATCTGTGCATAAATAATCACAACTGAAACCATTCCACAAGTTTCTTTTTCCATAATAAAAACCTGTGCAGAAAGATTTGAAGTGTGGAGTATAAAGGTATGAAAACTGTGGTGAAAACCTAAAAATCATCATTCAAACAAATGAATTAATTTTAAAAAAAGAATTATCATGCAAAGTGATTTATTCAACAGTTATTACAAGGCCAACTCTGGTGAGTTTATCTAGCAGATTCAGTGCAAGAGCATTAACCATTGATAGATTAATTATTGAGCCTGAAGTAATATTTTTTTAAGACTGCAAGGTCTTAAAATGTAAGTTACTCAAACATCTTTAAGGCAAAGGAAAGTTTGAAGATAGAATTAAATTCATTTTCACATTCAAGTAGTTTTTCCTCTACCTTCAGCTGGATTTACCTCTGTGCATAAAATTCGTTCAAGGAGATTTCTATATCTGCTGGACAATGAAAATTCAAAGCTCTTGGGAAGAAGAGAAAAGCTTTTTCTCATACATAATGGGTATTGCTGGGAAGCAGGTAAGATAAGACTATTTACATTAAAAGTAATTTTAAAGAAAGCTTTCTGGTCACAATATCTTGTTTAGCAAAGATTATTCTGTAGCAGGGAAAACTGTGACTGTCACCCTGCCTTCATAAGTTTGTGTGTGTATGTGATGGAAGAATCTTGTCCCATAGATCATCAATATATCAACTATATTTCTATTAACAGCTGAAACAAACCATAAAATAAGCTCATTTAGATGTTTTCAGTTTACACCTCTTCTGAGATGTGATTTACAAGCTGCTGTTTTGCCAGTTTTTTTACAGCACTGAATTCAAACTGCAAAAAGAACCAGGAAGGAGAAAAGTTGTTTCCCAGTCATAGGAAAGGGAGAGAGAAAAGCTTGGGGAAGGATTTTCTTTAAGCATTCCTAGAAAAAATTAGGTTATCTCCCCAGGCCTCCAGCCAACCTAGAGGCAGCAGAACAGCTATGACAGATTTCTCTTATTAACTCAATTTAGATTTGTCTTTTGCATATGTTACCCCTTTATAACATGCTTTCAACTTTGCAATATAAAACATAACTCATCTTTATTAGAATTAAATTTATTTTCATAATAAGTTTCTCTGATGATTAAAACAAGTTCAACTATAACTGACAAGCACGAAAATCTCCTCTTTCAAAGACACAATGAATTAAATGATGGTCAAAGACAAATAATTTTATGGCTCTACAGCCTTCATTTTGTGTAAGAATCCCAGAGGGGACAACAGGTGCTGAAGAGTGCAGCGCAAGGTGAAAGGGGAGACAGAAGGCTTTATTCAGTTCCATTCTAGCTAGGGACAGGTATTGGAGAGATGGCCCAAAGCACTGGGAAAACAGGCAAAGCTCTAAACATTCTTTCCAAAATATCACATGCTTGACATCAGACTGCATAAATAGAAAGGCAAAGGGAAATTATCACAACCAGTACAAGCTGGTTACGGACTCCCTGACAGGAGGTGTAACAGAAAATAGAGATGTACATTTGCTAAAGCCAGGTGAAAACCCTTGTCCATTCTCAAGAGGCTTCCAATCAGAGGTTTTGTCTATCCAGTTCAGCTAACTTCTTATGACACAGCCAATGCAGAAGTCAATCCAATTCCTGTTATGCAAGTTGCTAAAGGCAGAATGGAGATACTGAAGGAGCTCATGTTGGATTTGTGACAAATAATTGAAAGTTGAGTTAAAATTTTACATTAATAGCTAGAGCCAGCATTTTGTTCGCTTGGTTTCTCATAGGCACATACAGACTCTTCCTTGGATTTCTCCTTCGAAGTTCATTAATAAATAGATCCTTCTTTTGAAAGGGTACTAGTATACATTTGAGTAATTGGGATACATACACTGTATGTGTAATGGATTCTTTAACAGAATTTGATTAATATGTTACTCAGAAACTTAGTAAGAATGGGAAGCAGCAAACAAGCAAGTGGTATCACTACAAAGCTGAACAGGATCCGAGTTTCTCATGATCACTAAACAGGACACATCATTTAGGTAAACAAAACTTGCAATCTTAAGGACTACTGTTCAGGCTGCTAGAACTATCAGGTGTGGTGATTCTTACACAAGCTCCCCCCTCTTGCAGCATCCCTTGGAGAAAGTTTCCATCAGACTGGAAATGGAACTCACACATTCTGTGCACCCCATAGATCTCAAGAGTTGACCTAAACCTAACAGTTGTGACCTGACACTCCTTTTGCCAGATCTCAGTAAAACCTCTTTGGAAGAAATCCATCTACACCAAGCCTCAAAATTATGAAGTACTATGATATTTTTTTGGTAATACTCAAATGGCTATCTGTTACATTTGGCCTCACTGAATTATCAAGAAAGATTATGCAGTAAAATGCAAAACAATCCACTCACAGAAATACTAAAAAGAAAGTGATGCACAGAAAGCCAAAATACCTGCTAGTTTCCTAAACAAGAAAGAGATGGAATTCTGACATGAAAGCCCTTACATAGCTGGGAATTTGCTTAACGAAGACTGTTTCAAATAAAATGAGCTATCTGGAGACTCCTCAAATTCATGGAAGGTAAAATATTTTAGACTTTGGAATGCATTCTTCCATGAAAATAAATGGAAATCCCTTGTTTTCATTGGCAAATAACACATCAGCCTATTTATTTTATCCATAATGCTTCTGTGAAACTCAAATGTTGTGGGAAAATAATCTTTTCAGGGGGCTGGTGAGTTTAGTCCCTGTCATGCGTCAGTTCAGCTGGAACTGACCAGTCCAGTGCATTCTAATTTCTAATTTTTAAACACTGAACTGCTGCAAGTGTTGGCAGACATACCTAGAGCACCATCTGAAAATCTTGAAAAACATCAAAAGAAAGCAATTAGCCAATTGCAGAACATCTCTGAGAATAAGTGAGAATAAGAGCATTTTTATCTCACTTAGCCTGTGACAAGGCAGAGTTTTAAATTACTTTTATTATGAACTGAAAAAAAAAACCAACCAAAGACCAAAAGAAAGCAAAATAAGAGGAAAAACAACAGAGTAAGAAAAGAACTTGAAACAGTTTGCAGAAATGTATTTTTATCAGTCTAGGAATTCAAAGAGAAAATCAAGAAGGTGCTTCTAAGAAATCCATGTTTGAAAAATCTATTTGCAGAATGTTACACAAAGCAGTAAAGCTATTTTCAGTTTGCAACATTAATAACAATTGCATATTTATTATCACACTGCCATGCACAATTTATCTCAGTGGATACCTAATACGGTTGGAGAATCTCCGATGCCTCTCTTCTCTTTTTATAAAAGGAATCAAAAAACAGAATTATGTTACAACTTATGTACTACCACTACTAAAATTTTACACTTTTATAATTTTTATAGTTTAATATAACTCAGGGCATAACAAAGGAAACCCCATCAGCAATATCTTAATCTTAAATATGGGAGGCTAGCATTGTCAGAATATAATTTTGGGAGTAGAAAATCAGTTTTAAACAATTACATATGAATATAAGACGTTCTGACACAGATTTGTGCCACAGTTTTCACTGAGTTGCTTCAAAGTGAAAAAAAAAATCTATTCATTCAAGCAAAATAATTAGATGTAATTTCGTAAATATGGAAGATAAATGTTTTCAGATCATCTAAAAGTTCATTTATAATTCTCCTTCTTAAAACCCAATCCAATATACAGATTTGTTGTATCAAAATAGATACTAAACCAAAAGGGGTATATATGGAGACTACTATTTTGCCTTTTTTTTTTTAAGTAGAAAGATTGACTAGATATTAACACAAATGGGTTTAAATGTGAAGCTGCCATAAAAGCAGGCACATAAATGTAATTCTCCCAGCCGCTATTTTGATGCACATTTTTGATTCCATGAATATTTTATGAAATGGCCCAAACTAAAGCCATATAACATTCCTGCATTACTGATGCTTGCGCCCGTAAGCTACAAACATTAGAGGCATGATTGAGTGCATTAAAATGAACTCATTCAGCAGTGCATTGATTACTTGAAGGAGAAAAAAAAAAAAGTTACTCCCACTTAAGAAAACAGCGCAAAAACCTGAAGTTTTCAATACTGAAATTAGAGACTCAAATTTGAATAATGTGGTATTTAATAAATAAAGGCAGTGCAAAACTATCTAGAATTCTCTACATACATTCCTGACTTTAATTAGGTGAGATGTTAATTAGGCCCACAGATTGCTTCCAGTATTGTACAGGTAATTTAAAATGTCACAATCTGCAAAATGCAGTGACTGACCTGTTCTAGCTCCATGCCTCAGCAATACTGAGAGCACCTAATGATTTCCTTTTCTATCAGCTCATATATTCGCCAATGAAAATAATGCCACAGAAACAACTGCACAAGAAAAGTGACAGGTTTGTTAGGTAACCTCCCACAGCAGCACCACTAGAAGCAGGAAGCATATTTAATCCTAAATTGTAAACAGTTGTTGAGGGCTTCAGAAAATATTCCTCTACAGATTAAAACAATTTAAAGGAAAAATAAACTTTGAGTATATTATAGTATATTTTAATCTACAGCATCTTTTGCCGTCAGTTCACTATAAAATGAGAACACAAAATCTGAAGTATCAGTTAATAGCAATGCAAACCAAAAATACTATTATCTTTCAAAAGATATATGCTTACATTTCAGTCTAACTGCTTGAACTACTTGTATTATGCTCAATTTCTATTTTCAATTATGATAGAACTACTCATGCTGAAATACTGAAATCTGCCACAGAGATTGTTACAAAAGTGTTTAACAGAGGTATGTTCCCAAGAAACATATGACAAGGCTCTCAACAGCAAACACCTCTCATTCAGTTGAGCCACCTTGGACTCCTGAGGTAAAATGAACTGGAAAGAAGCCACTGGGACAGCTCTCGCATGCAATAACCTGAATTCATGGGCCAGCTGAAAAAAAACAAGAAAGAAAAAACCGTGGAAGGGACTTAAGATTTTTCCGTTTCATAGCTCTCCAACCTCCACCTCAAACAAAATCAATCATCAGCCAACAATCAAAGTGAGTATTTTTAAGATAATGGATAAAACCTTGTATTAATTTACTTCAGAGAAGATGATTTTTTCAGAAAGATTCCACCATGAGCTTTAGCAAAATGATGTAGTTATTTCATAAGAATATTGCAATGACCATGCTGGCTCATCATGGGGTATTCTGACCATTCCTCCAGTTTGACAGTGCATCTTACCCGGAGTCCAAGTTCCTAAGGCCAGCTGAAGTCATGCCTGAGAAGTACAGCATTTGAGGACACAAAAGAAAGAGAGAAAAGGAAAGTTAAGTATCACACAACCTGAGATGTAACATCGGTAGACTGACTGCCAAAGGACAGTATTTTATTTTCCCTTCTCTGGGTGCAGGACTTCCAGGCTAGTTCTAGGTGCTGCACTTTAGAGGAGGATACATTATTTCTGTTTACATTACTTAAACAAACGTGTGTTGTCAGAAAAGAAAAACATAACTGTAGCAATCCAGTGAGCATTAGAGCCTATACAGTCTTGTCCTTTGAGGACCTTTATTACTTGCCTTAAAGCTCAAGCACTCAAAATACACCTAGAGGAACCTAGAGGGCAGTGCAGACTGCAGAACCCACAGCAGGGCAGCTCACAGAGGCGGTATCACACCACCAGCACACTGGGTTACCAAACCTCGTCTAAAACTGGCTTGCTTATAGAGTTCTCCCAGAGACACCTCACAAGGTAGGGATAATGTTGGCTTTGCTGGCTGCCTGGCTGCTCTCTAATCCCTTCCCTTTCTGCTGCCAGCGCTCCTGAGCTGCAAACAGGAGGGTTTTCCCACAGGCAGCTGAAATGACAGCTGCTTTGGGAATGGGGTGGATCAGCAAGGGGAGAAAAATGACAACCAAACAGGTCCCAGATGAAAACTCCACTAATATGTCTGTCTTACATTCATATTAAAATGAACCAACACCAAAAATTCTGGTTTACAATTAAAATTCCTTTATCTTTTCAGGTTAACACATTTTATGAAAGCAGTATTTGTCCAATTTCACCTTCTGATTTGTTTGATTATATATAAATAAACAGTTTTTGATATATATAAATTTTAATCTGGAAGAAAACATTGCAAATGATGTTGAACATTAGCTGAATGATCATACACCCATTATAAAGAGAATGGAATTCTTGCTTCACAGTGTTATTCAAGCCCTCTTTCATGCTTGCAGAGCATCAAAGTGCTTTCAATATGCAAAGGCTACCCAAGATGCAAAACGTATTCAGGAAGCTCACACTGTAATGCTCCAGGCTCTGGATAAGAGCAGGCCCACACTTCGTGGAATGCTCCCATTTCAGGTTTCATGTCTATGGGATGGATATCTAAAGGCAGAAAGGGAAGGGAGTAGAAAATTCAGGGATGAATGGCACATACTTTGCTATTCTATTTTTCAGGGCTTAAGAGTTAAGTTCAATAGAAATAATGAAAACAAGTTATATTGGTACTTAACCTCAAAGATTAATATGATCATTATCTTTTAAACAGAGAAAGTGACACTGAAGCAGATTAGTTTCATAAATTACTTTTTTTACTGTGTCATATCAAATGCTTGCCTTGGTTTAAATACTTCTTTTTGGCAGTGTTTACATTTTATTCAGATTTCACCTAGTTCCCCCTACCTTTCATAGCTTCCAATAATAAATTTATTATCAGATGCAGTGCTCCAGCACTGGGGCTCTTCTGTGGTACAGATGATTTACTTCAGAAGTGAAGCTGGATTAATGACCTGCTAAGATCCCAGCAACCTGAATGATTCTCTGAAGAGTAGGAGATATTTTTATTAACAGCTTTGTGTTCGCCTTAACTATGGCTTCTCCGGATTATTGGTAATGGCTGAGGACATGCAACCCTGGCAGCTCTCAGTGACACTGGAGAGGCACCTCTGGAAACAGCCTCCTTTGTCAATTACTGAAAGGAAACACTGCCTCCAGGAAATGATGACAACTGATGGTCCAGCTACAGTATTCCAAGACCTCTCAAAGCTTTGAAGCAAAGAAAAAAACCCCAGTGAGTGAGAGGGCAGCTTCATCTCAGTACTAGTCATTAAGCAGTAAATAATTAAAATACCCTGGAAAAGACAGGTAAAATACAAGCAGCAATGTCAGTAATAGACATGAAAGAGAAGAGAGGGAAAAAGAATTTAAAAAAGCAAAGTAATAATTCATTTGAAGTTTTAATAAAGTTTCATTTGCAGTCTTGTTTAAAGATATATCAGACTTTAGGGATGTAACCTAATTACATTTTTATTCTAAGTTCTATTCAAATATCTTGGACTTTGAATCTTTAACACAGATCAAACACAGTATAATTTACTCATGGCTATCAATACTTTAAAAAGATCTCTTCATTAAATGCCATAGTCTTATGAACATGCACATAAAGCAAACAGAGCAATATTTGATACAAAAAACATTTAGAATATGATTCGTGCAGAAGCACCTATACAAACAAGTTCACCTGAGTGCAACATATATTCAAGCATGCATCAAAAGTTTTTCCTGAAATATTCCTGACACATCTTCCATAGTTCAAGTAAACAGCCATAGCAGTTTTACAGTAGTTTTATGACTCAAAAATGAACTTTACAATCACCAAACACCTAAAAATGGAAACGAATTTAAAATCTTTTTTTTAATATGTCAAGACTTTTAATGACAGTGCAAGGGCTTACTAGTAAGCAAGAACACAGATCTGTCCCCACGTGTTATAGCAGAAGTAAAAGATTCTCCATTTGAAGAGCTAGGCAGAGGAAAGTGGGAGTGACCATGAAAGGATTAAGGAAACTTCCTTAGTGTAAAGAATAATGTTACTTCCCTGTACTTAATAATAAACCTTGATTTAAATCAATTGAAGTAAAATCAAGTACAAAGTATGACATTTTCACAGGATCTCTTTTCAGCACTACAGAACTCTCCCTGAGTTGTCTTATTCAAAATATCCTCATTACCCACCAAAACCTTTTAAAAATAGGAATAAAAAGTAATTTTATAAAGAATATTCTTATGAACTTAACAGGTTCCTTTCACTTTCATATTGTATGTTCAGAAGCTTTTTTCAGAATTTCTTAAAACTGTGCTAATTTGAATTGAAAGCATTCATAATTTTTATAATATAAATTCAAGACAGTACTTGTTAGCTCAATACCAGTAACAACCCTGTAATAAAAAGATGTCATTTACTGGGGAACTACTTTGTGCACTTGCAGGAAGATGAACTCAATTATTTAATAAACCTGTTCAATCTGTCCTCCCAAGAACCTAGCATGATTTATGGCTGCTTCTGACTGCTACTGACAGACAGAGAAAAGCAGAATATCCAAAGATTAACTCTTACAATTTGCTGTTTAAATTTTTAAAATTATGCTATACAATCAAATGTTTCCCAACAAACTTATATATTCAATCCTTAAGCAATCAGAAAACAATAACAGCTTTGTGAGATAGAGTAAGTGCAGAATAACAAAGGAAAATTTGCTTCAGTTGATAAGGTGAAAATGAATGACTGGAAGTACCTTAAGTGGTCAGACTGGGTATGCGGAATTTCATGTCTCATTAACGGATGACTTCTTTCTGTCTTTAAAGTTCCCTGATGTGGAGACTCTTTTTAAGTGTATGAACTTAAAATTAAGTGATAGGTTTATGTAGTAAAAGACATAAACCAAATGTGAAAACAAGTGAGTATGTTCCTAGGTGTAAACTATTTCTTATTTCTACATGCCTTTTCCTGAATAAGCTCTTTGGAAAAAAAAAAAAAAATCACAACTAGAAATAAATCTGAGAATTTTGTAGTTTTACAACAAACTGGGGTGAGGAGGGGAGAATATAATGATAAACCAATGGTATTTGGTTACTACTGGATTTGGTCTGTTATATAAATATGCATGTTCTCTCCAAACAATGAGCAGTACAAAAATGCACTTTTAGGGTAGTCTCTGCAGGGAACAAACTCATATGATCATCCTGTTCTTCAACTGTTTTTGGAGTGTGTTCAACCAAATCCGGTAAGAAGTCAATAGGACTGTAAGTTCCCACCACGTTTTTAGAAATTTAGTATCTTGAGGATAGACACTGATCCAAACTCCAGACAGACAGAAAGACAGGCAGAACTTGCTGTATATGTTGAGACAGCAGCACTCGGCTTGACCAGGGAACAGCATGTTCACATCTAGCTTTAGTTTATCACAGCACACACTGAACCTCACCAAGTACAAGTGCTGTAGAAGCACAGAGGAAAAGGTACTGTATAAATGCAGAACAAACCTGTGGTTCCTGTCTGAAAGGATAATCTCCTTATCTCTAGAACTGTGACTCTCCTTTACTGTCATGTTTTAACTAGCACATAAGCTTGCTATTAAAAAAATAATTACATAGGAATTTATATCCTAAAATGCTTTTCCTCTTTTTGGTTGGCACAATGACAAATCTCATTATAAAAAGAAATAGAAAGATAATGATGAGCTTGATGTTTTATCAAAAATCAAAAATGTAACCATCATTTTAAACCAAGTCAAGTTGCTTACAGAAAGCAATCTCCAACACACACAAAAGGATAGACAAAACTTATTTTCGAGCTGGTAATTTGAGTTGCTTTTGTTCCTGAATGAAGAGACAGGATTAATTTTACGTTGCCTTCTTCCAGTGTCTGAACTGAGTTTGTGGATAAAACTGTGTGGAGATCTCAGATACTGGGTATACACCTTATGGTGGAAACACAACATAGTTAAATAGACAGGTTGGATCATTCAAATGCAGCAATTCTCTAATCATTGACAGCTCTCCACTCCACAGGTAGTGAGGAAGAAATTATTCTCTCTTCACAAATGCTGTCCCCCTGGTTTGTTTTATTTACCAGCTGTTTGCAATTCTGCAATCAGACTGTAAAGCAGAACACTTCTACTATATTTTTCTACATCACTATGGAGGATTTTCTATTTAAGTGGGCTTGGCAGACTTGCAGCACAGATAACAACACGGACATCTATTAGTGTAGAAGGTGCACATGGGCCACCCATCCCACAGGTGATTTTTATTCTGGCTATACTTAGCAATCTCCAAAAAATAAACTATATTTTTATCTAATTAAAATAAAGTTGTAAATTGTGCATACACAAAAGCATATGAAATTTCATAAGCAATTTTAACTTTTGCCTTTTTAAACCTTTTTAGTACTTCATTTTGCAATATTAACATTCTCTTTTTTATATCTGAATATAAATTATTTCTGCCTGAAGGCAAACCAATTGGGGAAATTCTGCTTAAACGTGCATATTTCCTCTGCATAGATACTCATGCATTTATGCTGAGTTTCTCTTAATTATTTATACATTACAGTTTTCAATTAAAAAACACTTGTCATAAACAATTCAAAACACAAAATCAACAATTTCTTAGTAAGAATGAATTGTTAGCAAGAATTTCTTGACTAAGGACAAGAAAATAAACAGTTTAGACTTTTTATGTTCCAAAACCAAAAGACATCATGAACCATCTTTAAGTTGTTGTTCAGCAAATACATCCAGTAATTAATAGTTAAGCTTCATAACTCAAAGCTACCGTGGTGCAACCTGTTTCAGGCATACCTGCTTTAGCAGGGCAGTTGGACTAGGTGATCTTCAGAGGTTCCTTCCAATCCAGCCATTCTGTGAAATGCCCCTTAAAACACAATCAGAACCTTTCCACCAATTTCTGCAGTGCTTTGATAAAAACTTGGATTTCAATATGATGGCAAAATGATAGGGTAAATTTTACACCTTGGTCTCAGCCGAGGTTGTTAAAATCTGCAAGAATCCTGTGGTGGTTTATTTCCCCCAACAAATTAATTAAACTTCTAAGTCCCTCCCATTCTGTAGGTCTTTCACCCAGAAAAGTTTCTATCAAATTCTAACATATGAAAGAGACCGCATTTTATCCATGATCACAGATAAAACAATTACACCTTTTCAAATTAATCAGGTGCAATTAATGAATATTTTTGGGGTAGGTGCAAAGTGATCAGAAGTGACCAACTCTGGCATAACATTGCTCTGTTTGAAAAGCAATCAGACCTTAATATTGCTTATAAACAAGGCAGAGCTGGATTAGGGCTGAACACTTACAAACCCTTCATTAATTTGCAGAATATGGCAGATTTTTGAAATGTCTAAGCTGTTTTAGGAAGGACTAAAGGAATTCCTTACTGAGGTCTCCTAAGGTCTCACAATCTAAAACACACACAGAGATGGACAAAACTGGGTTTCTGGACTAGCTGTGTGCTGTGGGAATCAGCACTGAGATTCCCAGCACTGCTATTTACATTGCACTCTCTCCCTTTCTCTCACCAGTTCTGCCTGCCTTTAAACTTTTCAGCCTGTAAAGATTTCAGATAAAGTATTACCTCCACTCTTGTTGATTCTTATGTGCTAGCAGAATATAAATCTGATGACTAATTCTAAGTCACCACTGCCTTGAGACTAATGACAATCATTTCCACACATCTTACAGCTCTCACAGCAGGGGAGAACCAGGCTCTGGTGTGGCACTGATATACATTAGTAATTAATTTTGAAAGTTTCATTCACTGGACTCTGCTGTGATACTTGAGTGCTTTCTCAAACAGTTATTTAAATGTATCCAGAAATGTTCCCAAGCACTGCAAGTACTGACAGGCACCCTAATTTCAGATGTCTGCTTGTGCTATGCTTTTGAATAATATAGGAATTTATCTGTTGTATTCTTTGTATTTAATTCTTTGTATTTATGTTTATTGTACCATATGTGAAGCAAAGAGCTCCTACAAGTAAAAATTCCTCATTTCCCCCCAAACTGTTCTTTTTATTAATGTAAGTTATCTTAAACTTTGGGATGCATATATCTGAAGTGAATGCACTTCATGCATGATAGGTGGTAAGCATTTAGCACAAAAGAAAAAGCACTCAAGTATTGCAATGATGTAAGAACCCATACAAACCAATACTAGACACTGTGGGTTTTAGTGTGCTCCAATTGTTTCTTCTGCAAGATACAATAGTGTAAACCTCAAGTTCACAATTAACTTCAGCAGAAAGCACACTAATAGAATCTATCATAAACTATGATTATAATCTTACGCTCTGATATGCAGAATATTGCACACATTTATAATGACTGATACTACTTCTGAAAATGCATTGAAAGCACAGGAAGAAAAAAGATTTTTTAAAAAAATCCCATTTCTTAAGAGAAATTCTATCAAAAACTTTGTGCTTACTGGGACAAAATTCTGCATTTAATGTGAAAAAATGTGTTATGTCATTGCATTTTTAGTGTCTGTATAGTGACATTAGCACAATAAAGAGCTATATGAAAAAAGAACTAGTAAATGAGTAATTAAAGTAAAATAATAACTAAAGTAATAAAATAACTTAGTAACAGCCCTCTGAGGAAAGACAAACTAGGGGGGTATAGGACAGCTAATTGAACAGTATCAAATACAATCAATGAATGCTTCAGACCTTATTTTACAGGCAGAGTATTTTAGGAAAGAGGTTAAAAATCTCATTCTGTGAAGAAATGCCATTTAAATCACGTTTGCTCCAAGCAGAACATACCATTTGTGTTTGTAGCAGGGTCCTCACTTGTTATTGTTTTCTTTCCCTTCCTGGCAGCTACTAATGGCCTGCATCCAAATATCATGACTGAAGCCTACACCACTGACACCTCAAATATTTAGCGTTGAAGATTAATGAGCATCAGGTTATATCCAGCCTTTAGGACAGGAACCAGGCTGAAAGTCAAAGAACTTTATATTTGATTACACAAAAATTACCCAGCAAATTTATTGATTTTCTTCCAAGGCAAACAGCAATCTTTACAAGTCCATGTTTAACTTCATACTCCCAAGCAATCAGTCCTAAGCATATACAGACAGCTTTCTTTTCCAAGTAATGAAAAATACACTACCAGATGAGAGAACTGAAAAGAACTGGGACCAGATGTTTACATTTATTCCTGTAGATACACCCCCAGAGAAGGGGGAATCTGACTGATTTGGTTCACAAATTAATTACCAAATTATAAATAACTGAACAAAAAATTATAAAAGAGCAGAATTAAATCTTATTTGTAACATCATTAAAACTGATGCAATATTCTACAATATCAACCCAACATCTCCTCTTACACTTTTCTCCAATCAGAACTTGCCCTTGCATCAATTTTTCACCCTTGGAAATACAAAGTGCATGGAATACATCTGCTGTCTTTTTTCCCTCAGTAGTCTCTCAAAGCAAATCTTATGCTTACTGTCTCAGGTTTAAAAAGAAAAAAAAAAAAAAAAAAAAACCTATTCTCGAAAAAAAAAACTTTCCAAAAAAAA
>VWZN01016268.1:121507-150693 GCA_013396955.1 Regulus satrapa | reverse complement strand
TGAGGTTCAACTTGCTATAAGAAAGCAATAATGTTTACAGTGAGAACAACTGTTCACTGTAACAGGCTCCCCAGGGATGCAGTAGAGCCCCCATCACTGGAGGCTTTTAAGATGCGATTGACAGGGTGCTAAAATAACCTCATTTAGGCTCCCTTTCCCATGAAAGGTTGGCTCAGATGATCTGTCCAGGTCCCTTAGAGGCTGGGCTGTTCTATGAGTCTAGTTACTTCTATTAATATCTTCTAATTTCAGAGACTCACAGTTTAAGGGTGCGGATGGAGAAATGGAGCTTGTGGTGAGGTCTAAGTCAGGGGCAAACAGCAGTGAGGCTGTCACTTTTGGTCAAAAGAACCAGAAGGTCATTTTAAAAAGAGCAAAAATATAGGCTATTTATCTAAGTGTAAATTGGAAGCTGGATTAAACACTACAGAACTACACATCCACAGCTCTTTTCATTCAGCCTGGCTTGTGTAACTGCAGAGGCCATCCAAAGCAGCTTTATGATGTCAGTGCCTTACCTTGTTCTTCTTGGATGAGGCCCATGTTTACATATGCTTGTGCCTTTCTCTTCCCACCATCAATTTCTACTAATTGAGCAGTGTTATAGCTTTGCTCATAAAAGTAGTTTCTTAACCATTTGTCCTCAGGGTCATTGAAAAAGTAGGCCAAGCTAAGCTGGTTGTCATAGACCTTCTCATAGTGTCCTTTAAAAACAAGAATCACAAAAAAATGTTATATTATCATCAGTGTTCAGAAATTTTGCATGCTATAGCAATAGTAATGAAAATTAGGAGCTATTTATATTTCCACCATTCAAATGCCATCAAGTTTTGACACGTGTTCACTCAGAAAAATAAAAGAGGAAAATTATAACCATACAAATTAGGCATAATTGAAAGCATATTTCTGTTCTCATTTCTATGTGCAAAACCAAAATTCAGTTCAATAAAACTCACAAAACTTGTAAAAAACACCAGCTAGTAAAAGGAGAAGTCAGAATAAGACTGGAGAAGCACCCCTTCCCCCCTCAGTTCACCAAGGAATTGTTCTCAGAACAAATGTGGGAGGGGAGACTCAAAGTCAGAGATTTTATCTATGGCCTGAAGTTTGGATTCTACTCTTTATCATCTCAGACAGCTGAATGAAGACACCTTATATCCCTGAAATTCACAGAAATACCTGCAATTCCTACATCTAAGTAGCAATATAAAATTATCCACAAATATATTATCCACAATTTAAAGTTATAGAATAACTATTTATTTCCCTTGAAAAAGCACCTTTAAAAAAATCCACAAGATATCAGCCTTGAATTATTCCAAAACTTTACTAATTTGTAGTAGAAATTGAAAACTTTCCAAATAAATCTTGTCATACTGTTCCTCCCCTAATGTGAATTTGAAAGATCTTTTTCTTATATGATGCTGAAAAAATCTATGAGATAATGAAGTAGGGCATGAACCTATATGTTTCATGGCTAATATAAATTAATTTTCTGTGCAAACTTCACAAATACCAGCTGTGCAATTGAAGAATTAGCTAAAAATCCACTGCAGATTTCATGGGCAACTTAGTGTGTTTGTGGCTGATAAATGAATGTGAGCCCAACAGCCTATTCTAAAAAAGAGTTTCCATGTATTTGGGTAAAGAAGGAATTAAGAAACACAGGTCTGGCAGCAGGTAAGAGACTGTTTGGTTAAGCTGGATGTGTGAACAGAACAGCTCTGTTTTTGGGAGTTCTGTAATTTGGAAGCTTTGCTCAAAAAAAAAAGAGAAAACAGAGAACAGAAAAACCCCTCTTAACTCTGGGTATGGAGCACCAGACAGAAGTCAACTGGAGAAATAAAAAATTCTTTTCAGTGTAGCCAAGATCTCAAAGTCCAGATCTTTCCCAAGTGTTTTAAAACTGTGACAGCCATATCAAAACTCTTTAATCAAAAGATGCAGTTAAATTCTGCTCTTTTGTTATCTACAAGAAGAACTAGGGGAAGTCCAACTTCTAAAAGGATGAGTTTAATGATTTTAAATTGCACCACCTATGCAAGTCACTTGAACTATTTGCAAGACACAGAAGCAATTACTCAAACAAGTACTTTAAATTCATCACTAAACCACACAAGAGGGATTTGTCAGCCTCATCTCTAGTATGTTCTGTCTCAAAATTACAAATTACATATGATCTAATTGAAGAAATGTAAACCTCTCATTCTCTCTGTTATCATGACTGTTGACTTCAGAATATCTTGATAAAGTTCATCAGTGTGTTGCACAACACAGTAAGGACTTAACTCTTTTGAGAAAAAGAGTTGCCACCCAATCATGTCTGCAGTCTTCAAGATGTTCATCAACTAATTGTTTCTCCTCCTTTTTTCTCCATCTTGGTTAAAAAAAGATAAATCTAATTTTGAAGCAATGTGTGATATATAAATTTCTATTAGTTGAAAGAAGATTATTCTACTTCCAAGAAATGAGCCATTCACAATCTCTTTACAATCACACACAAAAAAAAGCTCAGAAATTACATTTAGATTATCATCTCATCTCTTGCATCTAAGATTTTAAATGCAAACATCAGGTTAATTTTCAAAATTAATTTCAAAATTCAGCTTTGAGAGGAATAATTGTCAATATACAGACTTCATGTATTCCTAATCTGAATATTCTTCTTGGCTGTGAGTTTTCATGCCTTTTGTTTCTCCTCAATACTGAAAAAGCACCTCTTGGGTGCCTCTTTTTCAGGATATCCTGGAGTCTACATTAAAACATATTTATACATTAGAAATTAAGACTATTTTGGTACAATAGCCTCATAAAAATCTCTTCAAATTATTCTGGAATGGAAATAACAAACCTGGGTTGGGCTTAATATATTTACCTGTGTGCATGCACAAGCATACATATACATACATGTCTGCATTTGTATATGTTTATAACAGATATATTTATATATCTATACAACACCATTATCTAGCACATATATCAACATTATACTAAATCCAAGACCTCACACTGCGCCAGCTACTAAGAAGAAAACTAATTCTATCCTAGCCAAAACCAGGACAACTCACACAGATAAAGTCAAGACCCAGTTGGGATTCATCCAAATGAACCAATTTAGATACAGTTAGGAGTTATCTAGGATCCCTTTCCTCTGAGTGAAGAAAAGCAGACACTTCTTGGTTGAGATTTATCTCATCCTGACTTGAGCAATGCTTGCAGCACAAGTGAATGCTCTTAGAGATTATCTCAGCAGTAGAGGCAGAGCTTCCCACGATTACAAGCACACAACAACATGAGCAATGAAATACAAGACCTAATAATAACCACTGACATAAAGATAACAATACACATTACATACAGATTACAGCTAAGTGAAAATGAACTCAAAAATACCAGAGGATGCATACAAATGGTTGCAATAACCTAGAAAGAGATAATTGGATCATCATTGGATACAGACACACCGGATACAGATTTGCTCCTCTGAAATCATTACTACAAAGGCACTATCAAGGCACTCATGTGACATAAAATTACACAAATAACTTCAGGTAGTGCCCTACAAATCCCAAGGGATGAAAGTGACCTGAGGCGGGCTGCAGCTACTGCCACGGCTTTGATTGAATGAACTTTAATGTGACCCTCTGACGATGATCCTGCCGGTGCATAACAATGAGAAGTGCACAAAGACAACCATTTCTCTGCCGTTGTCTTGGACATCGGCTGACCAGAGAGGCTGGTCATAAAACAAATCATCAAACCCCAGACTTTTAAAAGTCATACTGTCTTCTGGATTCAAAGTCTGAGTTACCAATCAAGAAATGAATTTACACTATTCTGACAGTGGCAAAGCTCACGTGTTAGACTTAGTGAAAGTGAACTTTTATACCCCCAGGACTGGAATATTGAAATAGGTAAATACTCTCTTCTACAAAATCTCCAAGAAGTAGTTCAGATATTAAAACTTTGAACTCTCTGATTTTGTACAGTAAGTTCTCTACAACTGACTATAAAATACATGTAAACAAGTAGTCTCTAGGTATCTGTTGATCAAAAAAAGAAAAACAACTCTAATTGAGTGTTTATGTATAAAAGGAGAGTTTTCCTATCAAACCTTCCTGAGATCTTTCTGTTACACAGAGATTTTTAAAAACCCAACAAAACACCTTCAGATTGAGCTTAAATATTAAACCCATATATTAAACACACGGGGTATTCCCTGCTCTGTATCAGGATCTCCTTAGGTGCACCTCAGCTGTCAAGGAGAATCTCCCTCCTCTGTGCTCAAGCCATAGACTCCGATCAGCCCACGGAACTGCTGCCTTGGCAAGCAAGGCTGTGCATGGCACAGAGGCTCACTCAAATGCATGCTTGCATGTTTGCTGTGCTCAGCTAGACACTGACTTAGAGCAGTACAAGGGATAGTGAGGTGTATTTTGGATATGAGAACCCCAACAGGGCTAAAATTAGAGAAAAGAAACACACAGAAGGTCAGCAAGCCATGCTAGTGCAACCCAAGTACAATTTGCTGCCACATCTCCGTGATCTCCTTCATGACAGCATGCAGTGGAAGAAAGGAAAGAAGTACACGAATGATCTTCAGAGAACAGATGAAAACTTCATTAAGAGACCCTGCCTTGGTGTTTCCCTTGAAGGATAAGAGGGGCAACTGTTCCATTTTCCATTAACACTCATTTTTAAACTACAGGTATAGAAAAAAATAATTTTCAACATCCAGTTATGGCTCAGTACTTTCCACTCAAAAAGCCACCAGTCAGTCTTTTGTTCCTGCCAGACAAAGGCCATATGGAAACTTTTCAACAGGTGTTAACACTCATCCTCCACTTCAGTTAGCTGTTTATAAAGTGTGCATGACTGGATTATAAGTGATCCTTCACTCTAGAAGGCACGTAAAGCAATGGCCTAAGGTCATTTAAGTCACTAGGAGAAATTTTTACTGTCAGAATGAGACACTATTAATGCCATAAACTTCATTTTTCTTTTGCCAGAGAGATCATAATCAGTGATTTAGCAGGCAGATGATGTCAAGAAGAATTCACACACAGTTGTTGGATCAAGAAGAGGTGTAAACTGCAGTTAATAGCGTCAATTGTGGTGACCCAATCAGTTATTTCCACCTGGATCTATACATGACTAAGAATCAGTCCCTTTTGCTTGTTCAGAAAAAGAATGCCTCTACATCTATAGTAGAGGACTCATCAACCACTCTTTTCTTCAGAGAGTTTATTCATTAATGGATAAACTTTCCCCCCAAATGTTTAGCCATAAATCCACAAATGAATAAAGTGAAAATATGAGTTGTGAGCATGATAACACCAAGTTCCAGGCAGAGTGTTTCCTAGAGTGTACACACAGCACACCACTCCCAACATTGCCAGGTACATCAAGGGAAAATGCGTAATAAATGTACAATCTATACAAAAATGCTACAGAAATGGTCAGGGTGTAATTTTACCGGGTAAAGGATAAAGCCAGCTAATGATAACAGTATGAGGCAATTAATTGCTAATCTGGAATGCTAAAAGAGGACTACAAGCTATTTCAACAAAAACACAGTACAGAAATGTGCTAAAAAAATGTTGCTTCCCTTGAAGGAAGTTCTACAAGTGGCTGTATTTTAAGACGGCTAGGCTTCTTTCCTGCACAGAACCACTCCAACTTTTTGTAAGATAACTACAAAAATAGTAAAATTCTCTACTGGTCTCCAGCAACTGCTGCATTTTTTCCTGTGATAAAATATTAAGCAGGGTATGACAAACCTGCTTAGAAAATAAAACAATGTTCCCTTGCCCAGCCCCTCAAAAGCAAACAAAACTATGCCTCATCCAAGCAAATATTAAGAGAGGGTTTGTTATACTTTTTTTCTTTCAAAGCATAACCTCTATCTGTACTTTTTTTCAAAACAGCATGGGCAATATTGTTATTGCAATGTTTCTTGCACAAGCCTAAGGCATAAGTGTGAAATCTTACAGAAAAGCTTTCTACTGTAAAATGCTAAATTCTGTTTTCAGCCTTGAGTACACTGAAAAAAGATTTTCCAGTGTAAGCACATCAAATACTCATGCTTTCTTCATACACTTTATGAAAAAACATATTTTACAACAAAAACTAATGATAACTCATACTGTCAACATTTTTTCTCTACACTGAAGTGAAGGAAAGAAAGCCAAATTGTCACTTCTTTCTAATTGTGTATATCTGGTACTGTCTAGAAGAAGGGTCAGCAGCCTGCAGCACATGCACAGTCTCAGCATTTAGCACACAGCACAGCACAAAGGTTGAGTGGGGTCAGGAACCGGGAGCAGGTGCAATCTCAGAAAGGCAGCAGCTCCCAGGTTTTAACTCCTGGTTTCTAGCAGCTGGTCCAGCGATCAGCTAATAAGCAGTGTCTTGCCCTTTTGAAGGCATATTCTTACCTGAGGACTCTATCCTCTGGCTTTGGCACAGTGATCTGCCCCTATAGTGCGGAGTGCCCAACACGTTGCAGCCACTGAACTGTGGCATTTTTCCCTGATTTTGTACTCCTGCTCTGCAAAGCAAAGTTAACAGCTGGGAAATCTCTCCCTTTAAGTGTTCTTGAGCTGGAACTTGCTTTGCATTCCTTTCAAGGTCTACAAGCAAACTAGCTCGCTCTAGCAATTACTAATAAATACAAAAGATAACCTTTTGAAGGAATCCCCAGTATTTCCACACATGTGCCAAGAAATCACTGTATACATCAAATGCTTAGCTGTGCAGCTCCATTACTCTGGCATTTATCTTGCATTCTTCTGTAAAAACCCTACAACTATACATATTTAAACAGCTCAACTACCTCCTTATTTTTTTCCCAAAGTTCCTGCAACCAGAACTAATAAAAAAAGAGGTTAGTCCAGGATAAAGGAACATCAAAGAACAATTAAAACTCCCTCAATTTTCAAGTCAGATAAAGACTGATAAAGGCAAGATAAAAATATAGTTAAGCACTGCCAATATTTCCTACAGTGCTCTTAGAATAATACTGAAGTAAGGGCAAAATTACTCCATCAGTCATTCTTCTGAGAAGTTGCAAGGATTAAAGTTCCCTCTCTATTTTTTAATATAGAGATATTGGGAGATATTAAAATACAATTAAGATGAGTTTACGCTGGACAGAAAAAAAACCTGTTTTCTTTGCACCAGTAAAATACTGGTAATAGGCAACAAACAAACCCCAAAACAACTCCTGAATGATCTGAAGTTCAACCAGAATATTATATTAAAAATAAAGTCAGAGAGAACCTTTACTGGTGTGTGTAAAGGCAATCAGTCTGTACGGTGTAATGCTGGTAAACAAAATGTTACTATTTTCAAACCCAGCAGTAAAGAAACTAATTGCTCTTTGATATCAGCCTGCACATTGGTGATGGATGCTTCTGCTTCAGTTTAAGTATATAATTTACCTCCAGCATTGTAGTGTCCTAGAACTATAAACTGTGGAAACCATTACAATATCAATATTTCCCACCAATATATATGAAAACTGAATGTGTACTTGGTCTGTTCACAATGGTAAGTGTGACAAAACTCTAAAATTAGAGGTGCTAAGTTATATTCAAAATTATGACAGTAATACTCTATGAGCCAAAAATATCAGATGAGAAAAATTAAACAACAAATAAGAAAATTATTTAGCAATAAAATAAGTGTTTTGTTTTCCATGTAGCACTTCCGGTTCAAACCCCAACATTTAATGAAGTTTCAATTCAAAATTCCAGCCAACCTAATACTAGCAACATCAACCATACAATGAAACTCTCACCATGTGCTGACCCAAGTATTACTTTCACCCTTTTAAGCTTGAACTGTGGCAGCTGAAGAACAAATGCAGGTCAGCTGCTGTTGTGGCTGCTACATCATGGTAAGTTCCAGCTGAGGTGAACTGCTGAATGACTCTTAAATGGTGTCAACTGGAGTTGTCAGGAGATCATAAGCCAGAGCCCCAAGCAATTTGATTAGAATCAGAGAGTAACTGGATTAGCAGAACTACTGAATTAGTGCTTGATGAGCTGCACAATTCATGTGAATCTTCCCAGCACTGCTGGCTCTCAGACCTGCAACAGGAATTACCATCCACCACTTCACGTGCCAGGCAACTCAAACCTCATTTTATACAAACAACTTATTTGTGCAAAGGTTTGCATTGGAACTGGTGAAAAAAATCAAAACAACCTAGGCCCTGGTCTAGCAATTCAATACCTATGCTTGCCAACTCTTAAGTTCTCATTACTTTTTTCTTCTTTCATTTGAATCAATAGGCAAAGTTGGCAGATATTCTTTCCTAGAAGC
Organism: Regulus satrapa; assembly: GCA_013396955.1. NCBI lineage: Eukaryota > Metazoa > Chordata > Aves > Passeriformes > Regulidae > Regulus > Regulus satrapa. Next base: position 142,365 of record VWZN01016268.1, on the reverse strand, counting down.
AAGGTACAATCAGGCAGCTGGTGGTGGCACCTTGTCTCTGGGAGAGGTGAAAGACTTAGCCCAGCATACAAGAAATGCCAGGTTCAGCGAGAAAAGGGCAGGAGCTGTACATTTGGCATTGCCTTGCCTCTCTGGGAGCCTGTTCGCCACCTCTGCTGTCACACATCCGCCTCTAACACTGAAAAATACTGTGCAGTGAAGGCAGGCAAACTGCTCTCCTCAAAGGGCTGCAGGGAGCAGCAAGCCCATGGAGATAAGCCATGTCTGGTACTTTTTGACCATCAAAGATTGGCAGGATGCTTCTGTCGCTTCTGTCAGGGCACTCCAACGCCCAAACTTCTCTCTCATAATCTGTGAGATTACAGGGATGCCTATTCAGATTTTAGTCATACTCCAGGCAAAGCCTTCCAATTATGGCTGGCTGGACTTCCCATCAAAAACTATTCTGAATTAAATAAAGAAACACAACTTTTGGTATTCATGGCAAACATAAAATGAGCATTTAAAATAAACTTTTTTTGAAGTGCCAAAAGTGTTTCTTTTGCTGCTCCTTTTTAAAAATTAAGTTGCCTGTTTCTAAATTGCAGTCAAAAAGCTCAGATTCCAAACTCGCAAGCTTTACCACAGGTTCTCATATTTTAGTGATCAAAATGCAACTTGAAACAAGACAACAACAGTGAAATCAAGTCAGCTATGAAACCGGGTTGCAGTTAGAGCTTTATCTGCCTCCATCCTTACAATTACTCCAATGGAGAAAGATGAAGTAAGTTATGTTACTATTTATAGCAAAAAGAAATGATAAATATGAGTGCTTAGTAAATAGTAGGCAACAGAGAAAATACAGTAATTTGGAGTTATGTCTTCACTAATATCAAGTAATTCACAGGTGGCATGTTACATCTGTGTGCTGTATTTTATTTGACACGTTCACAATCCTTTTAAAGTCAGTCACAAATCCAAACATAGTTAGCAGACAGGGTATTTAATAAAAACAGATTTATAAAACTATTACTGTGTGAAACAGCATTTCACCTATTAAATTTTTCTAATACAAAACCAGCTACTCAAATCAATAGAGGAAGAAAAACAATAAATAATGAAACTATGAGAAAATAATAGAGATGTTATCGAAGCTATAAATACATCAAACCTTTCTGACGATATCAAAATGCACTCTACATGTTTTCCCCCTTTTTTTTTTTCCTTCCTTCACAGAACCTCTCCTGATATCTGCAGCTCCTAATCATTTATTCTATAAATACAGCTCAGTTGACTAAGGCTGCAGTGTGCTAAGATGCAGCAGCGTTTCAAATTCGTACATGAAACAATTTGGAAGCTTCCCCCAGGCACTGGCGGCTGCGGCTCCCGCTGCTCCGCTACCCACAATCCCCCCATTTACCTGCTCGCCGGGCTGCCTCAGCCCCGGTCAGGAAGTGGTAAAGCTGATCCAGCTTATCAGGCTGCTCCTCCAGGGACTTCTCATGCCATATGGCTGACCCAGGCCCTGCAGCCTCCCTCAAGGCATTCCACTTCTGGATCAGAGCGAGGAGCTCAGAGAAGGACTTGTGATAACCCCGGCGCAGCATGTCTATGCAGATGTTCTTCTTGTATGAATTCCTGTAACTGGGTATAAGAAAAGGAGATTTTAAGCCTTTAAACCTGTATTCTGTTCTCCACCTTACCGAATAAGTGCAGATAACTACAACAGCTTTCAGGAAGAGACCTCTGCAGCTCAGCAGCAGGGAGTGGGTGTTATTTCCCCCGCTCAAAAAGAGATCTGCTGAAATCTCACTGCAAATGCCATACCCTAGGGAAGCAAACATGGCAATAATCAATAAATACCTATATATATACACACATACATATAAATACAGGACACAGTAAAAAATACCGTTGTATTATTTGGATGGTGTTTGGTAAAAAATGCTGACTGATGAGAATGGCTCCCCCCTCCACCCCATGTTTACAATAGTTCATGAAAACACAATGAACCCTTAGTTTGCTTTAAGACATTGAGGCGCATGACAAAACAACAAATACGATGTTATTGTTATTATATATTATCTATCTATATATATATGTTGCTATATGTTATATGCATATCTTGTTATATATATGCATGAAATAGTTCTGCTGTAGGACAGGATGGCTTGGCTTAAAAAGTCAAACAAATGCTATCCCATAAACATAATCATTAGATATTATTCTCCTTCCATTTAGCATATAACTTAAGCTGGTTTAGTGATGCAAAAGTTTGAAAATGTCTCCCTAATTTTACCATCAAATGATGCTATGATCAATTTTTATTGAAGTTAGTGCCTTCATAAACTCTGATAGGATGTACATATCAAAAAGTTGTGTAGTCAAATATTCTTAAGTGGTAATAGACCTTTGGAGGTTTTATTTATGGAAGTAATCAAAATAATTCTTTTATATGGCAGGAAACAATAATTGTGTTCTATTCTGGAGAAAACTATGAGTCCAATGGGACTGCAACACAAAGGTACAGATGTAAAGGCTTGCAGGGATGGCTGTCCAGTCTGGGAAAACCAACCTTTACCCCAGTAAAATGGCAAGGACCCAGATGTGTTACCTTTATCTTGTATATTCCATTAAGTGTCCAAACTGTTTTCAAGACTATCCTTTTAGATTAAAATCCATTTAAATCCAATCCAAATTAGCTTTAAAATAAAAAGAGAATTTTGAAAAATGAGATTTATAGTGTATATAATAAATTCAGGTGTAATAAATAATATCCCAATGAGACTAATACTTTGATCTTAAAAAGAGCTACTGCAATTCTTTAAGGATGTTGATAAGATGGAAGTGATGTGAAAAACTTCTTAGCTAGATGTCAATAAAACAGACAGCACTGTAAGCTGCAGGAAGCAAATAATTCTGCATTATTTCATATTTGACATAATTAAAATAAAACCTCTTACTACATAGGGGCACATTAATCCTTTACATCTATTTTTCATATTTTAGGTGCACTAACTGAGCAGAAAAATATTAAATAATCCTGATACAATTTAGACCAGACAGTATTGAATTTGTGTTTAATATATAAATAGACTTTTTTGAGATTAAAAATCACACATTGCTCACACAGAAAAGAGAAAAGATAGAACTATTCTGGACCATAAAAATTTGCAACATTTACCTTATAAAAGTATATGAGAAATACGTTTAAACATTTATATTTTAATTTGCTAGAATATGCTGTATTTGACATATACCAAATGTACAGTATATAGCTTTAAATAATACTGTAAATACTGTCACTATGCTAGTACCACGCCATGTATTCTCTATTTTTTCGATGGAATACCTTTCTCTTTTCCAAAAACTCTATGTAATTAAAAAAAACCCCAAAACAACAACAACAAAAAAATTCCGACAAACAAAACAAACAAAAACCAAACCAAAACAAACCCTGAAGAGCATCAAAAATTCCTAGCAAATTCCAAAGGCCTGGGACTGAATCCTACAGTAATATAACTCAGAGAAGTGGAATAACAATCTGCATGGCAGGCACACACATGTCTGTTTATTTATACAGTGGGATCTATATATGTTTGTGCGTGTGCATGCATTAGATCAGATGTATTGGAAGTAAACAAGGAAGTGGTGCTAAAAGACCTCAGCAGTCACTACCCAAAATGTCATCTAGGTAATTCTTAACACTCAGTGCACGCTCACTGAGCACAGAACTGGTATTCATACAAATAGAAAAACTGTGTCCACGTAACATGCTACTTCCTGTAGACTGATGCATTTTACTTGAAGTAAAAACATATTTTCCCCACAAGAAAGCATTATTAGCAAGCCAGTACAAGAAAACAAAGCATATAGTAAAACATTTAATTTTTAAAAAACAGTGTCAAGAGTGTTTTAATAAATCCCATCCCATTTAATCAAAAAATCGAAATAATGCCAAGGTAATCCTACTGTGTAGAGAACAATTTTTTCTGAGGCAAAGAGGACTGATTTTAGCACACAAGCAATGAAGCTATCTAGTGTTAAATCCTTCAAATTTCGTGGCATAAAAATAATCTCACTGTAATGCACAAAGCACACAGTAATAATACTATTGTTTCCTTACATTTCTGTAATATATAAACCACAAGTGACTGATCACACACAAACAATAAAATTGGGCAAGAGATTAATAGCATTACGGGGATAGATGGTATTTGTATCACCTAAAAGCTTGACACTGCAATGAAACCTAAAATTGTTGGTTATCACAGTGTTTCCCGATGAAAATTCGAGGGTCCTTTATTTTCCCCATCAAACGCTTCTTCTGAAGAGAGGTGTGGTGAAAATGAGAGCAGGAAACTTTTCATGGTATCTTGAGATAAACTATAAATCCTCAATGCTCAATCCTCAAAACACTTTCCACCCTGCTTTTTACGATGTCACGCCGCACGTAAAATCCGAGATCAAGCAGAACAACTCATGTTTCAGATAACTCAAGACTACTTGATCTCTAATATCAAAACTCCATACCTAAGGTTCCTTCCAACTCAGGATACTCCAGGATTCTGTGATTTATTTCNGGCCTGCCCCGCTCCGGGCGCTGAGCCGCGGGACACCGAGCCGCCCGCACGGCCCGCACGGCCGCCGGCAAGCCATGGGAAGTGTCGGAGCAGAGTGAGCAGACAGCTCTGTAAGGTCGGCCGGGTTTAATTTTAAAACNACCTAAAATTGTTGGTTATCACAGTGTTTCCCGATGAAAATTCGAGGGTCCTTTATTTTCCCCATCAAACGCTTCTTCTGAAGAGAGGTGTGGTGAAAATGAGAGCAGGAAACTTTTCATGGTATCTTGAGATAAACTATAAATCCTCAATGCTCAATCCTCAAAACACTTTCCACCCTGCTTTTTACGATGTCACGCCGCACGTAAAATCCGAGATCAAGCAGAACAACTCATGTTTCAGATAACTCAAGACTACTTGATCTCTAATATCAAAACTCCATACCTAAGGTTCCTTCCAACTCAGGATACTCCAGGATTCTGTGATTTATTTCATAAAATCCCAGCGTTACTATTAACGTAGCACATGTCTACGTCAATAAGCAACCTTAGGCCAAACACTACAGAACCGAGGTACCTAATAAACTCAGATTCACGGCCGAACAAGCCGGCTCGTTTCCCTGCGCCCGCCCGCAGGTTTCTCCGGCGCCGGCCGCTCCCGGCGGGCTCGGCGGGCTCAGCCTGAGCCGCTCCCGGCGTTCCCCGGTCTCTGGGGGCACCTGCTGGAGCCGCGCGGAACTGCAGGCAGCGCAGCCGCGCCGCCGAACAAATTTTTTTTTTTTAAATATAATTTGGGGCATCTCTATGTATTTATGGTTAAAACAAGGGTACAAACTATTCTGGTTTTAACTTAAAGCAGAATTGGTTCGGGTTTTTTAATCCGTGAAACTCAACAGATGAGAAGCCCAACACTTACCACAGAGCCAGCTGCTGCTAAGAGCCCCCCGATCCTCTGCCTGCGTACTCACTTCTGTCATTGCCGATACCCCGCGCTGCTGCTAAATTTTATTTACACCGGCTGGGCAGGGAGCTCCAGGTGGGTCTGGTCCTACACCCGCAGTTACTGTGATGCCGTGCTCCATCTGAAAGTGCTGAAAAATTCTGTGAGCTTCTGAGAGTCTCTGCGTCATGATGGGGGTTATGTGTCACGAGAGTTTTCAGCACCAAATAAATAACCAAAAGTTAAAGTTGCCATTTTAGTGGCACCATGCATGGCGATGATTTTGTGCCATGTAATATCACACTGGTGGAAGGAGCTGCTTATTGAATGGGAATCTGTGAGCTTGAGAAGACACTGCTGTTAACATTATGCTTAATTTAAGTATACCCAGATATTGCTACAGACATTTCAGTTTTTTCCTAAACTACACGGCTACTTCAGTAATTTTCTTAAATTTATTTCTTTTTGCGTTATCATTGCTATTACAAAACAATCTAGAGTCATGCTGAAAAATCATGGGAACCTGATTCTAATCTCCTTTACCAGAGCAAGAATAATAAATAGTAAATGTTCAGTGAGACTAATGAAATTACACTGTTGTTCCAGTCTCAAGGACTTTCCTGTATTATAGTATTGCACCTTTGTAAAACCCTTAAGCAATGCTGGGAGAGCAGCACAGCACCATGCAACATTCCCTTCAACTTAGAATAAGGCTATTTGCATTTTACCCTTTCCACTAAAGAGAGAACAAAGGAAATTAAGAGGCCAAGAGGCAGGAACTGGCATTAGAAATAATCAAAATAGCCAGTATAGCATAACATAATCATTTATCAGGAGCTTAATTTCCATGTCTGATTATAGACTTGCAAAGTAAGTCCTGAAGACTAATATTTTAAGATAGCATATATATATATAAAATTAGGTTTCATATGTTTAGATTTTTTAAGGCTTAATTAGTACTTCCAGTTAATTCCTGCTGCTGATTACAAGTAGTTGTACTGCACTTTAGCATCCCATTTTGTACAGAACAAAATGGCATGGATTAAACAACGATAGTATATAAAATATTAAAGTGAACTTCCAGTGTAAAATAATTACTCTACCAATTATTATAATGTTTAAAAACTGTATTCAAATAGGTTTCATCCACTTGGGATTTCCTTCTGCACTTGGCAAACCAATGACTGATATACATGCCTTAGATAAGCATCACAAAATTATGAAAAATAATAAAGATATTTTGGCTTAAGTTTATTTAAACATTTTTTTTAATTTCCTCCCTGTTTCCTGTCTATAAATCTACAAGAAAATTAAAGTTACATAAAATATGTGAATACTTAGCTACTTTTTGCTTAACCTATATGCAAAAAACCACAACATAAATGAGGGAGCATCAAAATGTCCTCCCTAAAATATGAAAAAAAAAAAAAAAAGAAGCATTAAGTAAAAACAAATATAGTACTTAAAACCCAAAAAGACCAAATATGCTATAAGAATTTAGAAGTTCAGGTATCTCTGTCTAGGAATTGAAGGAGGAATTATGATTTAATTACATCTAGGCAGCCAAAAAACAAGAAAAGTTTTGCAACACCACTGGTGACCCAGCCCCAAAATGAGTTAAAGTTTGTGCAGGGAATTGTTGAACACAGAAAGTGCTCATCCAAACACTCGGCAAATACGGAAGGTGAGGATTTGCCGTTAGCACCCAGGTTCCAGTGGTGTCAACCCCCTGTATTCACACTGCTCATGTCTACACTGCCATGTCCCTGGGCTGCAACCCACCAAAGGTGGGCACCCAGCTAACTCAAAAATACATCCAAGTCCTGTGCTATCCCAGTTCTCGGTGAAAATTTATCCACAAAAGTCTTTGGGTAAGTCAAGCCCTTGGATGGTCTAGGCACTGAGCACATTTCAGTACCACGTACTGCTACTGATACAAAGCAATTTAACTGCATCGGGACACAGCCTCTTTAATCCTGCTTTAAAGACTGTCCGTTTAAATACTTTTCTTTTAATGAAATATTTACTGCATGGTAATATGTTAAATTGTAGACTATAGTAATCTCATTAAAAAAAGATATGACAGTACAGTAAATGCCATTAAGCAGTAATAGACAGTTAGCTTACACTTCAGAATATTTTACTACGAAGGCTGAGTGTTAAATTACATTGGGGTGGGGTGCCTGCTTTTTAATTCCAAATTAAAAACTTGAAATAGCTAATATCCTATAACAAAAATTAATAACATGCACGACCCCACAAATGTTATAAAAAGGATTCCCTATTCTAATTATAAATGAAAAATATAGCACGACGATTTGCACACATCGTGGGAGGGAAAAAGGTCACTCGGAATTGACTTGTAACACTACAGATTTTTTAAAGAAGAAAATCTTTATGGAGCTATGTATCCAGAGCTATTAACAGAAAGATGAAAACAAAGCATATATAACAAATAGAAATGTAGCTATTATATGCTATATATATATATATGTACAAGAACTTTCAGCTTTAGCAATGCAGTATTTTTCATCTGCTGCCTCAGTCAGTGGATTGTTGTCTAACCACACTTTAACCTAAATCATGCAATCAAAGGGGGGTGCACACCCTGTCAGTAGGATCCCGCAAAGAACACATATACTGAACTCGCTTCCTTTTGTTCAAAGCTACATAAAATGAAAAATTAATCAATTATAAACATCAAAGGATGACACAGAAAAGTGTTTTCAAATGAATGTAAGCACTGTAATAATTAAGAATCCTCATTAACCCAGAAAATGGAAATATAAATCTAGCAATGAACTTTTGAAACATTCTGTCCTTAACATAAATGCAAAGAAAATACTAAAATAAAGATAAAAATTCTATCCTTATAAAAATGTTCATCTTTAAAAAGTACACACACCTGTGATTATTCCCAGCATAATTAAAAACACCAAACCCATTATCTTCATTAATCTTTCCGCTTTTCTTTCTAAATTTATAATGTTCCTTAACCAAAAGTAACTCTGGCCATATTTTATGGTCTGCTATTCATCAAAAGGAAGTATTTCTCAACTTCCCTCTTTTATTTCAGACTTGACCTGATAGACTGAGAGCTAGAAACATGTAATTTTGGCATCCTTTCCATTTAACTTGTGTGATATCAAAGCAGTCATTAAATTTCTTTGCAAGTTTTTTTTACAGTGTGCAAGACAGATAAACATAATTATTTACTTTCTGTATCCTCTCAACCTGCTGTTATGAAATACCATAAAACCCTATACAAGACTCTGCATTTATTGCAGTATTGATATGAACAATTCCCACAGTACTTTTGCTTTTATTTAGGAGATCTTATTCAAGTCTCCAGCTGAATTTACTCAGTAGGATAAGGACAAATAGACCACGCAGAGATTGAGAAGAAAGGAAAAGCGAGGATTTTACACAATGCAGGAGTCACTGTGAAAATGGTTAGGAAGTCATGACTGTACCAAGGCAGATTAGACAATCTTTCTTTATCTCAGCCTCCTTTTGTATGTTAGAGATGCTTCACCTTTATGGAGTGTTTTAAAAATAGAAGTCAGTTGTGTACTCCTTGTACATTATCTTCAGTAATAAATACTGTTGAACTATTGTGAAATGAAAGCACTAAAAAACCGTAAAACCAAACTTAGTAAAAACAACAAGTTACATAAAAAAAGAAAAAACTTCAGCTCACGGTGTTCTTCTTTATTAAAGTATGTCATGTATTTTATCTTTGCAAGAGTTTGATGAGTTTTTGCAAGTAAAATTCTGTTTCCTCTATACTTGCTAATAGTCATGAGAATCTGTAGTTTGCACCTTCCCATTAAAAATGTATTGTATTTTTTGAAATTATTCACCCCGCCTTTTATCCAGATCATGTCTTTGAAAGGAGGAAGTAGATAATAAATGGAATAATTCATGATTTCCCATTAAATATGAAACTTTCTTTTGCAGAGTTTAGAAAATGAAGTTCTACATAATGTACAGAAGTTGATTAGAACTTTTTTTAACCTTTTCAAGAAAAATCTTTCACATTACTCAAATGCACAGAGAAGTTTCTTCAGGAAAGGCAAACCATTTGCTTCCTACACAGTTCTGTTCTTCAGATCACTGCCTAATTACACTAAGTAATATGCTTATCAGGCCCAAAATTCACAGAGATCATTCATTTGACCAAAAAGAATGCGTGCCTCTAAGTTCTAAAATCTCTTTTTGAAAGTTGTTTAATAAACATTGAATCCTGGTCACGGCAAGCAAGATTGTTAGGAATTATTCAGACTGAAAAAAATACATATTTAAATAATATTGTGAAAGGAATTTAAAATTTATCATCTAGCTCACTAAGTGACTTGTGCCATCTCCCTTTCCACAAGCAGCAGGGAGTTTGGGACAGAGTGCCTTAATTTAAAATTTCTTTTACCATGAAAGGATAAATTTCTTTGGTTCTGATTTACCCTCTTCCATAGTTTTTAGTATCTAAAAGTGAAGAAAAACCCTCATAACATGTAAATGAGTTTACACAACATTCCACCAGTTTTCAACTTCAGTAATGTGAACAGAGAGGGCCATAAGGTGCTTACAGGTCCTGCCCAAAGACTGACATCGGGAAGAACAGCAAATTATTTCTAGGACTGAACATGAAAGGGAAAGAAGTTTACTTCTTTCTGTTTGCTGCTATGTCCTTGAGCTCCCTTCCCTCCCTCCCCCTGTCTCCACAGCGTTGTACACAGAAGAAATGGAAGCAGCTCACAGCAGTGCATCACTGGAACCATATACTGTGCAACCAAGGGCTGAAATACAATGGAAAAGCAGAATCTGCACCTACACATCATCTGTCTGCATCCCAAATTGTCTTCTGCAAGCTTGCTAGTAATAGCAGATGCACCTCCTCCTTCCTTGCCTTAATCCCATACCAACAAGATTATTTTTCCAGGCCCTTTTTCTTGGTAGTGCCCCTCTTCTGTCCCTTGAGAGCCTCACTTAATAATACAGAAATGGTCAAATCCACCCTACAACACAAAATCCCCATGCCTAAACTAAGCCACTTCAAATTGGGAAGCTCCAGTAAAAATTTCAGGTAGTGTAAAAGAAAACATGGCAATATGTTGTCAATTAAAAAAAAGATCCCCATGTCTTTTTTTAAGTAACCTAAGAAGTCATCTTACTAATCTATGTGGTAGAGCTGACAGCTACTAAAAGTATGGGTTGATAAATCCCCAATCAGCTATTTGTGTTCAGCTTCCTTAAAGCACTGGTCCTTCATGGCAAAAGACCAGAATACAGACAGAAAAAGAAGCAAATAAATCAAAAACTGAGTATGGAAACTCTCACGATCTAAATAACTTACAAACAAAGGAGAAGGTCAGAAAAATCCTGATCTAATAGTACAGTTTACTAGTCTGTTATGGCTATGATGAAAATACAGAACAAACCTTCATACTAGGTCTTCTCCTCTCCATCAGCCCACAAATCTCATTTTTCTCCCTCGGTGAACTCTCCAGATCATCCTGGTCTCTAGTCAGGTGAAATGTTTCTCCCTCTTTAGTCCCAGACGACAGAAAGGGCTGAGTATTCAAAGATCATTGGGAGAAGATGTATGGATGCAGGAAAGAAATTTATTTCCCAAACTTCACTAACACTTAATGCCTCATAAATTTTCCCATATCTTTTTTCCTTAACTCTACCTAACTGATGCTGACACTGAAAAGAGCAGAAACTTGGGGAGAGTAGTAAAAAATTTCTCTCTGACTGAAGAATGGAAAAATAATGTTTTATCAGATGGCACCAACAGAAGTTTTAAAATGGATGCCAGGTCAATTCTGTTCTGCAGCTGACAGCTTCCTGTAAAAATGCTGCCTCAGGAATCAGTCTCTAAAACCTCCACCTCAACCTTTTCATAGCTTTCAAAATTCCATAGTTCTGCAGTGTGGGATTGAGTGGTAAATTATGTGTCTACATCTGAGCTTGTAACCCAACTATCTTTCTATAAGCTATGGAGAAAACAGGTGTTTGAAAACTATCATTCACCTTCTTCTGAAGTACTTGTCTGGATCCTGAAAGATAGGGCTCAACTAATCACATGGCTTGGGTTATTAACCTGGATCAGTTAAACTTGGGTGAAAGCTCCTCTGTTCTTTTTGCAGGGAATTTACAGAAGCTGTACTGCACTATATTCATCACTCATCACTGCTAAAACAGAAATTTTATGTTCCATTTTGCAATCAGCAATCTGAAAAATAGTTTAATGAGCCATTTTCCCACTATTGGCAGAGATGGCCACCACTGCTCTGGGGAACAGAGCACACCTGAGAATTAAAGCCTTTGCCTTTTTCTGTTTCAGCTAATCCTAAAGTGCACCAGTTGTTGGAGAATTCGAAGCAGAACAGCCCACAGTATCTCAAAAACATCTGACAGAATGCGTGTAAGAGAATGCTGTCTTCTGCCTGAAAAAAGTCATCTCAGAGCCTGTCTTCACTGACAGAGATTTATCAGGAAAGTTTTCTATAACACACTGATCCAGCACTCACAAAACAGAAAACACAAATACAAATTTTTCTGCATACGTAGGTAAGCCTTTACCATCTCTGGATAATAATGGGAATTTCATTTGACCACCAGAGTCTTGAGGACAGTAGGACTCCATCATCCAACTCAAATGTATTTGAAATGCACATAGTAACATCACTAATGTTTTTGTTTGTTTTTTTTTTTTTTTGTTACAGCTAAACAAAGCTATTCCTCTCATCAAATAATTTTCAAAGTTTCTCCTTCTAGTCTTCAACTCTTTTCTGATGATGTAGTCCTCTTTTGACAATTTCCATTTTATGAAGAGGAGAGAACTGTTACTTGATCTTTCTGGCCCTGACAAAAAGATCAGGAAACAAGAATGACAATATCAAATTCTGGCCCATCTTAGGCTCCAAACTAATTTGAAGATTCAGTCCTGGAATCAATCTCTTGATGAAAAATGCTTTACTTCACAGTTCATGGTGAACTTCTTGACTCTTTGTTCAGTCATATGAACTATTTTTAATTTTTACTGCAATCTGATTTTGAGCTGTTAATGACTTGGTGAGTCAGGACTAAGAACAGAAAGTATCAAGGAAAGCACACTTGAAGGCCAAAGGAGTCAGCCAACCTCCTCATACAAAAGCCTGATTCTGTGGCAAGAAAGCACTCATATTCTGCATTAATGAACTTTTACTTATTTTCCAGACCCTTGCCCCACATTCACTTCTTATTTCAAGATAAAGTCTTTGAGAAAGAAGCAAAACAAAATCAATGAAAAAACAAAGCAATATCCTGTTTTAATATAATTAAAGTACTATATTTCTTAAGCACTGTTTTTTTTTCCCTCGTCTATCATATCAAACTGGGACAAAAAATTATTGCAAAGGAAAAAAAATAAATCTCACTTTTCCACAGAAAAAAAAGGAGATTATATCATGAACACACTTAATGGAATTCTTCTCTTTTACTGAGGTTTGGAACAGAGGACAATATTTTGCAATCCAAGAATAACTGCAACATTTTTCCTTCATTAGTTCATCTCAATGTTAAGGAATATTTTGAAGGATAGAATTTAAGGGAAAAAATTTAAAGAATATAGTTTTGTTTTTTTTTTCAAAAATGTGATACTACCTATACCCTCCTTTATTTAGAAGATAATAAATTTGTGGTTTGTCTAACACACCTTTTTAAAAAATGGTGTTTAATATTAAGCAGAAGTGTGGCTACATTAATTTGTCTTGATGAAATAATCACTGGCATAACAAGTTAACCTCCATATTAAACAAAAGTACAGATACCTACATGTCAGAGGAAGGAAATTCAGTCCTTTTATAAAGAAGTGTAATAATCTGCTTTTGGAATGGAAACAATATTGAAAAACTACACAGCATATTACAAACCATCTCTCATATTTTAAAAATAATAGCACCTGTTTCCTGCTGAGACATATCAAACATTACACTGATTTCAGTAAAATCATTTACAGACCTGACATTGCCTTACTTAATAAATTTGTTTTAGATTAGATTTGATGCATTTAGTTTTTTCTAACTAGATTAGCATAATACTAGTGTAACTGTGTAGTTAGTTCGCTACCTTTTGTTTGCTCTCAAATGATTTTATCAAGGTTATGGAAGAGCATTAGTAAAATATATATAGAGAGAAATTTCATAACTGCCGATTTATTATCAAAAACTAAAATTCCAAGAAGAACTCAATGCACAGAACATGAATGCAGCCTTTTAAAGTAGGTACTTAAAAAATCTCCATAGGAATTAACCAGAATACATATGATATTTCAGTTTAATCTTCTAAGAAGCTTTTGTATCTTTGGAAAAACAGCCTCTAACAAAACTGTAAGGGAACTCCACTTTGTATAGGTATTGCAGAACAGATGATAAAATTCTTACTTCACTGTGGATGTCCTCACTGGTTTCCTTTTCCTTAACGTTCAGATTTAGGGTTTGGATATAAAAACATCATTTAAGAGGATTTTTCGCATCGTTTTTTTGTTTGTTTGTAAAATGCACTTTGAAGCCCCAAGGCCTTCCTAAAATAACAGTGACTTCCTGTGTAAACACCTCAGAGAGAGCCCTTGTGTCCCTGGCATGGTGTGTGGAAATCCACTGGGGCTGAGGACCAAAACAGCTCCCTGGGAAGGCAACTCGGCCTGTGACAGGAGTGTAATGGGCAGAGCAGCCAGTTCCACGGCTGGCATGGAACTGGGGGGACAGGAAGGGAAGGTGCTTCTGTGCTTGCTCCCTGAGGTCTGATACCTCCAGTAATTTTCTAGATTTCAGCGTGGAAGTTTTTATGAAAGCTTTTCAGGCACATTCTTAGGCTGGGAAGGAAAAAAGAAGCATGTTTTGCAAGGAACTAGCTGGTGGAATTCCTGTCTGACTGATAGAATGTTTCTATGCTGCAAGGGTGATCTTGCAATATTCATTGTTAAGGTGCCTAGAGCCCTTGTATATGCATCCTTTTATTATTTAAATATTGAAATAAATAAATCAGCTTGCTTAAGCAACCAGCAATCCAGTTTGTTAGAATTCTTTCATTAATTTTGATGGTGCTGAACCCCAGATCTGTTAAAAGACTCTAGAAGAATAAGTCAGTCACAGTCTCTTGTAACTTCTAAATGTAAATACCTCAGCTGTTAGAAATCAAAAGTTATCTAGATCTCTTTCATTCACTGGGTTTTTTAATAACTAATGGGGTATTAAATGCTTCACCACAGAAGTCAGCACTTGGGCTTGGCTAAATAGTAATTCAAAATTACATGAACGTGTATGTCGGTACACTAAGCTCCCACCCCAAAGGAGATATTTCACAAAGGCTCAGAAAAAAAAGAGAAGGAGAAAGAAAATAAAAAGGCAGCACAATATAATAATTACTGACACAATCTTAACAATAATGTTACAAATCTGATCTAATTGGTAAATACACAAATTAGTAAAACCAAGGAGATAAATGCTTTGATATATTTAACATCAGGAGAAATGAAACATCATTATTTAATATCAACTTCAATTTTTAAATGCCAAGTTCCACTAAGAAGGGTAGGGCCTAGGGAACTTTAAATTTAAATTACTATGATGACTAGAAACAAAGGAAACAATAAACTTATGGATGTTAAAATGCCTCGAAAAAGCCAACTTACGCAGCAGCTTCTTCTTTTGACACCCCTTTGATATTCTTCGCCAAATAATCATCTATGGCATCCTTGTCTTTGATCAAATGAATCCTAAATTTAAATGAAAAAAATTAAACACTGTAAGGTGCTAACATAGACTTCTGCAGCATGTATAATATATTATCATTGCCAAGTAGAGCTAAACACTGAAATATTGACAAAGTAATATATCAGACATTCCATAAGCACATACAAACATATTTTTAATTTTTTTGGTCTGTAGCTAGTTCAAATCTTTATTTCTGAAAGAAAACAGAGGTGGTATTAGCTTTCAGGGATCTGGTTATCTGGTCTTTCTGTCTAAACTAGAAGAAATTTTGTATTAGCTAAATTGGTAATAATTGATTAAGCTATCCATATTTAAACTGTTTCCTAAATCAGAACCATTACATTTTTGTATTATCAGTATGGTCCAATCTGGTTGGTTTCATATTTAGCTTCTTCAAATTAAAAACAAAGGCAAATCAAGAAAATTATTCCCAAATCCAACTCTTTTTTTTTTTTTTTTCCCCTGGCGCAATGCAATCTTTAATACTGCTCCTGTCTTTCCACAGTTTGAGCAGCATACTGGGAAAAGGTGCTCCACTGAGGGAATAATCTGAAGGTCGTTTATTAAAATAAAGAGCAAATTTCAGGATGCATGCATCTAGGTTTAAAATTTGAACTGTGCACCATTTCACCTTTCACTTCAGCCACCATATCTTTGCATCTCTGCTCTGATACACACGAGATGCCTGGAAAGGGTAATATGCTGACCATAAGGTGTATGTAAACAGAATCTGATACCAACTGTAGAGGATGTTATCTCTATAAAAGTAATGTGAATTTATTTTTATTCTTCTGAGAAAGAGCACAAAGATTGTCTGGTTAATCACTCAAAGATAAAAGAAATTCAGCATTACTGTTCCACATAAATCCATTACTTTGCTCTTTCTCTGTATTACACTGCTGTCTTTCATTACAGTGATGAGAGTAAACTCTTTTCATAATGTTCGCTAATAAAAGCATCATGCTCCTTATTGCTCTGAGAATACCGAAGACACTTCACAAAGTTCATTTAAATGAAAACAAAATAGCTAAGCAAAGCAGAGATATTTTGACATATCTGTATTTAAAACAATATAACAGTGAAAGCTTCCCTCACAAACAGTGCTTTAAATTTGTCCCAGAATGTGCTACTGCTGGGTGGCACCAGCAGAGGCTTGTGCTTTGAGGCTGCACTTAACACAATCCATAGGAGCTGCTGCTGATCTGGCTAAATGTATATCTTATGGATATTGCCATGAAAATTCACTTATAATCAACACCAAAATGTATGCAATAGCAAAATTTTCACACCAAAATAATCAGAATTTAGGAGATCTTTGGAAGACGGGAAAGTCAAAACCCTCAAACTCAAACAGTGAGCTACAACAGGCAGATTCCTATCATCGTCAAAAGGATCTCAAAACGAAACAAAGGAAAGCCTGAAGCCTTTCCATTATCTTTACAGAGATATCTTAATAAATATTTTTTTTTTAAATCAGGGGGAAAGCCCTTAGAATCATACACAATTTAAAATGCCATCTGCCTTATAGCCGAAGTATGAATTTCTGACTTCTGACTGGTAACACCCTCAAAGTTAAAGAAAACTATAGCCAAGGGGAAAAAACCATAAGTAAAAACTTGCAAACTAATTACTGATTACATAAGTTCTGTAATAACCTGCATTGGACTGATGCAACTACAAACTTGGTCATCAATCATAAAGAGTTGATCTCACTAAAAATTACAAATACTCATCTCACCCAGACTGTTATTATCAAAGATGATAATGTTGCAATAGCACAGAAAAGATGGGCAGGTGATACTTAGGAAAAAATACGCTCAGAAATTTCATGAGCTCACGAAAATCATTATGGCTTCCTATATGCAAGGAGAATTAAAAACATTAAAATAATTAATCAATGTGAAGAAAAGAGACTGTGACTTGGAATGGACATTTTTTTTTTTTTTTTACAGAATTGAGATGAGGATGGCATTTGCTAAAAGACACTATTTCTTTCCTTCCAGAGGTTGTCACTTGCCTTTTCCAAGCTGCTTTATCCTTATTTCTCTGGTGTTTCCATAATGACTCACAGTACTTATAAATTGCATAAAAAGAGTCTACTTCACCTCTAAGTTGGCTCCTATTTAATTTTAAATCCTTCAGTTATTAACAAGAAATCCATTTTAATCCAATGGAAACCTTTTTTTTTTCCTCTTTTAAATGTGGAACTTTCCTAAGAGAGAATTCTCTTGCCTATGATTTTTGCATTTTTAAATACTGCAGAAGAGCAAACACAGTTTGTCACTTGACTGAAGCTGTTCACAGCAAAAATGATGCTTTGAAAGAGAAGAGGCACCTACCTTGCAAAGTCTAATGGGGGGCAAAGACGCTGCTCTATGAACTTGGGATGCTCCCCTGGGCTTTGGAGGACTGCTTGAGGCAACACGTTCATTTTAACTAAAACAAACAAACAAAACCAACATTACCAACAAACAACTCCTTCACAGCCATGCAGTTTCTTTTCCTCCTTGTGCTGCTTCTCAGCCCACTCTCTGTTATTTCCAATGCATTAAAACCCGACTCCAGTTCCACAAAAATCGCAGTGCTTCTTCAGTAGGACATAACACAAAGGAATGGTCATTACTGAACTTTCCATGGATTTCTCCCTTTCCCTCCCATGCTTTTGATTTCCTTAGGGACAGCTGATTCAGGAACCATACCTTCATGGTATTCCCCATGCTTCCTCAAGATATCTAGATCCAAGTATTGATAATATTTTAAGTTAACACACAATGTGGACAGATGATGGAATATACAGGGTGCAAAGCAATGACAGGCACTGTGATAATGTTCAAAATCCTACATAATCGTAATAGAAACAAGCTTTTGAAGGAAAAAATGTAAGTAATGCTATACCTACAACACAGGATTTTACTTAAAACAAAAGCCAAAAGCCCCACAGTTATTTAGAATCGTCTAGCTTGTCATTTTGAAGCACATAAATGCTAATAGGACTTTTTTGTCATATAGAGCTACTGTGTTTTTTCCCCAAGTATTCAGTCTACACTTCCTACCATTAAAGTTTCAGCTGCCAGTTCCTTCATTTTGCATGTCTGTGATCTGAGGACGTTAGCAGCAGGAGCACCCTTACTTTTAAATTTGGTTTAATGTAGGTATTGCATGCCCTGCTGGTAGGCCTGAAGGCATAAACTTTTAATAGGGATGGAAAAACAGAATATAATAAGGGGAGGGGGGGGGAGGATTTAACTATTTGCTACATTTAGTGAAAGGAAATTTATTTTTTGGAAATAAGTATTAGATAAGAATCAATTTGTTACTTAATGATCAGAATCAGACTAGCAGAAATTGTATATATTAGCCTTTCTGGGATCAAAAGCCATTTCATTGATGCAGTATTTTGCTGTGGTTATAGTGAAGTAATTTTAAAAATTGTGTTACTTAGAAATGAATAATAAGGAGAATTATAGTTTGGAAAGATGGATAGGATATTTCTCCTAACTAATTCTTTTGGGGCCTCGTACTAATGATAACATTTTTTTACAAAAAGAAAAGAAGATATTATGTATAGATAAACTGATTCACAATTAGAGGCAGCAACATTTAACAGAAGTTGAAAAAAAAAAACCTAGAAAATAAAATCAATAGAATAAAACATATGGGTAATTAATTGCTATAAAAGATTCCACTTCTCACAGAGAATGACACGTTTGTAAAAAAAAAAAAAACAACAAAACTATATAGAAAGGAATTTTTTTTTAGGAAGATGCTATTCAGTGAAAATAGTAATTAAACTTTGGAACAACAATATTTGAGCCCAGAGAAAACGCAAAGCTTTCTTCAAGCTTCTTCCTTGTGAGGTATTGAATGGGAAAATGAACACAGCCATGCCTTAGCGGAGGCTGCTGAATTTGGCAAGGCAGGGGGGGCTGACTGCAGCGACGGGGCAGAAAAGGAGGGGAAGCAGCTGAAAGGAAGTGGTTGATGGGGAGCTGTAATTTGGGGACTGCCACAAAGCACCTGGCTGGAGCACATGACAAGTCCTTGCTGGCTCACACACTCTACATTCCCCATCCAAAGGAATTGAGTCTATGGGAAAAGAGGCTATCAGGCACACAGGTCTCACATATGCAGGCATTTTTCTTGGTACGTTTCTGTTTACAAGAACTAAAATACTGCTCTGCCTCCTGTTTCAAACTCAAAGATTGAGAGAGGGAAAAAAAAACCAACCCAAACTGCTTCATAAGAATGCCAACTAAACTCTTATTTTAGATGTGGGAGATTGCTTTCAGAGTGAAATTGAGGGTGCATTTTCCCTCATTTCCAAGGTAACTGATTCTTACAGGTAAATGGCAACCACAGATACATGACAGAAAGCACCGGCAACAAGTCCATCTGAAACCCACGCTACTTCAGTCGTGTAAATTTCACTGCTGGTGATTTAAAGACAACTTTACATCTTTCTCCCTTATTATAAAGAGTAAATGTCTCATTTACTTAATCAAACACCCACAGAATTCAGCATGCAGTTTGTTCCTGAAGAAGTGCTTCACTTAATCCCATAATGGAGAGATTCTCCCCATGGACTGTAACTGCTCCAAGGTGCACTCAAGCCGAAGGTAAAACACCAGCTGACAGCTGACAGCAATGGTGCCTTTCCCGGCACCTTTTGGGAAGATTGTTGGCTGCCTCTTTGCTCTTCCCACGCATTTTCTGAGGTATTAACGGGAGGATGAGAATTTCCCAGGAAGGGAAGGAGGTGAGGAAGCCGACATGGATACAACACAGGGCTGTCTTTGTGGGCATATCTGCTGCTACTTGGCACCTCATAAGATGAAAGGACATCAGACTGTAACAGGACAGACTTACTGGCACTGCCTTACAGGCAGACTTACTGCCACGCTGCTTTATTACATTGAAAGTAATGGAATAAATTGCTTAAAAAAAATTAAAAGGAACAATAAACTTTTGAAATCTCCAGCCAGCCTGATGCTATTTATTCCAAGTGACCTGGACGAGGTGACGGCCCCAGCCTGACCCGTATCCTCAATGTCCTGCGGAGGAACATAGCCGCCCTCCGCTGCTGCCCGGCTGTCACCAACCCCCGCCCAGCGACACTTCTGCGTGTGCCTTCNACGGGGCCGGGCGGCGCTGAGGGCCGGGCCGCCGGAGCCCGCAGGGAGCGCCGCGCTCCTTCCCGGCGGGCTCGGGGAGGCGCTGATGCCGGGTTAGACCCTGGAGCTCACCGGGGCTGTGAGAAATCGGCACGGCCCGAGTTGTTGATGTGCTTTCCAGGGGCTCAGGTGAGCTCCGAATGAGCTGCATCAAACGGGAGCGTCCCTCAAAGCTGAGCGAGTTTCTAAAGCTGGCAAGCAAAGAGGCAGGATCGTATGGACACCTTAGGAAGTGTGGGCAATCTCTCAGATGATAAATGGACACCTGCAGTGAGCAGGTTTTCTTCTTTCACAGAATAGTTGGGGTTGGAAGGGACCACGGTGGGGCATCTGAGCACAGAGCACAGGACTGTGTCCAGATGGTCCATGAATATCTCAGGGAGGGAAGCTACGCTCCCTCTGGACTATCAGTTCCCGTGTGTGGTCACTGCACAGTAAAGAAGTTCTTC
>VWZN01016268.1:77445-113916 GCA_013396955.1 Regulus satrapa | reverse complement strand
TTTTTGAATTATTTTTGTCCAATGCAGCTGTTTTCTGTTCTTCTAGCACTGGGATTTTGTTCCTGCAAGAATATATGCTTATTTTTTAATATGTTTTTCTGAATATTGGCATACTATATTAAATGTATTTTTAGATTCAAGAAGCAANAAATTCTTATTTCATATAATTAATAAGACTTAGAGCCCAACCTTCAAGTTATAAAAACTTGATAATAAATCCCATTTCACTCTCCTGTAATAGTGTACAAGGAGCATAGGGAAGCTGTGATGTGAGGTATACTTGATTTTCCTTCAGTGTGTTTATATTTACATAAAGATATTACAAAAATATCAAACAAATACTTGTGTCTCAGAGATTGCAGATATTTTCTGGAAATAAGTCAAAGGATATTCCTATAAATGTTAATGCCAACTCATATGCCTGCTGCCTTCTTTACCTGCTTTTATCTCTGTAGGCAATACTGGAGCAGGGATTCTGCCTCTCTGTTTTCAAAGTGTCTTATTTATAGGAGTACAGGGAAAACAGATTCTGCTTAATTGTGGGATAAAAGCACTTCTGGAAATCAGACTGGTGAAGTATTACCAATGATTTGCAAATAATTACTTCTTCTACTAAGACATTGAAACCAGATGAGCTACCTTGTCTTGTAATAGCACTTCTTTAAAAATTGCTGAACTTAAAGTAAATGAGCACCACCAAGGGAGCCAATATGATTAAACCTTAGAGATGAGCCCTCTAATATCCCAAGATGGCCTCTTTTCCTTCAGGTTTAGAATAGGCTCTTTGACTTCCCTAACCAGTTTGGGTTTTTTTCTATTTTCCCATTTTATTTTTGATTTGGAAAGCAGAGGGCAAAAAAAAAAAAATCTAGAAATCAATTATCAAGTAAAAGCACGCAGACAAAATAACTATACTAAAACCCAAAAGCTGAAATGCAGTAGATTTGCACAACTGCCTGTGAAGTTAAATGTAGGTTACTACATTCATCTACAAAGATATTTAGATGGCAAATGGAAAGTAGCTGCTGTGAAGCATATCACATTCATATATAATTGAAGTACCCGAGAGTAAAATACTGAGGCACAATAGGTGACAACTGATAAAAAACAAGAGAAGTATAAAACAGGATACAAAACTCTGGGGAGTACAGAGAATATCTAACACAAGCAGAAGAATCTACAATAACTGTATCTAAATTACCAGATAATACAAAAATAATAACTGAACTGATAAAGCCAGAGAATTCTGTGAAGAGCTGCTGTTGAGATTATACTTTACTGGAATCAGAAACATTTCTTCACTACCACACAAAGAAGAGGAAGATTTTTTGGCTGTCTGCAAGATGTCCAGAACAGGAAAGCAGGAGTTTTCCAGCAAAAGTTACTGGCTTCAGTCATTCTTTATGGATCTGCCTCAAAACCAGGTGTTCACAGATGAAGGTGATATTTATTGTCCCCCAGTCTCCAGGGATGTCCAAGCGTAACTCAAGTTAATACTGGTCCAGTCTAGCCTTAACCTTATTTTGCTGGCTTATCTGGTCAAAGTAAAATCTTTTGGAGAGTAAAGCAGAAGACAGCAGCTGGAAAGGACAGTTTAGGGCCATAAATCCTGAAAAAAGCATTATCACTACACTCAGAGCAGAACATGGATTTACGTGCACTTGCAGTAGGCTTTGACGTAAATGCCTTTGTCTTGTGGTGGCTGCAAGGCCCAAACTGTTGAGTCACATTCTCCCTTAAATGTGAAACAGATGCTTGTGTCAGTTTCTCATGAATTAGGCTTTGGGAGAATGTGGTTACTGAAAACAGATGTTCTTGGCATTCTTCCATGGACAAACTTCACACTATTGTAATTGTAGTACACATCTGTGTAGCATTTTTACACCAGGTTCCTCAGATGCAAAGAATTCAGGCATGTTGTTTATCTTGCTTTATTCTGACCATCATTTTCCACAGATTTACAGGTGTTCTGAATTTTAAATCTCTCCCTCAGCTCCAGAGAGAATTATGCTAAGCGTGGCTTTTCTCTGGACTTGACCATGAATTCAAACCCTTCATAACCTAGAGTAGGGAGCACAGTTCTGGTCTGCTAACGTAAGGAGGATGTGGAACTGTTGGAGCAAGTCCAGAGGAAGGACATGAAGTTGGTAAGAAGACTGGGGCACCTCTCCAATGAAGACAGGTTGAGAAATTTGGGCTGTTCAGTCTGCAGAAGAGAAGGTTGTGTGGAAGAGACCTTGTAGCAACTTTCCAAGCTACAGCAGGGCTACAGAGAAGCCAGAGAGGGACTCCTTGGTAGGAACTGCAACAGTAGAAAATGTTGAAAATTTAATGAAATTTAGATTAGATCTTAGGAAGAAATTCTTTGCTGTGAGGGTAGTGATAGGCTGGCAAAGGTTGCCCAGAGAAGCTGTGAATGCCCCACTCCTGAATGTTCAAGGCCAGGTTGGATAAGGCCTTGAGCAACCTGGTCTAGTGGAAGATGTCCCAGCACACAGCAGTGGGGTGTAAGTAGGGGATCTTTAAGGTCCATTCCAAGCCTTAACGTTCTATGGTTCTATGAATCTCTAACAACCCATTAACTTTATGTTGTAACAACATCAGTTTCAGCTTTGTCTTAAGTGTTGCCAGATTGATGTTCTTACAGTGTGATTAATGATAATTTCTTTGAACAATGTTATTTAAACAGTTTGAGCTAATTACATGGGAACAAGCTGAACTGAAATTGTAGTTTAGTAACAAGCTGGGAGATGGATGATGGCAATAGTAAAGATAATAATTTGAGTTTACTGCAAAGAAAGATAGCAAACTAATGTCCATAATGAAATTCAACATTAACTCCTCCTGGATGATACACTGTAATGTCAGCACCCATCTGTCCTTGGTGTTGGATTTGTTGAGAGGAATTTCTGGTCTCTAGAACCCAGTATGGAATATTCAGACACGATGATTCTGCTTTGCAGAACCAGTCTTCTTTGCCATAACAATTGAAATAAAGTCAGGGTTAAGAATCTTGCATAATATAGGTTTATAAGGACCTACATTGTAATCTTACAATTATCTAATTTTTTAATTTTAACGGCTGCCTTCTTTTCCACCCTGTGACTTTGCCTGTGAGCTCTCCTCAAGTCCTCATAGTGAATGTGAATGCTTGCCCTCTTCAACCCGAGCAGAGTTCAGGCACTGCCTCCCAGCCTCTGTACTCGGCCTTAGCGTGCAGTTTCCCTGTCCTGCACACTCCCCTGGGACCTGGGCCCCTGCTTCCCTTCCCAACCAGGAAAGACTTTACAAAGACAACCTTCCCAGGAGCCATGAGGAATTTCATTCTTCTCTCAGTTGCAAATTAATTGGCAAAGGTTCTTAAAGTATCATAGCAGAGAAATGTGGTGACTGAAAGGTTTGAAGTACAGGCACTGTAGAAATCCTACCTTGATTTTAACAATATAAAATGCTGAAAAAAATGGTGTGAGATACAGGCAGCTGCCTGGCTTTTTTCTGAAGAGCTGGTGATTCTTCTTCCTTGTGCGTTCTGTTTTCCTTCAAGTATTGGTGATTCTTTCCCTTATTTACAGCAAAATTTTTGTTTTCCTGCAACTCATCAAAGGTAGGATAGCAACATAAAATTGTAGATGGTTTCTAAAATAAAGTGAAGGAAAATTCATTAAATAATGAAATAAAATGAAAATCACATATGTGTTCTTATACAGTCACTGATTGCTTAATGGAACAATTTTGATTTAAAATTTTGATTGATTTAAAATGTTTAAGTCTATGAAGAGTATCTGTTTCATTTGCAAGTGAAGAAGCTCTAATAAAATCTGCCACTCAGTCTTAAAAGATTCTGTTCAGTAGAACAATTTCTTATCCAAAGGTCTTGTACTTATTTTAAAAGGTGAGGTAATCTCTCATTGTTTTTAGGCCAATAACTGGCAGGTTAGAAAAGCAGTGGAGCAAGTCTTCAGAAAAATTTACTTTCTGTTTATATCTTCAAAGCTGCCAGCTGTATTTTTAGTAATTTGTAATAATGTATTGTTGAATAAATAGACATGCTGTGGTTTTTTATCTTTGCATAGAAGTTGAAGCAGAGGATAAATATACTTGATAATTGTATGTATAATTTGAAAGCAAAATTGATTAACTATTTTTAATTTTCTTGTGGGTTAAAAAGTTTTGGGATTGAAAATTATAAGTACCTACACAAATCAAGCATTTATCCTCCTTTAAAAACAATACTACAGGATTTCTGTAGCAATGATTTCAGACAATTCTAATTGTAAGTAACAAGAGCAATACTGCAGTTTGCAGTAATTACTGTAGAATGTGGTATTTTATAAAGGTGGCACTTCATATTTCACCCAGTAAAACTTAGTCATTCATGTTTTTAAATTACTGTGCTGTAAGGCAAACAGGTAAATATTAAAATGCAAGGATACAGTTATGCAGATAGAGAAACAAGTGTGAAAATCTAGAATTCCCTGTCTATATTTATATAATCTGCATACAGTTGCATTTCAGCATGTTGTTATTATAAAAAGGTGAGGAAGACATCAGATTTTTCTGCATGTGGATCTTATTACTAAGGCAGAAGGTAGTAGCTATGCTTCAAAACAGAACTTCACACCAGTAAGACTATGTGGATCTAAAGTGCTAAATGCAAAACATCAAGTATTACAGAGATTATAACTCAGATGTCTATGTCAGATAGACATCTGAGTTATAATTTGTAATTAGTAATCATTGGTCTAACTACTTTTGCCTCTGTCATTGTTTAACCCCAGCCAGCAACCAGCCACTGGCAGCTCCTTGCTCATTCCTCCACCAGCAGGACTGGGGGGAGAATTTGAAAGGTAAAAGCTGGAAGACTCATGGCTCGAGATAAAGACAGTTCAACATGGGAAGCAAAATGCATAAAAAGCAAAGAGCAAAACAAGAAATTCATTTCCTGCTTTCCATGCACAAGCAGGTTCAGTTATCTCTAGGAGAGCAGGGAGGCGTCACAGCAAGGAGACCTAAGCACTAAGTTGACTTGGGAAGACAAACATCATCACTCCAAACATCCCTCACTTCCTTGTTTTTTCCCCCCAGTTTATATACTGAGCATGATGTCCCATGGTCTGGAACATCCCTTTGGTCAGCTGGGGTCATCTGTCCTGGCTCTGTCTCTTCCCACATTCCCACAGCCCCTTGCCAGCATGGCAGAAGAAAACATCTCCACATCATCAACCCTGTGTTCAGCATAAACCCAAAGCACAGATCCATACCAGCCACTGGGAAGAATAAAAACTCTGCTGCAGCCAAAGCCTGCACAGCCTGGCTCATAAACACAGCAGCACACACAGCTTTCCATGCTGCCCTTGTTATTTCTATTTGCTATTGCAATGATTTTTGCAGTAGTTGTTGCATTGGTAGCAGCCAGCTTCACACGGGAATACATTTTTTAAATGTAATTCTGGGAATAAAATACTAATGTCACTGCATATTTTCCCTCCCAGGATTAGCTGGTGTTTGTTCAAGTTCAATCTTGAAATGAGAAATATTTATGCTGGTGGTGAGTATGACCAGGTCATAATCTTTACAGAAGATACAACACTCAAATCCTTTAATGTATTTTCACTGTTGTAACTGATGGCACCTTCAGAGTAAATCAGGCAGTAAAATCTGCAGCTGTGATTCACTTTGGAGTGCATTACATGATTTAACTTCTCATACGACCATAGTTAAGGTTACAGCCGCAAGTTAATCTAAAAATAATGTCCCAGATGTCTTTACATCTAAGAGCTTTCTATGCTGATAATCGAATTCCTGAACACACTGCTTGCTTTTGCATACGATTTTTTATACTTCAAATGATTCTGCATCTTTCCTGCATGTATGGCTGTGGTATTTTAGTCCTTATTGTCTTTTCAAGTGTTAGCATCTTAAGTGGAATAAGGAGCTGATGTCAGATGTCAGTTTGCATCTCCTTTTTTGATTCCAGTCTTGTGCTCTGATTCAGGCATTTCCACTGCTTATTTCAGTTACATCTTTTGAACATCCTCTTTCCATATAGATAATTGAGTATCTTGCACATTCTTTTTCTAGACAGAATAAATATACCACTTTTGGGTTGTAAGTACAATCTATGGTCAGTTTTTATGCAGTATTTATGCACATCTTTCCAGAAAGATTATTTTGATGCTAATTTAGGCACAGTGAGCCATCACCAGTAAATTAAAACCTGTAGACAAATCAGATCTATTATTTCATATTTTTCAGAATAGTGACAACTAAATGAGGTGTGAATAACATGTCTATTGCCCTCCCCACCTCCAAGTCCTTCTCAAATCTTGTCAGTGACATAGAAGTTCACAATTTTATGGTTTCATTTCTGTGAACTCTTTCAGAGTTTGTCTACTTATGAAGTGGTAGGTACTTCTGGAAAGTAGGGATTGATGTAATATGTAAGAGAAAAGATCTTGAGACACTCATCTGCAGACCCAGCTGGTAGAAAATCTGAAATACTGATTAAACATATTATTTGTCCAAGACCACTGTGTATAGTGTTTCAAAGTTGCTCCAGCACTAGAAACCAAAATATAATATAAAATAATCTCAGTGGAACAATCAGAATTTGTACATTATACTATTATTGCAGCACTCGTAAAAGGAAACAAACTCTGGCCTTGCTATAGATTTTGTGTTTGTTTTTTAAGTACATCATTGATACAATAATGCAAATGACTCTGCTAATGTGATTGTGCAAACCTCTCAATTTGTTTTACTTTTTTATAGTTATGTATTATTCATGTTGCATTAGCATGTGCACTGTTTATTTTCCTAATTGTAACAAGCACTTAATTAATTACACTATAACCTCTTGAATCTATAGGCCAACTGTTGCATCTTTAGTTAATATTTTAAAGTCTCATCTTTTTCCATTTTTCTGTGTGTCTTTGATGTTTTGTTTCTTACCCTTCTTGTTTGGGTTCTCTGTGGAATAGTCTCAGAATAATTCTGCAGTTCTCTTTTATGGCTGAAACTTTGCATTTTAACAGTTGTCTGGAGATAGTTTCTTCCTTGTGAAATATCAGTTTTAATAACAAGAAAAGAAAAATGCCATAAATCTGCACTAACTACATAAAGCTGAAGTCTCTGAGAGACTGATTAACATTGAGACTCTACACAGGTTTTTCAATAATTAGAGGATGTGCTTGCATGGAGCCATGACTGCTCTGGCCTTGATGCCGTTTCCCAGGGCAGGCAGCAATTATTATAGCCCACAGTAAATTTCCTACACTCATTGCCTCCAGCCACTGAAGATCTTTTAGGAGTAAAGGTCTCTTAATTTTCTACATTCTTCTCATCAGTTCGGATTAGCAACATGTTCTGCTTATTTTCTTCAGTTGTTTTAGAAACAATTGACAGCTGCTTTTCTGCTGCAGCATTTTCTTTGCAACTGAGGTTGGAGAGATCTGATCACAGCTTTTATTACATTAACATAGTCCTGGAGCTTTTGGCAGGGCAGCCAGAACCAAACTGTTATCACTGTCTTTGGGCTCAAGTGAATAACCCCCACTCAGCACTCCCAAGCTTTGTGGTGCAGATTATATTTATTTATTGTTCTCAGATTTTTATGGCCTCCATGGCTCACAAATGAATTATTCATTGAGGTAGAAGGCCCCTTCTTCTGTGATACAGCGTTTCCACCTTGTTCTGTGCTTATTTTGACCAGAATTTTGTTGCACTACAAATACATCAATATAAAACTGGCTCATCTAAGCTTAAAAAACAATATAAATACTCATGGCTAGGAAATAGAATGTTAAGTGGTGAAATTCAAAGTGATTAAATTGTTCTTTAATTACACAGGTCAGATGCTGCTCATTATTAGTGGAGAGAAAATTCCCAGATTGCTTTGTGTAAGATAATCTTGGAAGGGCTGTGTAAGGTATGAAACCATTGCTGATGCACTTCATAATTTGCTTTTAGATCTACTGTTGTCAGTTCATGCTAAGCCTCCCCGTTAAGTACAACAAAGGAACTTTTAAAGCAAGAAGGGACTTAAAAGCCTGAAAAGATCCACTGTAACAAACTGTACATTTAGTGCAATTTTGTAGACATTTGTTCATCAGTGTTTTGACCTGACCTGAAACTTACCATTAGGAAGAGCAAGGGTAACACTTTAAGAACTAAAAATCTTAAGGAAAAGGATGTATGTGAAGCTGAGGATGACTTTTCAGAAAAAAAAAAAAAAAAAGATAGGGTTTGAAATAAAGATGGACATTGAGAAAAAGATCGAAAGAGAAAGAGAAGGAAAATAAACTTCTGACAGGAAAGAAGTAGTTCAAAGAAATATGACTGGTTAGTGAAGAAACATCAGGAAGTGTGGAAGAGGATGAAAGGTTTAAAGATATTACTTAGAATGTTAAAAAAAAGAATAACTAATATTAGTGTAAACGTGTAAATTATTAGAAACTTGTTGAATAAATCTCTGGAGAGAAAAGAGAGGAAAAATGCTGTCAGGCTGGGCATTGTGTGAGAAGAGGAGAGGGAGAATGCAGGTAAATACAACTGGATATGTGGTGGACTGATCTCAGAGTTGCCATGTACAGTGCCTGGCAGTTATGAAGGGTAGGTGAGAGGTCCAAGGCAGATAGAACATATAAACAGACTTTCCATTCTCAGCTAAGTTTGGTAGGACAGGTTTGAACTGCCAGGTGGGAATATCCTGATAAAATAACTATTTTATTTCTGCTTTTTCTATTTCACATGTTAAAGATCTTCAGTCAGGCACCATTTAAACAGAGTAACAGTTTTATCTGTCATTCCTCTTAAGGGAGGCGAACACAAAGTATCCTTTTAGCGTACCATCTCAGTTGCAAAAAACCCCATATTAATAGTGGTGGCTTTAATTTATTTGTTTGGGTGCCAGGGAATTGGTGCTGTGTTAGAAGAAGGTGCTGATGTTTATGCTTTATTCTTTCCTAAATAAAAAGGGAGGAAAGCAGCAGACTCTGAAATGGAGAAGAGTGCTTTTCTTAAGCCACTTCAGAAAGAAGAGAAACAAGCACTGCTGCATCCAACAGAGATGAGAAGCAAGATCCAGTACTAGATCGAGAGAATGACACACAGTAGTGTTGCTTGGAGCTGACCTTTTCTGTACCGCCTTGCAAGAGCTGAGATAAAGGAGTGACTGATGCTGGAAAAAGGAGTGTTTTTCGGAGAAGGAAATTCCAGCAGAGCAGGTAGACTTCTAGGAGAACAGAGGATTTATGTTTAAGAATCCTCATAAGACTTTGGTGTGGCAAAAAACTTCATGCCCCCATATCAGTTATTTGCTATAGAATATGATCAGTTATGGCTGTTCAGGGAATTAGATTTAAAAATTTATTATTATGACACTGATAAAAAACATTCCAGCAAACACACAATCCTGGTAGCCAGGCTTGAAGCTGAAAAGCAGTGGCTGCTCAGCCCAGTTCTTCAGACCTGTTTTGCCAAGGATAAAGTCAAAGCAAGCCCTATAAATCCCATGTCTTGGTGTGCTGTTAACTGCAGAAGAATCAGAGGAAATGGAACAAGATAGCAAATGCAGACATAGTGTCTTCCTGCCAGGGATGAGATTAGCTAAACTGAAGGTGACTTAGAAAAGTGTAATATTGTGACACTGATTGAACCCTTTTAGTCTAAGGTCTTGAATGAGATCCCAGTTAGAATCCTGTTCTGTGTGGAAGAACTTGTGCTCCTGTATAACATGCCCTGGACTTCATGGCTCTGAAGTTATCACTAAAACTTTTCATTCCTATGTACTGCAACTTCCTTCTCCAGACTTCAGATATTTACCTAACAGTAATTCCAAAAATGGAACCTACTCAGAAGTTTAGCTTGGTCTTGAATAAACATTTTCCACATTTAGTCCCTAAATAGGTTAATTTGTGTTCTGCAGTTTTACATTTCTTGTCACTTAAATCAGTCCAACCTTCAGTGTGATTTTCTTCTCTGCATATTTGGACACTTCTCTGTGTTTCAAACTTCCTCTCAGCTTCGACTGATTTATTCCAAATTGCCAGGACACTTTCTGAATGTATTACATGTGATTTCTCCCCTCACCACTACTTTATGAATCCTACACACAGCTTCTTCGTAGCTTGACTATTTCAGCCTTCAACACAGTATGGTAGGATCTCCTCTTCAGGGAATTCCCTGCATACTTTCTTTTTAAAATTCCACTGTAAAAAATAATTCCCATGTAGCACTGTATCAGGCTCCATTCTAAAGTTCAGATAAGAAATAATTTGTTTCTCTTCTCTAGGAGGAACATAAATTATCTTAGCAAAAACTAATATTAGGTATTAATCTGACCTTCATTTTTGTAATTATAGGCAATATGCTTCACAGCTTCCTGTGTATATATATCAAATTTCATTGGCTTACACTCTTTAAATTAAAAATACATATTAAATACTAAATGAGTAGTGTTTAGAAATGTGGGCTACATTCTCAGCTAGCATAAAGGGTCCCTCACTTAGCATGCCATTTTTCACAAGCTGAGAACATGGCCTATAACCTCCTTTAACTTACTGTATCATGTGATAGAAATAGGAATAAAGGAAACCAATGAGATTTTTAGAATTATTCTCTAAATAAGAAAAGTCAGGAAAATAGATGTTTCAGAGTTCATACCTGTTAAGAAACATTTGGAGGAAATAGAATATCTTTACTTTCAGAATTATTCATATTGCATTGATTTTTAGTTGTTTTGCCGTTATTGAGATTATAATTAATAATACATTTCCTAAATAAGGGGTGTTCTAAATGGATTAGCATATATAAATATATATGTGGTTTTATATGCACATATTAAGTCTAGCAGCTCATCAATGTATTGTGCTCCAGATTTGAATAGCACTTTAAAATGCAGTAACAAATAGCCAAAAAAAAAAAAAACCAACCAAAAAAAAAAAAACCAAAACCAAAAAAACCAAACAAAAAACTCCCCAAAAAACTTAGTACTCAACCATAGAACTGTCTGGCTTTGAAAAGGGGGTAAAGCCTACATAGAATTATTTCCAAGTGTAAACCAGTAGAAAGCCAGTAGGTAGAAGAGTGAGAGGGAAACATCCAGGCAGGGAAGACTGTGTCATAATTCTTCACTGAGATGTCATATTCCACTGTATAGGTGAGAGAAAATTATCATAAAGAGAGGACAGTAGTTTCTGCCTGATTTGGCACATGTAGTTATCCTCATATGAGGATAAATAAGTGATGTTACCTAAACATTGCAGAAAATGTTTTAATAAAAAATTATGCCCTGTGTTATTTTGGGATTAAAAACTTATCAACAAAGTATTTGACCACACTCACAGCTCGTGCTTTTGTTTCAGGACAGTAGGTAGGATCTGTAGGGGCAGAGACAGTGCATGAATTAAATACAATTAGAAGGAAAGAAGTTTCCAGTCTAGAACACTGAATAAGGCTCTCATGAACAAGCAGTTCCTTATTTTCTGTGGTCAGATCAAGGGCTGTGCTGGCTTTGTACAGCCAAGTGCAGTGTTTCCAAGGATCTTAGGAAAAGGATTCTGTGCACTCCTGCCTTGCAGGGCTCGTGCTGCCTCCTCCTTCATTGGACTATTGTTTCCAGAGCTAGCTGGGTTTAGCTACACCAGGGATGCCAACACATGATAATGAAGTTGTGTCTTTATTTTAGGAGGTAGACAGCTGCTCTGAAGTTAGGATGTTATGGGATTCCACAAAGTTGTTTTTTGTTTTTGTTTTTTTTTTTGGTTTTTTTTGAGGGGGGGTTGTTTTGTTTTGTTTGTTTTTTTAAGGTAAAACAGGTAATGATAGAGTTTGATGTTAAAATTGATGAAACAGACTATCTAAATAGATTTGTTCAGAAATATGGGCAGGAAAGAAAACAATACACCAGGGTAAAGCAGTGCTCAAGACAGATTGATCAGAGAGAGCAGAAAAAGATATAGTTAGAACTGAAGACTGAATAAATTCTCAAGCTGTTTAGTATTATTCTCAAAAAGTATGGCTGGCTGTGACAAGAAGGTTCTGAAGACTTAACAGAAGAAAGGGTGATCAAGGTCACATTTGTGACACTAGAAAAATACTACACTGAAAGTTGTTGACTTTTTGTCAACAGGAGGAACAGATAAAAAGGAAAAAAAAGGAGGGGGAGACATATCACAGAAACAAGCCATCTATGCTTTTCAAATTTGAGTTAAATTTTGAATTTACCCCAAAATATGCAGAGAAAATTTAAAATTTATTTTTAAAAATCTTGATGGGAAAGTATGTTACATTTCTTTCACACTAAGGCATGCCCTCTCTCAAAAATCTAATGTCTAAAAGCATATTTCTATAGATGTTTTCCCTTTAACTGCTGTACTGTGTTTGCTCAGTTTACCAGCCCAAATAAGTTTTTGATATTTTTAACATTGTAGTTCCAGTCCAGCAGATGCAAGGCTGTATTCTTTTGGTTTTGGAAATAATTTTCAACAATAGAAAACAAAATTGAGATCCAAGAATGCCTTCCGCCCCCCGCCTCTTTTTTAGTGATGCTGCCAAAAGCACAAAGAATGCAGTCAGCCTCTTGAAAGCAAAGTAACTCCCAGGGCACTGCTTGTCAAGACTCTTCAGAGCATTCTCTTCTGTGGATTCTCAGGCATGTAGGAAGGGCTGTCTGTTATTGACATTACTGCCATGGCTGTGGAGCAGAGGAGCTACTGGGGGTGTGCATCACACGCACACCTGGACCTTTGCAACTCCATGTGAGTAACTTCAGTGCCTTCTGCTTTACTTGGTTTTGTGAGTAAAGTTGCCCTCATGATTAGGAGCAGCATTTCTGCTGCTCCTCTCAGAAGTGATCACTCTCTATGTTCTATGTTAGAGTTTCATAGTCTTTGTAGAACAGAGACTTTTGAAGCACTTTCCTGAGATGTCCAAAATTACACATTTTGGTAATGATTTGATACATAAGGGAGAGGTTTTCCTTGTTAGTGGTGCCTACTTGTATGTAAAAATAATTCACTTTGTAAATACCTGTAAGTAACTTCCATCTTTCTTTTGGCATGTCAATAATATAACAAATTAGGAAGAAACATATTACAATTTAATCCAGCTTCCCAAATATTCTCTCTAAAGTCCTTAAATTTAGGATAGAATAAAAATACTCTCAGGAGGCTGAAGACGAGAGGATATAAGGGATTGGTTGAAAATAGGATGCAGTAGTCAGATCTGACTGGCGAATCTGAGTAGGATACTGAAGATAAAGAGTATCTTTGGAAGGCAAAGCAAATTGTGTCTTACTATTTGATTGCTCCCTACTGTAGTGTCAAACACCCTTCAAATTATTGAAAATTAAATCTATTTCTCATAATCTGTAGCATGTCAGCAAAAGAGCTGATTTCTCCTTCCTTAGTCTTTCTGTTACTAATTCCTGCAACTGTATCGAGTTTCATTTATGTTTACTTGTTCAATAGACTAAGGATTAAATAGAAAATTACCTGAATTTTAAGTTTTACTGATTTTATTAACTTAAAATTAATTAATTTTAAATTCTCAGCTATATAAAAGGCTTTTGCCCCAGACTCATTTCTTATTGTTTTACAATGGCGTGACCTTCACTATTTGACTTAAGAAAGGGCCTCTAATATTTAAATGCCACTTGTCCATATGCAGATGTTTTCTAATCTATTTGAAAAGATTTGCACTAAGTTACTTATTATGTTCTGTCAATAGCTGCTGTGCAATTACCTTTTTTCTAGTTTCCAAACTGTAAGGACTCTTCCCTTTACATGGCCATGCAGGCCATACATCTCCTTGTCCCCAAGGAGATGAGTTTAACCTTTTGAACTTGGTATCTTCGGTTCTCTGCTCTAAGCTTAAATTGGATTGTTTTTAAGATACTCAAAAGAATGTTTCTTCTTGCCCTAGGCCCCTGTTTTGTTTTATTGTCAGGAACTTTCTGAACCTTCCTTGTTAAAATAAAATATGAGGAAAAATCCCTTTAATTACAGTAATTTTTCTTGTTAAAGAAAATTGCACAGACTCTGTAATGTGTCAGACTGTGCCTCAGTTTCTGGACCAGCACATTTATGAAACTGCACAGTTTCATAAGGCAAGGTTGGACTGGGCAGGCACAGTGGGCATTCCTCCTTCTTTAGGGGACTAGGACTGTGTATAGGGTTCCCCTGTTCTCCATGACATTCCCCATGAGGGCCTGTCCTTGGATCTGTGCCTAATCATTGAGATAATTGAGGGAAGAGTTTCTGTAAGAGAAAGGCTGATATAAACTATAAAGGGTTGGTAAAAGAGGAATAACTGGAGGCTGCTATAATCATTACTAGTATGATGAAAGTCATCAAGGAATGATTGCACATTATCCTACTTTTCAGAACAAAAATTTGGGAAATAATTTCTTGTAGTAATCTAATCTGCTAAAAAGACAGAGAAATTATCCTCATTAATTTTAAAATCTCATACACTGTTGATGTTTTTGAACTTTCCCTTTTGTCCCCACTGCAGTTTCCATACAGAAATTTGGTTTGAAAGGATCTATGAAGATGACCAGATTCCATTGATTTCATCACTGTTCGTTGTTCCGTAGCGCAGTTGCGACTTAATTTAGGTATTTTTTCTAACTACATGGTTTGAGTGATAAGAATATAAAGTGTGCATAAAATCAATACCCCATCATTTTTTCTTTTATAAATCATATATACACACCTATAAATGTGGTGTGCAATTTTCCTCTGCTATTTCTGGACAGCTCTAACTTTATATGAGCTTAATTGCATTATTTAATTATTTGCATTCTATTTTGTTATTTAGTAAGCTCCTAGTTTGGATGAGAAATAATGAGGAGTCTTTCAGAATGCAGATTAATGCAGGATTTTTTTTCTCTGGCTGACATTTTCTATAGACCGACCGTACAAATGTCATCCAGGAAAATAATATTTGTCACAAGTGTATTAGCATGAGGAGTAAAGTAGAAAAAGATTTTAAACAAAACCAACTTGTTTCTCTGTTTCTATTTTTTTCTTCTTTTTTTTTCTTTTTTTTTTTTTTTTTTTTTAATGGAAGAGCTGTATTTTCACACTATTTCTAATCCAAAAATTGTGGCAGAGATCTCTTCATCACTGATCACTTGGGCAGGATGTGGCCAAAGCTTTGACAGAAAAGGCAGTGCGAAAGGTCACATAACACTATGCAATTCTGTTTGAGCCTGCATATTTGAAAGAAGGCTCAGCCATGAAATAGGAGGTCTTTTCCCATGATCCATTATCTCACTGAGATTTAAATAAAAATTGCGAAGTGAAACAAGTTGAGAGTTCTTTGGAGAATGACAGGAACAAACCAAGTAAGAAAAAATCTCTGGTTTGGCACCAGCAGGGCACTTGTCTGCAGGTCTTCCTGAGCTAGTAACTTCCTGCAAAACAACTGTTAGGGCATACAGTCATCCTAGTGACAAAATGCTCTGAAGAAGTAACCTTAAAGTGGTTAGTTTTGTACCTGGCAGTTTGTTTTACCACAGTTTTACCACAGTCCTGTTAAACACAAAAGCCACCATCTGCAATTTCTTCAAATTCCAACTTGAGTTATCAGCTGTTGCTCCATCATGAGTGTAACAAAATTGGCTAGAGATCAAGTTGCTATTGCCAGCCCTTTCTGTGGAGGCTCTCAGAGCTCGGAACTTTTCCTACATCAGATGGCTTCTGTTGTCAGCTCTGTGTGAAACAAATGCCGCTGCATTCAAAGTCATCACAGAATCAGGATTTTACAATGGCACTAAGATTTCTACAGCCAAAAGAGAAATGCCCCAGCTTCTGGGTGTCTTTGTACTCAACATGAACACCAACTGTTTTATTTTTAACAGAGATGATCCAAATTCAAGTAATTCTGCTTTGAAAATATTCAAACCAGACAGCACCAAGCCAACTCTGATGCCAAGAAAGTCCCTTTCTTCTCTCTCATCTCCTCTAGCTTTTAGTCCACTCTCTTTTCCTTCCTCTGCTCAGCTTTTGAACTGAGGTGTCCCTCAGCTCAAAGGAACTAGTCTTCAGTTTGATGTTTTGAAACCTTGCCTGGCCTCAGACAAGTGGATGTAACAGCTCAGCCCCTTGTAGGGGCGAGAGATGAAACAATGTCCAGGGGAGCCCAGATTCCTCCAATCCTCTTCCATGCAAACAGAGCACTTAACCTATACTGTCACCTCAATCATGAGACCCTTTATGTTTAGCATTTTCTCTGGATAGTTTAATACGAAGTAATTCCATTAATGTTTCATACTCTTGTTTCATTAATTTTTTGAAGGAAGAATGTATTATTAAATGTTCAGTCCCTTCTCTCTTATCAGTTCAATTAAGGTACAGGAGGTACATCTACAAAAACGTCCTCCAGCTAAACTGGAATTAACATCTGATATTTTGACAATTAAGAAGGCCATGAAAACCCCCCAAAACAAAAGGTTTTCAAGCTCCCTTTATCACAGACACAGAAAACACACACACACACAAAAGGCAGTTACTATTTTGTTATGAAAGAGCAATGTTTCAGCTTGTAATTGTAAATTGCAAATGTGGCATAAGGTCTACTCTTTCTACTCTTTTAAAGAGGCGTTTTTCTTGATTAGGGCCTTTCCCAAGTGTATTCAGCCTTTCCTTCCCACAACAACCTTTACCTTGCTCTCAAATCATAAGCCTTTCTCTCTACTTCTTGCTAGTTTTCTTTGTCCCTTTCCCATTTCTGCATAACTGTGCTAAAATTCCAGGGTTGCTACCTATTTGTTTCATTTTGGTAATTTTTAATGGTGTTTATTACTACTATTTATTTACTTAAGATGCTCTATGACTGATATACCTGCACGAGTGGTGTGTTTCCAATGAGCACCATGTCTGTTTATTTCTAAATATTTGGCTGTGGTATAGTTCATTTTACTCCCCATAGTTCATTTGACCTTATAGTTAGATAATAAAGTTAGAATGACCCCACCTGAGCACAAGAACGCTGTTTTAAACCACTGATAGTTTTGTGAAATCAGTCTAGTCCTTATAATAGCTGTGGTAGATCCCAAATTACTGGGAATAGGATTCTCTCTGTGGTGGGCTGGGTAAAAAGACTTGTACTGGGACCTGACAGCAAAAATTGCTCCAATATCACTTTTTAATAAAAGCAAGATTCAAAAAAAAGCCAGTTTCACTAAGTCTTACCACAGATGATGTAGCTGGGTAATGGCACCAGCTGCTCAAGGGCTTCACACAGGCTGTGAACAGAGTAGTTCTGTCCCAGCAAACCCTTGCTTCAGTGTCCTGCACTTAAGCAGCTTCCCTTGGGATTCTGCCATCTACACCCTTCCCCAAAGCAGTAAGGCAGGTTATCAGAGCTCCCCAGAGCTAATACCTTCTATTCCTGGGGTTCCAGAACCCTCCAATTCACTCCATTCCCCACCAGTTCCCTACATGTGGCTCTTTTCCCTGTCAGTCCTGGATCCTATATAGCACAAGCAAAGATGTACAGTATTTTGTTTTGGATTTTTTTTTAATATGCTGTGCCTAATGAGAGCCTATATTCCTGTGTGTATGTTACAGAATGTTCTGTGTAATGCCAATCATTCCTTTGACTTTATTGCCATACTTGGGAAAAACTTTCTGATTAATGAGTTTTTTACCCATGTGAGCAAAAAATGAAGAGATGCTATTTAAGCCCAGTGAGTTGTGGAGCAGGCAGAGGAATCAGCATAGAGTTGTTTATGGATTTGACTGACTTAGAGCTTGTTACACAACTAAAATAGTGAAGGAATATTCTTGTTTTACCTTTTAATAGAGCACTGTGCTGTACACTATTTTTATCTACTGAAAATGTTTTTTATAAAGTATGGATAAAGCATGTATATTTAAAAATAATTCCCACTTGTGTAAGTCAGTACATCAGTGACATAGTTGAAAACACTTTCTGAAACAATGTATTAACTCAGTAAAATACAAATGAAAACGGTATAATAATTGCTTTATGTGCCCTCCTATACTCATGTTTTATTAACTTTTTAATATTATCAAGTACCATGCTAGAGTGTGATACTCCTCCAAATATGGCACTATTTTTACTCAGTTTATGAAAATAAATGAGCATTTCAGATTAGCATTTTGATTTAGCATGAAAGCACATAATGTTTTTTCTTGTATGCCCTGATTGTTTCAAGGGCATTGTATCGTTCTATAAAGCTGAAGACTCTTTCATCTTTCTTCAGATAAAGTTGCTAATTACTCTTAATTTTACATGATATTTAAAGACTTTAGCATTTAGTATTACCCTCAGAAGCAAGTCCTAACATTATTCAGATTAAGAAGACACTAGATAGTGCTTTTCTTAATGTTTCTCTTACAAAGTAGAGCGATGACATATTCCACCACCACCTCATTCCCTTCCCTGACTAGAATTTTATCAGAGTACAAATGTTAGGAAGCTCAATGAAAATACAGTTTAATGCAGCCAGTTAAATTGCCTGAGAGGAAACAGTGCATACAGCTTTTTTAAAGCCTTTCCCCTCAGGCCATTAACTAAGAATCTGGTCACTAACTGCTGGTAACAAACCATTTTGGAGGGATTATTGCTATTACCAGAATTCAGTGGTTTATGGCTACATTTTTGTTAAAGACATTAGGAACAGTAATATGGACAAGCCCACAGTACTGGAAAAATCCTTCTTTTCCCTTGTGATTAACTATAGTTTTTCTTCCAGCCCAGATGTCTTGAACAGTGGTTTCCTTATTTCTCATACCTCCCAATGCTGTAAAAAAGGCTTTTTCATTACGGTCAGGATTCAAATGAAAAGAGTGAAACGATAACACTGACTTCTGGGAAAGTACTCTTGTAGAAGCCACAAGTAGACCAGATTTTGATGAATTCCAAGAATTGTAGCTGCCACAAAGAATGGGGGGAACAAGACAGAGCAGCTTTCCCTTCCTGTGATCAGCCTGATGAAGGCACCACCACTGCTGTACACACCAAGAGGGTTTTATGTTCATTTTACATAATTTTGTAGCTTAAATTTTGGTGTAAGAGGTTTTGATCAGTATGTTTGTAGCACTCCTCAGTTAATTCTGTTTCCTAATTACTGCAATTCACATAATCTATAGTATTAGCAAAGATGGCTCAGCCTCATTGGTAATGAAAAGTACAGAATTCTGGGAAGTTCAGCACTTAATTAAGAAAAGTTCTGTGGAGAGCCAATTTTTTTTTTTTTTTACAGAACTCCATCTAAAAAGATATTTTGACAGCTTGGTTGTACAAATGATATTGTTGAGTTAGAATGCAGATTACAAACACATTATTTGCATGGCAAATGTGTTTTTCACTCTATTCTATCCTCCTCCATCTTTTAATTTAAAAAAATTCCTAGATCAGAACATATCATTAGCTGTGCTTCTTAGTGAACCTGACTTTTCTCAAGAAATTTACATCTTTCTCTCATTTTCTGTTAAGGTTTCTTACCCTGTTTTCTCACCTAAAGAATTATAATGAGGTAGAGAGAATGAGATCTATGGGGAAAGCAGTGGACCTAGAGACTAAAGGTAAAAGGATGATTGATGGTATGAAATTACCATAAAAGTACAATCAGGATCAGATTTTAAAATGAATTTTTAAGCAGACTAAGAGATACTCTTTGATTTGTAGTCTGGTGGAATGGATAATGTCTCATTCAGTGGATAAAGTTTCTCACTGTGTGACTTGCGCTTTTTCTGATCTTTCTGACTGGGAGTAAAACGGAACCAAAGCATAAAGTGGTTTTTAATACTGAAAATATCAAAAGCAATATTCTTAATGTCAAAACCTAGGCGTAGCGGGTGAGAAAAGAAAAATAAATATAAGATAATCATAGTGTTTGTATTCTTGTATAAAAGATACTATCATCTTAAACACCCTCTTGGATCTATAAAAATATTTTAAACGTAAGCAAGGAAAGGGTCAGATCTTTATGTTGAAGTGTAAACCTCCTGTTCTTTAAACACTTTAAGTATCTGTGAATTTGTTAAATCAGTTTTCAATCCAAGACAACTACTATAATTTATGTCTGAGCAACACGTGATGTATTTTGCAATCTCTATATAACTAAGACAATTTACAGTGCAGTTGGTGGGCTGGCAAAAACAAAATTTAGTGGGTATTTAAGAGTGTAAAATATTTTGTACAATTATTAATCTATAATTGCATCAAATATTAAAATACATTTTAAAAAGTTGAAAGTTGAAATTAGGTTAATTTTAACTTCCTAATTTAGTACGTTCTCATGAGGCATCTTATTGGCTCTGTAGGATTGATGTTAGAAAGCATTACATTGTCAACAGGCTTTTTATAAAAACCTAAATTCTTTTAGTTATGAATCCTTTTTTTTCTCCCCCCACTCTCTATTTTATTTGTTATATTTAGACGATTTAATTCTGATAGTAAATCTCAAAATAAGATTTTTTTTTGGTAAGCTTACTCACTCCTTTCATGTAGAAGGAAATTAATGCTTAATTTTCTTCCTACTATATATGTAATAAAGATGCTCGTATATACCATTTTATGTATAACCTTAAAGAATTTATTTTGTTACAAGATCCATATTATATAGCTGGATATTGTGATATTAAAATTACAGACAATATTTTAAAATAGTTTAGTATTATAGAAACCCCCCCCCAAAAACCCCCAAGATTTCCAACAGTTTCTTCTTATGACAGTTTTCATTTTTTTCCCTCCTCCTGACAGTTCCCATAATGACTTTAATCATATAGTCTGGAAATGGAGCAGGTTACTGAACAGCAACAAACTCACTGGTCAATGTCGGTGTCACTTTTCTGGGAGCAGGACTTTTTGAGCATCAAGGAAGTAATTTTAACAGCCTGCTGGAAAAAGTGTTAAGTGCATTAACTCCCTGTCAATCACATTTTTAGCATGCTGGCCAAATTATTATTATTATTTGGCTCAAGACATTCTATTGAAACTTATTTGTATGGTATTCTTATCTGTGTACCTTATGTGACTAATGATGATTGTTTATGGAGAGGTGCCTGTCCAATTATTTTTGAAGGAACACAAGAATGCAGAATGACTGGAAGCATCAGGTTTTTGCCAGAGAATGCCTCAGGTAAGAGGAGAATGGCTAGAGGCTATAAGGAATCACAAGAGACAAGTCAGAGTCGTAAATTGGGAAACTGACATATCTCATCTAATATACTTGCTAACTAGGCCTTTAAAAACCTTGACATTTAACTAAGTTTGTGGAAAAGTTATATATTTTGTCCTTTTCTATTGGCTATAACTCATTAACATGATGAACGGAGGTGTTTATAATCATTATCAGCATTAGCTGACTAGCATATGGGATCATTTAGAGATCCAGTTAAGCACCTAACAACTGCTCAGTTGTTTGTGTAGGTTGTGCCTTTTTCAAAGTCAAGTCAGTCAAAAATGATATTGCAAGTTATTTACCCTTTTGGTACTTCAGTGTGTGAAATAGGATGAAAGAATTCTGGTATTCAGCTGAGGCATTTAAATAATGCTTTGGAAGTCCTGCCCTGCTTAGAACACATTGCAATCCTTACTGTAAAACAGAAATTTCTGATGGTTTCAAGAAAAAAAGATAATACAAAAACAAACTTTGCAGTGACTGCTGCCTATTAATTCAAAACGATTTAAATACGTTAGGGGCTTAACTTTTTTTCTGGTGAAAATAAACTTTGTCTTTACCCGTTATTGTTCCAAGGATAAGACATAAATGGGTAATTAAATACATACCCTGCCCTGATTCTGATTGTGTGTGCACAATCAGAAGATTTGTATATAAGGGGGAAGAAAATCTAATTTCTATGTAAAAAAATAAACCAACAAAAATTCAAGTCAAGGAATTTGTGAAATGAACAACAAAAGGAACTCACTTCAGTATGAAAAGTGGAGATGATCACAAAAAAAGCAGAAGGAGGCACTGTAGCTCAATAGCTAGAAAAGAGTATGTTTTAATTTCCAAAGATCTCTCCTCTCCGAAGAATTAAATTAAAACAATGCACTTTGCAGGTAAGCATTTTTATTCTTAGGGATTGCCATAATTTTTTTCAAAAAGCAGAGAAAATATGAAGAGAGCTAGTCAGTGGGGGGAGGGGGAAGCTATTAAGGATT
Source organism: Regulus satrapa (assembly GCA_013396955.1). Taxonomy (NCBI): domain Eukaryota; kingdom Metazoa; phylum Chordata; class Aves; order Passeriformes; family Regulidae; genus Regulus; species Regulus satrapa. The sequence goes on along the minus strand of VWZN01016268.1, from coordinate 91,770 downwards.
GTTTTCCCAGGGCAGGAAGCTGAAATTCAGTAGGAAGTGGCATTTTGACAAGCACTTTGTATTTCCAACCAAAATGGAATCTTGCTTATTTAGTGCAATTGGAAAACAATTAATTGAAGAAACCAACCCCCCCCCCCCCCCCCCTGCATTTTAATCTTACCTATGAGAAACTGCATTGACTTCTAGAGGATTTGAGTTAAGTCTACCAGCACTAGGAATTCATTCTTTTTACCTAATGTATTTTGAAACATGAATAAATTATACAGCTACATATTACAGTAGGAGAGAAAATGACTACTGCTGCTCAGGCTGTGTGACGTTTGCCATGCTATCCCCATTTTCAGCAGCTCATAACTTTCTGAAAACTTCTGGCTGCTGGGTGGAATTTTTCATAGTTTAGGTCTCTGTTGGAAAGTTTGAGGGACTCATTCCATTATTTCTGGATATGTGTGAATAAAAACACATAGCCCATCATGCAAACAATCTTGTTTCTTCTGCACTGTACTGTCATCCAAATGGAGAGTGGAAAGGGGATCATTTTATGGGAATTTGGGGACTGCAAATGAATAATTTCACGTCTGCTCTAAGAGTTGCTTAGTTTGAAAACAATGAAAATCTTAGAGGAATTTTCAATTTCATCCATGCTGCTGAATTCCCTAAGCTCTTTTTCCTCAGCGTTTTTTTTCAGGTGATAACCACACAAACTTGTCAAACATAAGTGTTCTTTATCTGGTCACTTATGATCAACAATTACTTGGCAATATTTTGACTGGTCTGAGATTGCTGAAGACTGTGTGCTAGGTTATAGTCAAGTAAGCCTTCAGAGGTAGTGAAATGAAATCAGAATTTTCCAGCTCCTTGAAATTCCGCATTCCATCAGAAATCTAATCTTTCAGAGGAACATGTCACAGGACATGTTCATTTTCTTCCAGTTACACTTATCCAGTAGGTTAGAGAAATAAGAAGGCATTACCAAGTTGGTTAAAAAGGTAAGAATAAGTAACTTTAAAAAGACATCGGTTCTTGCAAAAATAAAATCTGGCTGTTTCAACTGTTTCTCCCACCCTCCTCAGGTGAGAAATTGAGTTCCACAGGTGTTCTGCTGGGAACTTTCACAGAGGCAGCAGGCTCCTAAATATTGGTATTTACACCAGAAACTTGGCTACAAATAATTCTCAGCTAGTGAAGAAATAGCAAAAATATTATCTCTCTCAATGTCCACAAAACTCAGTAAAATATTTTAACAAACTGCCTGTAAAATGAGAATGATTGTAAAAAGTCTTTGGTATATAAATGCTTTGGGTAAGAAAGGTAATAATTTCTATATCTGAAAATTGTAAGCTGGTTTGTAAAACAAGAGACATAATTATGGGTTTTCTAAGTTCCAAGTGCAATCCCTCTGCTGCTTTATCCTACGATCTTAATGACACTTTGATGATACTCATCTCTCAGTTGGTATCAATTTAAATAAAATTACTAAATAAAAGAATGTAAGTAAGATACTGACTGCAGTCTGTAGAAAGAAATCCTTCTGGAGGGACAGCCTAGAAGGAAATACTTCCCTCCAGAAAAAAAAAAATGATGGGGAAGAGTTGCTTGCTTTCTTGCTTAAAAGAATTCAGTGTCTCAGCAGGTGATTAATTGATTAATTAATAATCTGATTATTAAAATCATAATTAAATTGAATAAATTATTAAAATAAATTAAATTATTAAATACTAAGGTGATTCATCGATAAACTTGGACAAGTGATTGGGAAAATGGTTTCTTTCAAAGTTCTGAATCTAATCTCCATATCTGAATTTACAAAGCAAGTATATAAACAAAAAAGAGGAAAAACAATGTTCCCGTTCTTGTAAATTCTTTACATTTGTATAAATTCCATAAAATACATCTCCATACATGGGAGTGCATTGTTACACCTTTCCCATCATGGTTTTATGGGATGGCTTTATTACTGGGTCTAAACTTGCAGTTAGCCAATTCTCTAATGCTGTAGACTAAAAACTCAGACCACAACTTGACCAAAATTCCAGCTCCAGTCCCAGGCTTCATTGTCTAAATATGTTGTGTTTCAGTGTTATTTTATAACACTTATTTCCTGCTTTCCATGGGTTAACTGTTAGGAATAAGTGAGTGGAAGTTAATTATTTGGAGTAATAGCAGCAGTTAATTGAAAAGGAGTTACACAATTTTTTTCCTTCAGAATGAGAGACTGTTTCTGTGAAAGACAGTGAAGTCAGCAAAGTTAATACAAGCTGCATACAGCATTAGCAAAATTTGCAAGAGCATTTTGTGGAAAGGAGTATGTACAAGTCTTTAGCTGAAAGTATGGCTAATAAATCAGCACCTCAGTACATTCAAACTATGTGTGACCAAGTGCTCTAAATACATTTGTTGTCGTCAGGTTGGCTGTTGTCTTCAGCTCAGCACTCCACATGTGACAGCTGCAGACTTCAGCTGGGCCTCCAGTCCTATATGAGGATATCTCTTCCTGCCCAACAATTCCAAAATGTATTTAATCAGATCTGAGATGAACACATCACTGAACTCAAAGGAAATAGTTACAGAGAATTTACTGGAAAACACATAGAATCTTCACATTTTACATAAAGCATTTGGACATACAATTTCTTGTCCTACTAGGATGCATGGAAAGAGAACAAGAGTATAACCAGTTTCATCTAAGTCTTCCTTAATTTTGTCATAGATGAACATTTAAGTGTGAGAGAGAGAATGAACAGCCATGGCACCCCTTGTGGAATTGTGACTGCCTTTCCAAACTCCATGCACGGGCAGAGCTGTGGGTTGGCATTGCAGCACGGGAGAACAGAGGGACAGCACTGGAAGCTGAATTAATCACTATGCCTCCCATCCCTGTTTCCCAACAACACTTTCTTTGTACCTTTCCTGGTTCCTTTGTACCACTGAGCTATGTCTTTCAATCTTTCAGGCTGTGGAGCCTCAGAATCTGGTGCAGGGAGAAGTGTATCAAGGCACAGGCAGAAGGTTTTAGATGGAACCAGAGTTGAGATGGAGGATGAGAAGTGATGGCCCATAACCAAGCAGGAGACAACTGATAACCTCAAATATCTTTCCCCATAGGAAATTTCTGAGATCTGAGGTCCAAACAATTTATGATATGTGATGCATAAGTTCTTTTTTATTATATAGCTTCACCTTGACTCACTTGAGTCAGTGTACCCTTGTGCTCACTTTTTTTCTATGTGTCCAAAATATAAATCAGTATTTCTGTTAAGCACCTAATGCCATACATTAAGAAATATTAAATTTGTCACCTCATATATGCAGTCCTTGCCTAAGGGATATCAGCATGACCCAGGGGCAACAGCACTGAGGTTGGTGGACCCTGTCCCTTAGCTTGCAGGACAAGCTTATTCTAATCACATAATATGCAGTGTCCTAGTTTCCTCATCGGTAAGACTTGGATAAGAGCTTTAATTTTATTTGTAAATACATAAGAACACTTCAGAGAAATGGATATTAATATTCTAACTTGGATCAGTTATGTCTGAATCCCAAGGTATCCCAAATCTAGGCAACACCTTTCAGTGGATGGAAAAGGCCACCAGGCTAGACAGAACACATGAATCTATGTGAATAGAGTAATTAATTTATTCTACTTTTTTTTTCCTTCCTTCTCCTTTGTTGGTATACTTGGCCCTGTTGTGCTTGAAAAATCTAGTCTTGGCCATTTGAAGTAACTATGTTGAATGTATTTGTTTGTAACACAAATATCTCTGCAATAATAAGAAAGAAATATGGAACTCCCCTCATTCTGTTTTAGTCACTTTCTAGACTCAGGGCATTCTTGACACAGATTGCAAGTAATCTGTCTGGTTTACAAGAGAGTATATCTGATGTTATTGGTGAAAACAATAGTTTTAATAGTCTTCCTTTCTGAAAATAGCTCTGAAACTCTGACATCTCCATTAGATTAATGTCCATGATCAGTACTGAACTGATCTTCCAAATGCTTATAATATTTTCCTTTCCCTTGTTCAGGCATTGCTAATAAAGCAGTCCCAAGAGTGACTTTAGCTGCATCTGTAATCTTTAGTTGCATCAACTGTGTTATTTAGATGTGCCATTTTATTTTTATAAAAACTTAAGTGAGTCTTTAAGATGCAATTGTTTTATCTTCAAAACTTTCTGTCAGTGTTTCTATCTGCAGTCTTTGGGATACAATTGCCTGGTGCTTAGTATGCCTGGCTGTAGGAGACTGCATTTATTTTCACTATTTCATAAGAATAAATGATTTCTCAGAAAAAAATTCCAAGAAGCATACATCCCTTTTCACCAGCAAGAATTGCTTGCTGCATTGTCAAGGAAAGGGTGTCTGTCATCTACTATCTTTTAAAATTGCTTATCCGTTGCAAGTTTAATTACAGCAGCCTTTTAGTAATTGAAACCTTCTCTTATAGCTAAGCTAATCTGAATTCAGATAGATTAGACCAATGTGTAGTTGATATTAAAAAGCACAGATTAATTTTAGGAAAGCAGCTGGCCTCAGTTTCCTTCCAGCAATTGTATTTACCATTCAGTTGTTAATAATTATTGTTTTCGTTCTTAATTGCAGGTTAGAAATTCCCCAGCCCGCAGTTCACATTTTCCTAAATCTTTCTCCAAAAGTCTAAAAACCCAAAATAAACCATTTTTATTCACCCTTTCCCAGAATGTCCAACACCAGCAAAGAAGTGAAGTGTTTTTTAAAGCATGTGCTTTAGCTTCTATCAGGCTTACCAGTACATTTTCACCAACATCTGTTTGCTGTGAAATGCACTATTGTTCCCATTGATTGATAAAGAACTGAAACAGAAGATGATTTACTGCACCTCATACGGAGGAGTTATGACAGGACTATGAGAAAGGTTGAATTCCCTGATCTTGATAGAAGGTTTAAACAACATATCACACAAAATTATTGACCAGAGATAAATTTGGTTATGGAATTAATAATGCTTGCACCATTATGAAGATGAAAAGAACAATCTGGCTTATTTTAATATTACAATTCTTGGTTTATGTCTTAAAAGTTGCCATCAAATTGCACAGTTTGGGGTGTCTGTACTGGAGTTGAATTTTGGGGAGACTGCTTCTGGAAAACATAGGGACTGATAGAAGAGAAATTTTCAACTCAACAGCTTTGAGAGTGGCAGGTGCCATTGTGTCTCTGCTTTTATAGCCTGTTTGCAACTATCACTAAAGTTTGTAGATCTCTTGGAAGGATGGAGATGAATAAATAATGTTTGACGGCTGCAAAGGAATTTTTGTTGGATTATTTGAGGATATAAAGAAGCTTCTTTTGTCTAGTGCTGTTAGTGAATCACTAGTGGAGATTGTGATAATTAAAATAACAAACAGGTAGTCATTAGAAAACAAACAAAATAAGCAAGCTGAGTCTACACAAGCATAGCCAGACTGCTAAGTCATAATTTTAGGGAATTAAAATGTTGCCATAATCATACAGTTTACAATAATATTTACATGTTTGAACATTTCTTTTATTAGTTCACTGACATGTTTGTCCTCCCAGGCAAATTTTACATATTTGTAAGAAACATATTTTTGATCCAAGTCTTCAGGTTATAGTTCAGGTTTCCTATTGACCTTTAAACTGCTGATGCATTGCCTGTGATAAATATAAACAAACTTGGTGGAAAATAACCTTTTTTTTTTTTTTTTTTGGTGAAAAGTACCTATCAGATCAAGGGCATGTCACTATTATTGTTTCAGTGGAGGGCAGAATGTTTGAGTCAATATTTTGCCAAGACTTCTGAGCTGAATTCTCTTGTCTCTTGTATCTTGCATTCTCTCGTAGCTCTACTGAGAGCTCTACTGGTAGAGGAGCACTGTAACACACCTGGGATGAGAACCAACCCATCAACTCTTGGTGGTCTGGATTTTGTATTGTGTGATTTCTATATCACACAAGATGTTGAATTGTTAGATAGGATCACTTGGAGTAGATCTTTGGGCTGGTTCTTAGAAAGGTGCAAAAAACCTTCACTCAAAGCATGTTTGGTGCCTGGGCTCTTCTGTGTTTTTCTGACTCCTCACTGTGAGATGTGTTTTTGAGGGCAGTGGAGAAAAGCCACTGGCAGCAGCAGATTCTTTCATTATGTTGGTCTTTCTACACCCTGACAAGGTTGACAGTCAGCAACTGAATATGCAATGGCTATAAATCTTGCAAAATGATTAGCCAAAGGCTATCATAATTCATACACTCCTAAAGATTGAGAAGTGTTCTACCTAGCTGGGGTGCCTTTCCAGATTTAATTCACATTACTCTTTGAGTTAGCCTAATTGAATCAGAACAGCCACTTTTCAAATGAAAAAAACCCAAACCATCCACCCTAATATGTGTCTTTTAAAAAAAAAAAAAGTCTTTGTAGGCCTATAACTACTGAAAGCTTGACTTTGAAGATCACAAGGATCAGAATATAAAAATATATCACCCTTATAATAAATGTTAATAAAAACATAGCAAAAAGAGATTCCTGTATAATTCCTGTGTTCCCTACTGCTTCGGCTCAATCTAAATACATTGTTTTCTTGTCTTTGTAGATGTTCAAAATTATTAAAAAGATGGATCAGGTTTCTTTTATTTCCCACTAAAATGGAGCAGTTAGCAACAGGTAACTAAAATCAAATGCCTTTAGCATGCTCTTTACAGTTAGAAAAAGAGACAATAAATAACTTTTAAAAGCCATGTATACTGCTGTGCAGCTTTGGTTCCTAACTGTTTGCTTTTCCCATCTTATTTATAAGGTACTTACAGATTTTACTAGTGCTCAGTGCAAGAAGACTGAGCACACTGAGAATCTCTATGCAGAATCAACACAATGTTTTAGCATTACACAGTAACAGAGTCAATTTAACACACCTGGTTTGTGCATCCAAAAGCCATAATACTGACCAAGTGTAGAGTTAGATTCTTCAGAGCGTATTTTTGTCTCTCTTGCACTGGAGTAAAGCAAGCATTTCCCTGAATTAGTGTGTGATACTTCCCCCATGGGGTTTTTTTATACATTTCAGGTAATTTAGGGGAATAAAGGAAAGACAACTGGGACTTGAGTTAAACTAAACTGCAGCTTTTCTGTTGAATAGTTCTATTAGCAATCAATGTGTTCACTGGAATTCTGGAAAATATCTTTCTGACAGCTATTTGGATGTGCACACACAGCATCCCCCTTACCCTCCTCAAATGAAATATAGAAACTTGTGATTAAATAATATTTAAGAAATGGAATAAAAATGAAGAATGAAAATGAAAACTCACAATATGAATTTCAGTTATATGATTTGAAGATCATTTTGCCTAAGTTACATGGCACCCTCCCATCAATTTTCATCTGATGGATCCTGGGGGAAGGCGAGGAGGAAGGAGCTATCATTCCCACAGAGCGAGACTCCAATAGTCCCAGAGTAGTTCAGCCCAGTGCCCCATGAGGCTGTGGTGACCTGAGATCAGAAGCATCATTTCAAATTCTCAGGCACAGGTAGGTGAGTGTCACTAGGCCAGATCCAGTTCAGGAATCATTTTACTGCAGTCAGTGAACAGACAAGAACAGGGAATATTGATACTTAATTGTAGTTTACACTTAATTGCAATTAACATTTCTTCACATGTATGAGTAACATTTTTAGTGCCAAGAGGTTATTTTGTAATCCCATTTTTATTTTATACTTATCCCCATATGTTATTTGGTTCTTTTAAATAATGTTAATATTCCTTTTAACAGCTTTAAATACAATAGAACATCTCCCTTTTGATTTATAAAATATGCTTATGAGATTAAAATTGTGTATGGTATTAAAATATATTAAACTAATGGAGCCACTGTCAATTAAAAGACTGCTTCAAAACTGCAGGTTTTGGTCTCAACAAAGTCTCTTCTAAAAATCAGCCCTTGAAGCTTCTAGGGGAACAATCTGGGGTTTTTTCAGTCACCAGGGAGCTGAACTCTGAGCTCTCACTGCTCAGCACAAGTCATAGCAGCCTAAATATCTTTATAATTCAAGAATTTCATCTCATCTGAAGTGTCAAAGTAGAATACAAATAGAGAAGTGACCTTTAATCAGTAACTCGAACCATAAAACTCCTGTGTTTGGAAACAATCTGCAAGCAACTGCAAGCTTCCTTGTGAGCAGTCCCACCCCAGCAAGCAGGCACGCACATCCTGTGTGACACGAACAGACATCAGATTTAGCTCGGCTTGAATGCAAAACAGCGTGGAGATGAATCTCCAAAAGGAGAATTAGTCTTTCTCTTTGCCAAATGAATCAAGGAAGAAAGCACTCTCGGCTCCAAATATTCCTATTTATCCATAAAAAATAGGGAAAACAATATTTTGCATATGTTTCAAACAAAAATATGTCTTTTCCATCAGGTGTATTTTACCAGAAGCCATTTCCTCATCATAAAAAGCATAACTCTAGCAACCATTACTCTAGCAACCTAAAATGCACTTAACAGCAACAGCTGCAATGTGGGTTTTACTGATTTTAATTTAAATAAAATCTTTTTTATTTAAATAAAATTTTTGATAAAGAAGAAAGGAAATTCTTTTAGTGAAAAGACTGAAAAAAATCCTATTTGATTAATGCCACAATAACAAATTCAAAATTATAACAAGAGAAAATTTTGTATTCATTTTTAGACACAGTTCTCACAAACCAGATATACACAAAATAATCCCTTGTCAGTGCTGCTTAAAGACAGCCCTGGAATATCTCTTTATGGTGGACCAAAGTATGCATGCAGTATCTGATTGCCTTATTATATATATAAAGAAAGAAACTACAGAAGGATGTGCAGTATAGTGTGCCTGGGAGAAAAGAGATTTTCAGATTTCTCCACATTTTCTCTGCGAGGCTGTGTTGGCGGCACTCATCTGAATTTAATTTAGTGACTATGTTTCTTCAGTAAATATTCAGTCCTGCCGCAACAGATGATTTGGGATTGCCTTGGCAGAAGGAGCTCCAGCTTTAATTTGTTTTACATTCTGCTGTTGGTCATTTCAGGCAGTGTTCAAGGAATGTGCATATGAAAAGAAAAGGCACTTCAAGCTTCTCGCTGCTGTTAAGAGGGGCGATTTCATTTACATCACTGGAATGTAGAAGTAGTTTCAGAAGAGTCAGATGAGACCCATGAGGCCTCAAGTCCTCACAGGCTCAGAGCATCATCGAGTTATTCATCAATGCAACGGGTTCTGTGTGCACAGAGAGCCTCAGAGAGGCCACGCCGCTACTCTGCAGACCGGGGGAAAAGGCAGCCTGACAGGACTCACATCGTGCCAGGAAGGCTACAAGGAATAAAAAGAGCTGATCTCCCATGCGCGTCTCCATTTGGATGTTTCTAAACGGGCACGATGTTCAGCGAGCATCTTTTGAGTAGTGGATACTTTGGTTTAGGGAAATGAAACCCGAGTGTTGCAGAACAACAACTGCTGGGGTTATCTACACCTGTGGACAAACAGCCCTGCCTGCTGCCTCTAAGTGCCAGGAATGCTCCCTGGACACAAGCGCTGCCCACAAGACCAAGTCACTAAGCTGTACTTGAGAAAGATTGCACAGCTTGAGCACAGGTTAATGTCAGCATTTGGTGAATGAGAAGACACTTATACTTAAATATTTACCTAGGAGAAAATTCTGACATTTCAGAATTTCTGCCTCAAAGCAGAACAAGAAGGCAGCATTTCTGAATTTCCTCCTAATTTCCCACAAATCTGAGGGAGAAAAGATTTTGAACAGTTCAACCTCATATATTAGTACATAGCAACACATGAAGATATCTACAAAAATAAAATGTGGCATGCAGATAATAAACATTAACTTTCTTTTATGTATCAACAGTTTAAAGGTAGTTACTGGAATAGTGAATATACTGACATTCAGAGGGGCTGTACAACGTAATTCTGAGAAAACAGAAGTAGAGATTTACCTGAGCTAACACTCAAAATAAAATCTTATTTACTTAGAGCTGTTCTCTTGGCACTGGAAGAAGCAACGAAGTAGAATTCATCACTACATTATGACATTTCTTTTGAAGTTAGTTAGATGGAGGAGACTCCAAAGTTACTCAATGGAGTTTCTTCTGCCACTGCACAAATACACACACTACTACTCATAAAAATCAATAATAAAAAGAGAGGAAGCAATTATAAAAGACCCCTTAAAAAACCATGGATGCCTGTTCCATTTTATTGCATGGTAAACTGCTGCTACTGTTCTCAGCAGAAGCCATCAATATGGACCCAAGAGACCAAATGACATCTTTGTGAGTGGCTATTTATCTCTATCTCACTTACGTCCAGAAAATTTGTATTAAAAGCATAACAAATTATTCCTGAATTTGTAATATCTAATTCATGTGATATAACTAACTGCTCAGTGATATATTAATGTCAGCCTCATTCTGAGATTTCAATGTCAATTTTGTTTCAGTTGCTACCAGAAATGAATGTCACCCTTACAAACTGTATTCATTTTAATGCATTGAGTATAATGCAGTAGTGTTACCTTCCAAAACCAATTTACAGGGGTTTTAGTATGTATATATATATATATGTGTGTGTGTGTGTGTGTGTGTGTGTGTGTGTGTGTGTATGTTAACATGTTAAGCTGCTCCAGCCCTTTAGCCAGTGAAGATTAAGAGGACCAGACTGTAAATGCTTTTCTCTTCAGCTGTATCAATGTAAGAAGAGAGGACGAAGTTGTGAACCTTTCTCTAAGGAGAGGGCAGTTACCAAGACAGTGCAGTAAAATAGGAAAACACTGCAGCTTGAGAAAGAAAGGAGATGGCCATATTGCTGCTGGCCCTTCTTTGCCATTCTGGTTCATATATGTTTACAGAATTGTGTCTAAAAATGAATAAGGAATAAACACTTGGAAGAGTAAAGTCAGTTCTGAGGGAAAGGCAAGGGAAACATTTCCTGTGCAGGAGGTGCAAGTGAAATATATGTAGGCAAGGAATGAGGAACACCTGCAGAGAAGAAAGTGGGAGCCATGAAGTAGAACTCAAAGGCTTGAAAAGATACTGTAAGACATGTAGCATGAAAGAAGGGAAAAAGGAATCTTGCAGGGACAGGTCAGGCCAGAGACTAAGAGGAAAAACCATGCTTCAGAATAAGGAGAAATGAAGCATGGTCAAAGGCTATTTCCATCTTATGAAATCAAGAATGAAAATAGATGACAAGGAGGATGAGTGATATTTACAAAAAAAACTTAATATTCAAAAATTCTAAATAAAAGAATTTTCCAGTCTTGAAGTTATGAAATTACAGGTATAAATGAAGCAAAAGGTTATCTCTTTTATGAGGTTGAGAAGCTGCAGCCAATTTCTATAAGGTTTGGGATTTGCTTTGGTTTGCAGACAGATGCAAACTACTAATCTGCACTCTTAATTTTGAAAAAAGGACTTAGATGTTTTCAAGTTTTTAAGCAAATTGAAATAATAATACTGAGATATATGAATTTTTCTTGCTTATCTGGAGCAAATAGACACTTAGATACTTCTAAGCCCTATTTAATGCTTGAACTACATACATGACATTTCAGAACTGAGCCTTTAGCTGAAAGATTGAGTTAAACACACCTCTATCCAAGAGAGTGGGCCACAGTGATGGGTTTAGGACTGGCTACACCAAGGACTGTTAAGAGCTGTCAAGATTTTCTGGAGTCCATAAAGAAAAGTTCAGTGCTTCTTTAATGTCAAAATCATCTCCATCCCTTCAAAAAAAAGAAAATAAATTTCCCAATTGTGTTACAATTTTCTATGACTCAGAGGGTTTATTGATATGTTGTAGGCTCACTGTAGCTTTTAGGATAAAAGGAACTGGCCCCTTTTGAAAATGGTCTGTCATTGTTTCATTCTGTGAAAGACCAATTGGTTTCAGGTAGAACAGCAAGATATGAAAATAAAGTTAAATCTAGTTCTTAAAGTTAATATGCTCAGAAGCAACAATGCTCTCTGCCCTCTGCAGCCTTAGTTTCCCTGCAGTTACCATCTTTTCTTCTTTTCAAATTACCTCTCGGGCTTTTTTTTTTGTACAACTCATTTGTATGGTTGCTGGTCCAATATGTGGCCTTCCTCAATATCTTAGTTTGTGAGGGATCATTTACTGAACAGGATTTCACAGCTTGTTGATCACAGTGCACAAATGTTTACAGTGAGGACATACAAATACAAAGCACTGCAACCATTTAGTAAATGACTTCTAGAATCAAATCAAGCAGATTTTCCTCTGTGAACATGATGCAGCAATGAGCATTTCCCCTGCCCCACCAAATGCAGAGAAGCTATTTTTGTTTTCCATTCTATATTACATTTCAAGGGGCATATGGTGAGTAAATTTTTTTCATAGTTTGTACCAAATGTTTATCTCATGAAAGTTTATGGAATGTAAGAAGCAAGCAACTGTGGGGCTTCTCCAGCAGAAGTGTCAGAGTAAGCAAAGAAACCCTCACTGTCCCCCAATCAAATTTACATTTTTTGCAGACTTGTCCCCTCAGACCATAGGTTTGCCACTAAACTTTGTGCACCTGTCTTTGGATGTTTCCATTCTTGGCTTACATTCACGCAGCAGAATTATTTAGACAAGCTCCAGTTTCCGCAATTTGGAATGGGAGGGAAAATACATGGTGCTGCCAGGGAGAAGATTATATCTTCGTTTTGGTGGAGGTTTCAGGCTCTTCAGAGAGCCTCTGGTTGTGGCTGTCACTCTCTGCCACACTCAGAGGCTTTTTTTATTGTCCCTGTCAGCTAGCAGCCCAAGGTTACTGCCAGCTCTCTGTCAGTGCTTTGATTTTTGTCAGCTATGGCCAGGTCCTTTTAGTTATCTGCTATCTTTTCAGCTTTGTTCAGCCTGAGCTCTACTTGTCTACTAATTAGCTCTTTGGAGATTTCCCTTTTAAAACTCACTATCACAGAGGACAGGAACCGTTCAAAAGTTTTGTGCTTCATAGAAATTCCATATTCATCCACATCCCATACAGCCATCTTTTTAAAATTAAAAGTGGCAGGTCAGGCCAATTTAAGGTATATAAGCAGCACAGCTTGTAAAAACATACCTTTAGGTTCTTGATCAGGTATGTAGATGAATGACAGAAAAATAATAAAAAAAATGTTTCCACTGAAAGGACCAAGGTGTACAAATAAAAAAGAAACTATCATTCTATGTAACATATTCTCATTTTCTTTATCTTCTGGTGTGCAAATATTGTGCTAGCTGAATATAAAAGTAGCACAACTTTAGGGTACAAAAAAAAAAAAAAAAAACCACACTGTAACAACATCAAGAGTGGTCTTACATCAAGGAGGGCCCTGAGGATGTCTTTGTTGTCAACTTCAGAAGAAAAGAGAGGAACAGAAGAGGAAACTGGCAGAAGGAATAGATGCCAAAGAGAACTCAAAGGATTAGGTCCGGGTGAGGTGATCGGTATTCGAAAACAGTCTGCCTTCTGGCTCTGATCTAAGGGAATAGGCTGGCAGCAAAGCCAGAGGGCATAACAGCACAAACACACCTTCAGCACACTGCTGGAGGCTTGCCTCAGTGCCTTAAAAATTGTGGTAGCAATTAGAAATAAATGTATATAGGAGCAATAGGGGAAAGTGCTCTATTTATGAATAAAAGTCCTCTTTTTACATAATACTCGGTCTGCTTGTATCTTCTTTTCCTTTCTTTTTGACACTTAGTACGTTATTCTTGTGGTATCTCATCGATGCTGTAAGTTGCGCCTACATTGCACTTACATAGTGTTAATGCCTGGAAGATGAAAGTAAAAACCTTTGAATATATTAATGCTATAACACAGATGTCTTACTTTTTATACTCCTTTTTTAGAAATATGGTGTGGTTAATAATGATGCAGATTGTGCTGGATGGATGAGCAGATGAAACAGGGGAATACAGATTAAATAAAAATTTCTTCAAAGCTTACGTTTGCTTCATAATTTAACTTCTGTACTTGTCATGATAGTAGTAGCTAGGTGCAACTATGCATAATCACATTGTTCTAAAATATCCTGGTGAAACAGAGCAAACCTAATCTAAACAGCACTGCCACACTTGTTCAGGTAACTGGGGGAAAAAATGTAATTAGGAGATGTCAGCTTGGCTCCATGGATGATGATAATTACAAACCTACAGTTACAATAAAATATACACAAACAGTTTTACAGTGGAGAACCAAACATTTCTTTACTGAAGCCAAGACTGCAAAGAGACAGTGGAATAATCTGTCCAGACCTCCTTTTGAGATACAATGGTTCAGGCACTTTGTGCCTGGTTTTTTTTTTTT
>VWZN01016268.1:52766-77432 GCA_013396955.1 Regulus satrapa | reverse complement strand
TTTTTTTGGTGGCTATGGCTTTGGTATGAGAAAGCTCCCTTCTCAGGTCCCTGCTAATCTGGGTGATGTCTGGCCAGCATGTGCTGACTCCAGAGCACTCACAATTCTATTTGAGAGCTAGTTTTGTTTTTCAGAGATCAGGTTTTCAATGCCCTGGGTTTTAGAAGGAGTTACCAAGATCATTCATATTCTTTGAACTCACTGTGTACATGAGATCCTTTGCTCCCAATGTTTGGCCAGATTGACAGATCAAGGAACATTTAGTTGTTGCTTATTGTTCTCATCTTTGCATGTTTCTAGCTGCTTTTAAAACTATCTGTTGATAGATTTGGATAATATACAGATTTTTTTGTATTTCTTGCAGGTTGAATATTTTTGACATATTTTACTACAATACTGTAACTTTGCTCTTTTCAAGGTTCAAGCATAATCTTTACCATGTGGGATTAATCTAAAATGAGGCATAAAGGTAACAGATATTTCAGCTGCATGCATTGAAAACATTTTTATGTCACCTCCTAGTGGTTTTAGGAAAAGTTCAGACTAGTCACACTTATTTTCAAACTGAATTGCAATTTTCAAAGGGCAAAATTGAACTGGCCAATTTTTTTATTAAAAAAGCCAATTCATCACTTCCATAATTTGAATTCTGTTGTTAACATCAGTTATCATACAAAAGCTGCCTGGTGTCATTTTTGGAGTAGCAATGTTCCAGATACTTTCTCGCTGTCATTACACCTCTTGTCTGTCCCTACCTTCTGAGTCCTGCATTTGTGCATGGAACAGCCAGTCACCTGCTCCAGGGTGACCCACTGCATGCACCAAGATGAAGCAGCTGTGTCCACATTGCATCTTTGTTCCACTGACACCCTTAAATCCTTGGGAGCAATTTAGTTCAGAAAACTTTGGGATATTAAAAGCCTCTCAGCCTGTCCTTCCTCACTAGGAGGAAGGCATACTTCAGGTATGGGTAGCTGTCATGTTCCTTTAGCCTTTCCAGGTTTAGGGAATACTCACAACAGAGAGCGAGTGACCCCTGTATTACACTGTTGGCAGTGATTGCGTGTCTTATTTTTCCCTTATTTCAGTTATGCTTCCTTAGCTTGCTCAAAGAAGCAAAGGGATGTTGCAGATATGAACTACCTTGAGTTTCTGCTAACTTAAAATTATTAGACCTGAGTGTGCTGATCATCAGTATATTTATCTCAAGGATCCTTCTTTAGCACATTGGCTGGAAGCATTCATATTCTTCTACAGAAAATTTAATTCACATTGTCTCTCAGTCTTCCATTTACACTCTGCAGTGTGAAGATTAGGGTAAACAATTGCTTGTTTAATACAAAATTGCCTGGTTGTGAGACAGTCCGTGCTTTTCCAGTCAATTCAGATATGAATTAAATTTCAATTTCATCTGTTACTCAGCTTATCTCAGTACCATCCTATATAAATGAATTGCTCCATGCAAATGGATTTTGTCATTTTTCACCAGATACTGCTTATCATGCTGCTTATCCAAGTCAAGGGCTGTGTCTCTTCACTGAGTTTTTCCACTTGTGTATACTGATAAAATGTAATGCATCAAGTGAATAATTTTATTTTGTTCTTGTACGTATCTGATGGACATTACAGTCCTTAAAGTACCTCTTAGTAATTTCTCAGCTTTCCAAGGTGAGTATTTCACTTTGGCCAGTTGTATTTCATCCTCTGTGTTTATTTTATGGATTGTTTGTCATATATAATAATTGAGGAAATATTGTATTATAATAATTTAGTAATGCATAACTTGCACTTGAATAGTGATTCAGCTGGTCAAAACCAGGGTGAGGATTCATTGCCAATGCATTTTTAACATGTTTGGGAATCTTCTGAGAAATGCCTCACTGGCTGGACACTGGTGGATTGGCTATACCAGGCAGCAAGAGAAAAAAGAGGGCACCCCAAAAGAAGCAATCACTAGAAACATATTATTGTTAATTTTAAAAGAATCAGTTCATACTGAATGTGTTCCTAGGGAAGGAGAATGCCCAAAGTAGGGATATCTGGCCTTAATGATTAAAAAAAGTACTTTATTTCCTTGAAAAACCAGAAGTCACTCCCTGTGATCTTGAGACTGTCCAAAGATTAAGACCAATAAAAGAAAGAATGCGATGAAAATTTAATTTATTGAAGCTGATGTCAAAATAGGGTTTAAGTAGTGGAAAACACAATGATGAATGCTCTATGCTGCTCCTTTCCCATATCCATCCTACCCTCCCTACTCAGAGTAGCTCTTGAGGGTGAATACACCAGGAATTGTGGCTCTAGGAACAACTAGAGGCCTGTACCTCCCAATTAAGGTTCATGAATAATTTGTCAAGTTCAACAGAATCACACTTTTGCTGAAATAAAATTCTTCTTATACTCCTGGTCATAAAGAGAAATTCCAGAATATGATGAAAGTATAAATAAAGTCATGGATGCCTGACTATATTTGCAGAAAGCTGTGATAATATTGATGTGTGAGAAGTTCCCATAAGCAATATTTAATGTTGTTTTCCTACCTGCCCCATTTCAAGTGCAATATGGACCTTTTACTAGGGACAGGAATATCTCTCTAGAAAAAGAAAAGGCAGACAGAACTGTGTTAACACTGAACTAATTTTCTTCCCAAGAACTTTATTAAAGAGACAAGATTTCTTCAAGACTTGAACAAATACTAAATCCTAAAATCAGTTTTTGAGGGATGTAGCTGAAAAGATCCTTTACAGAGAGGAAAAACCAAAGGCAGAAGTTTTCCCTACACATTTTTATTGGTCTTCATTTTAGACCCCTTGCATTTTGGATGCCCAGGGTCATATTTTCTCCCTCCTCTTTCTGTTCTTTTCCTGTGCTCCGTCTTTGTCTGAAAGGTATTGCAGATACTGCAGCTAAGAAAAGTTGTGTCAATGCTCATTACCACAGAAAACATAAATTATATCAGGTTGAAGTTTCAGTGCAAGAAACTGGACTCTCAGTGGCTTACTGAGGTCTTTGAGATTTGATTTCCTGTAGCTCAGCACTCCTGTACCAGACATTTCACACTGCTGGCACCAGGTATCTATGTGAGTGAAAAACAAAACAAAACAAAAAACCAAACAAACAAACAAAAACACCAAAAACCAAACCAAACAAACAAAAAAAAATTTTCTAGAGAAAACCAAAGGCCAAACAGCCGCTGCATAATTACTTTGAAAGTCAGCCTCTGCAGTGGTTGTGGGAACAGTTACAGTCTCTCAAACAGACAAGAGCCTACTTTGTTCATTCTCTGGGCTTTCCAGGCATGGATCACTCCAAGCTGGAATTGTGCAACCATGGCCAGTGCTTTGATGAACATGGGGCAGTGGGCCCTCCAGTGAGGAACAGCATTACAGTAATGGGATTATTTGCCTTCAGCTGTTGTGAGGCTGCAGCAGAGGCTCACAACATCCAGTTACAAACACTTCACAGACTTATCATAAATATCATCTGTTGCCTTACTCTCTCAGAAATAAAGGAATATAATGATAAAGAAGTTTCATCTTCCTCCTCTCATGGCCATTTTCACACGTTTTTGCTCCTTAAAAAATAATTTTTAGATCTTTCCTCTAAAAATAATTATTTTATTTTTTCAAAGAATGAAGCCAGTCTACAAGGCAAAGAGTGCTGTGGAGAGAAGGCAGAGCAGCAGTTTAGGAAGCTTGGAAGTTTTCCATGTCACTGTTTTTTTCCTGGCTGTGAGTGCATTGAAGAAATTGAGTTCCATGTGATTAATAAACCAGGAAATTTACATAACGTCTGACTCCATATATTAGTACCTTAAAAATGGTAATATACCTGATTTTCACCAGGTAATGCTAAGATGAAGTGACAGCTTTTCCTCTTTTGAGCAGCTAAAAGAAGTTCCTCAGTAAATATAATATATTCCATTCAATGCTTTTTAATTTCCTAAAGCATCCAAACCCCACTCACATGGAACTACATAGCAGGCAATATTTTCATGATTTTGTTTTTACTGAGTTCGTAAATAAGGAAGGGAGTTTCTCTGTGTTTTTGAAATAGCTGCAGGAGTTAAAAGTTTTACAGAGACTTTGTGTCAGAGACTCAAAGATGCAACATAACTTGAAGCTGAGGGCCTCATGTTCTTTTCCTTCTAGACTTGTTTCAAAAGTCATTTATGCTGTTAAAGAGAGCCAGAAAGACAACTGTGAGGTTAGTAAAGACTTGTGGTTACTTACAGAAGTTGTCTACACGTGTAAAAAAAGGGTCGGCAGATTTTGTCATCCCTTTCTGTCTCAGTCTTTTCTCCTTTCGGGAGAGAACTGGCAGATCCCTAAAAATGCCATCTCATTTTTTAACAATTGAATTAATTTAACCTTTGTCCTGGCAGGGCAAGAATGCTGGTGGTATCTGGCAAAGTCATAGGGATAATACGGCTGGCTATAGATGGTTGTGTAGAAGGGTTGTTAAGTCCAGAGGAAGTGAGACGAAGAAAACAAGCTAACAGGAGATAATCCCAAACTAAATGGAAACAATTAATGGAAGTTGCTAGGGGAGAAAAGAAAAAGTCAAAAAGTGAAGAAATGAAACATAAATACACTCATCTGTTTTGATTTAGGGATGCTATACCTGTGTTATATTGTTTCTCTAAAGAAGGACTTGGTCTCAGCCTTGCAGGATTGGTGCATTTCCCTGTCAGCTTGGGGTAGCTGAGCAGAAGGGCTGTGGGCAGTCAGAGCTGTTGGCAATGTGGGATAGGGTTTCACCTCTACCCTCTGCCAGATCCAGAAATTAATTGGAAGTATTCCCCAAAATGCAGGTCTGAAATGTATTGCTTGAAACAAGACTAGAAATTCTTCATTTCCCATTCTATTTGTGATTCAGCCTACCTCTCTCCTGCTTCCAGACCAACAGATAAATGGCATGTAATACCCTTAGCCTAATGCTAATTCAAAATTAAACATTGTCCAGCCCATAGCTCTGCCAGAAAAATGTAACATGCATTTTGAGGGTGGAAGAGAACACGTCTCTTACATTGATTAGAAAAACATCCAGGGATTTGTCTGTATGGGGGGGATCAGCAAACAAAATCTTACTAGAGTAGGAAAGTAAGCAGGGCATCATCAAACCATGCATAGTGTCCATGCTCAAGGAATATACAAACTAATAATCAACATGGTATTTGACTGTTCTTGTGCCAGTTCTCAGTAGCTCCTTAATCCTCACCTTGCTCAGGAAGAAAGGGATTTTTGAAAGAGGAAAGGGTCCAATTATTTTTCAAACTGGAAAATAAAGAGGACCTCAAGGCTTTGAAACAAATCTAGAAAATGGATCACCTCCCATGCATTCCAGCTGCATGTCCTTCTGGTTACAGAGATGTAACTTTCTGGGCATAACAGCCACATGCACAAGAAGGTAGAGGAGATCTCAAGACTCAGATTCATAGAATACAGGTATTTCATATCTTCCATATTCAGTTCAGTTGGTTTACAACTTTAAAGCATATTTTTCTCTCAAACAATGTAGTGGTAGATGAGAAGGGTGAAGAGCATAATTAATAACAAGTAGGATATGTAAAAACACAACTTCCCTGTGCCAGAGCAGCATTGAGTTTCCACCTGGTCCCTTTTGGGCTAAGCTGTTTGATCAGCTTCCCTCAGTCTCTGTGGATGTCCTTATACCACTTTAATTGAAGGACCCCTGTTCTCTTTTTATTTTTGCTCTATGAAAAATGCATTGGAGATGTCTTATAATGAACTTTGATATGGTGAAATGATAATAATGTCCTAATTATATATAAAAATGTAATTACACTTGCTACTATTATAGAAAAACTCCCTTTATAATGAAGCGTTATGTTAGAAAAAAAGATTTCATTATAGCCGGATTCCTTTACTTGTTAATTTGGCCTGTGATTCATCGCTTTAATATTAAAAAAATTCTAAGCTACTTTTGATGTTTCTCATTTATGGTTCATTTCTCTGCTCTGGCACCTTAAGATGCCAAAAATTACAAACTTATTTAAGATGTACTTAAAAATGCACTAGTTCTTTAAAAGGAAAAATCAGAAAAAAAGGAATAAGGTTACTTCTTCTGGTGAGAATATTTTACAACAAAACATGGAACCAGGTTAAATACCATGGCCACATTTTCACTGACCAATTGCCTTGCTATTAAAACTTCCTTTCTCAGCATATTATTGAAGGTAGTATCAAATAGTGAATATTGCCAAGGAAAGAAAGAGTAGCATTAAGTGGATCATTTGGAAAGATCAGTTCATTGAAAGAAGCATACAGTCACTTCTGAAAGTCGCAATCAAATGACAGTCCTGAGTAAAAGCTTAAAAAAAAAAAAAAAAAAGAAAAAGAAAATAAAATGAAAGAGAGAGAATTCACATAATGTGATCTCAGGTCTAATATAACAAGATTGATCATGAATTCAGAATATTTTCCCTCTTGTATCATGAAAAGAGCACTCCATGTGTTTTTGTGTGCCAGCAAGTTTCCCACTGCATTATAAGGTAGTTTGCAACCAATCAGTTGGTGAAAAGCCAGAGGGGGAAGGTGTCAGTATGGCATTATAGTTAGTGATTTGCTAATGATTGAAAAAGAGAACCATCGTTTTCTAGAGCCGGAAACAGCATTTGCCAAGCCAAAACAGCATGACTTTGAGGTGATAGAATGTTTAACCAATTACACTAAAATGCATAGCCACTGTAAACAAAAAGCTAAGATCTTAAAAATGTTCTAAATGTAAATTATTTTTAAACAAAGCATACATCCTGGCTTTTATCAGCTTTCCAAAGAGCTACATAAAGATCTTTAGTTTCCTTTTGCATGGAAGACTCCTGATGCTGTCCATTTTCTTTGTGGAGGAAAGGTGGCCTCACTAGAGGAGGATGTCCTCCACTAGCCAGCAACTCTCAGGACTCCAGCCCTTGCTGCAGTGGGTAACCTTGCTGCAGTTCTACCTTATTATAGAAGTGTCAGGAAGAGATCCATGCACCTGAAAGCTGCTCTGTATGGACACCTCATGGAAGAGATTTCTTTTTGCTGAAGCCTTGCCTCATTTCTGTCTTTAGATCATTACAGCAGTAACACCACTGTGGATAAAATCAGTTTATCTATAGTCAGAGCTAATGTATTCTGTATCATGCTTATACTGCATCACGCTCTCCACTCTTGCTCCCTGGACAGAAATGTGTGTGGAAATGGCTTCCTGCTCTCTTTACGTCTATATAATTCTGCTGGTCAACATATCAAGGCTGAAAGACTGAAGGTCTGTTTCCGTGTGGGTGCAGTAGTGTCAGGCATGTTTTCCTCACATCACACTTTCGTAAAGCTGCGCAAAGTAAGAGCCTCAGACCTGTCAAGGTTTTTACACAGAACATCTAGGTACCAAGAATTTTAGTCCACATAAATTTCCTTGCTTCATTTTGCTTACTTGAATAAAGAAGATATCCAATAATTATTTTTAACAAATGTGGAAAAAAGTGTATTTGAACAAAAATATTCTAACTTTATTGAGACTGTAGCTTTCCATCTGTTTTATCCACACTGCTCAGGACTCATGATACAGGGGTAGGTCGCTCTTCTAGAGCATCCTTTCCAAACACTCTCCCAATGAGTTCTTATGGCAGGAATTCATAACACTCTTAGTGATTAATTTCTTCAGCCAGCAAATCAGATGCTCATCTTATTGTGCATTTCAGCTTATGCAATTCGTGTAATAGTCAGTCCATGTAAATAATTTAAATGAGGCCCTAAACCTGGAAGGCTGAGAGAGGAAGAGAGATGCCCATAAGAACAAGTCAGCAGTAGGATCAGGACACAGGCAGATTAGCAACAGGTTGAGCTCTACTTCCAGCTATCATACTGGAACAGCTCATTCCTTTTCCATTTAAAAGCCCCTCAGCCTATTTTTCAATCTATTTGCAAAATCAGCACAAGCATTTGCATGTCTAATAGCATA
The DNA here is from genome assembly GCA_013396955.1 of Regulus satrapa. Classification (NCBI taxonomy): domain Eukaryota; kingdom Metazoa; phylum Chordata; class Aves; order Passeriformes; family Regulidae; genus Regulus; species Regulus satrapa. The sequence goes on along the minus strand of VWZN01016268.1, from coordinate 69,467 downwards.
AATACTGAGGATATTTTTAGTTTTGGAGTTGGAGAGTCCAGATAATTAAAGAAAAATTATATCAAATTAAGAGGTGGTACTGAGTATACATATTTCTAACCTCCTGCATTCTCTAGCACTATTCTCTCATCAGAGAGAAACAAAAGTAATAAGATCAGCAGGGATGTGAGGAAAGGCAGGATAGAAACTTTTAAAATGGAGCAGCAGCTGTAGTCTGCAACAGGGCAGCAAGTGTCGCCAAGGAGATGCAATCTCATGCATTGCCACAACACAGAATGCCTTTTTTTTTCCTCCTTTGTCAAACAAGCACTCACATAAGTGACAGCAGAAGAAGCAAAATTGGTTTTGTAGAGGAAAACTAGTTACAATTTTAATCACAGAAGAAGTTTGAATTAATAAAAAGGCATATTTTACTCTGTTCCCTTTCAGCCTTTTGCGAAGTGTGTGTTGGGATTCCTCTGATGTTTTGGCAGAGATTTTGGGAGCGTTGTTTCTGATCATACTAAAGCAATTGGAAACTGAGGGCTTTACTTTCTGCTTAGTTAAAAACACAGAGAAATATTTTAAGAAATGCCTAGTTCAGGCTTAATTATGTGGCAGTTTATGGAATTTCTGATTCCAAACAGATATCCAGGATTGGACAGAGTCTTGTCTGCCAACTGTGCCTCCTCCCAGACCCTTGCAACAGCTATGTATTGTCTGGTGGCTGCACTGATGGTGCCCTGGCAGGCCTACAGAGCTCAATGGCCATTTAATCTCATTTTCTGACAGCACTTCACTGGCATTCAGAGATGCTAATGTACCAGGCAAGCATTTCTCCTGTTAGCAAAGCCTCACACAGCAGAGCAATCACAGCCATTTTTGACAGAAAGCACACCTTTGAAGGCTTTAAGATCCTTGCAGCCTTTAAAAATTTCATTCTAAGCTAGCCAGTTGCAAGATATTTCAAAAGCTTAAGCTTCCCATGATCAAAGGCACTCCTGAATCACACTATTATGTTCTCCTCCTTAAATCCTGTCTGCTTGGCAGTGCTGGTGAGGAATTCGGCAATTTATTGCTCCTACTCGTGAAATATATTGAAACATGCAAACTGCATGCACAGAGCTCCTCCACAGTGTCACATATTCTGTTGACATCTCAGGATGTGACAACACATAGCAATATTTTGAGAAAACCAGATTGCTGTTTATCCCACCACTTAATTTCGAAAGTGGAAAAGTGATCAATGTTTAGTAATACCATTGTAGGCAAAAAAAACAACAAACCAACACACCACGTAGGTGCCACTTTGTAGTCATATACCTTGAAAGGAACATCTATTTGAAAAGATTTTATTTTTCCTTTGCTTTCCTGTCTGCAAAGGCAGAATGTATTCAGACAGCAGGTGCCAGGTGGTTCACCATAAATGATGGTTGGCCATATAGCTCCTCACCTGTGTTTTATCCACCTGGATTTATTAGCATAAAGTAAAAACATTCACTTCCAAACTATTTTATGTCTCTGTTCAAACTAGCTGAATATCACCAAATGTTTAAATTGTCCATGGAAGTTACACGATTACTTACCCTTGCCATTGTGACAAACACAATTTCTCTTCTTGCCAGGAGGGGAGAAAGAGGTTGGGATAAAAACTAGGTATATTGCAGTCTACTAATGGGCTTTAGTTCTGTTGGCTCAAGTTTGAGGTGAAAGGACAGGAAGGCAACAGCTGATCCCACAAAGAAAGTAACCGCTGAGAAAGATACCAGCTAACTCCTTCCTTACATGGGTCTGCTATCTACTGTTACCTGGTTGTATATTTTTGCAGTCTAAACCCTGATCTTGGCTTTTAAATACCTTATTTTCTCAAATAATGAAAAAAAAAAGAAGAACAAAAAAACCCCACATGTGGCTACCTCCAAAAGATTTGAATCAGATATTCCATATTCTGCATGCAAAATGAACATGCAAGGAAATAAATCAGAATTGGCATCCTCCTCTGCCAGATCTTCAAGTTTTGCAGATACCTACATAATACCAATACACATCTGGTTCTGGTTTTACATTTATCTGTTCATGAGAAGTTTTGACATTTTTTTAATCTTTATGTTATCTGAAGTCACGGGGAATATGCACCATTTTTAACAGTACCAGTAATCTTCACTTAGCAAAATTGAGAAAGAGACATCTAGGATACTCCAGCAGGCCAATGCTCTGACATTTCAAGTTTGCCATAGAACTAGCAAGCAGGATAAAGAGATTTTTAAGCTGCAGAAGAAATTATACTCTCTAGCAATAATGTCTGACCAGACAACTGATCTATTGTAAAACACGTTTTTGGTCTAAGCAACAAAAAAATCTTCAGTAAAAGCTCACATTGCTTCTTTGCATCCAAAGAGCAGGAGTTTTGTATAGCAGAAGCAATCACATTTTTGGGGCAGAAGGAAGGCCAATATTTGCCTCAGTGTAGCAATGCCTGTTGCATAAGGGAGCCCAGATAATTTTCTAAGTCCTGGCAAATCTGAACTTTATGAATGTGTGTAGACAACCAAAAAATTGGGAAGCCATAAGCAGAAGCTCAGCAGTGCAGCAGAGAAAGTCACATCCACTCCTGGCTCTTCCAACTAAAGCTTTGTGCTCAGTGCTGGAAAGCCACAAGCCACATTATTTTTAATGTTGCACCTTGAAGAGAAGCAACAGCACCAATCACCAGGATATGTACTACAAACACAGGAGCTCCTGCATTTCATCATAAACTGCAGTGCTGCAAGCAGGACAAACTGCAAATCAAGAAGCCCAAAAAGTCTGCATAGGAGCTTTACTGACTTTTGAGGGGTTATTAATTTTTAATGGGTTATTCAATTTCAAATATTTCAGTTGAAGAGTATTCATTTGAAAAAGCTTCTTTTACACCTATGATGAAGTCAGGAATTGTGGAGGGTCTCAAACACATACTAACACATTTTTAGAAAGGATTAACTAAGAATCCCAGTTGCAAGGAACCTCTTGTAGATTTTCCTTGTTGCAAATCAAATTATCAATACACCATTAATAAACTGGAATGTCAATTATTCTTAGCCGTAGAAATGTCACAAAAGGTAGGTGTTCTTTTACAGCCCCAGGAGCTGTAAAAGCTGCAGACTGAGTCACTACAAAGCAAGCAGCACTATTTAGCTGAAGCACTGATGCTGCCATTTTTTAAATTCTCTTTATTTTGCGTACTGCCAAAAACTTCTTATTCAGAATTATGGCAGCTTGAGTCCCAGTCTTTGGGGAATATCTGCAAGACATTTCAGTGTCTGATTCTTCAAGTAGCTCATTAGGGTGATGAAAAGCCACATGATGAAGGGACAGTGCCATGCATGAAGAGCTAGGGGTTCCTATTGTCTTGAATTATTAACAAGTCAATATTTAGTGGACTGTTCCTGCCTGCCTGCCTACAGCAGGTGGTACCCCACCGCCTTTCACTTGGAAAGCATCTGCTTTCTCTGAGCCTCCCCAGAGCTTGCTACAGTCATTTGTTCGATTTAAGACAGACACTGTCATTATTCTGTGCAGCACTTCACAGAAATATTTCCTGCTAAATGCTTGAACCATCTGAGCAGCACTAGGCAGGCTGCAGGCTTCATTAATAATGCATCCCTGCTTATCAATAGATTTAGACAACTGGTATTTAGAAGCTTCTTCAGAAGGAGTGGATTTTTTTCACACCAGTTAGCTTCATTCTGTCAGTTCCTTGATGTAGACATTACATCCAACTGAGTTCTGAAAGGCAGAGGTGCTAAAATTGTATTTGAGCTGCTCCCTTGCTTTGGAGAACCATTTGACTGATGTAACTCTTCAGATCAACTCCTCTGTTATTTTATTCTTTTCTGGTTTCGGGGTTTGGGGGGAAGGGTGAAGGGCAATGTTACATTTATTTTAAAATTGAGATTTATCTTTATCTTACTTGGAATACATGGAAACATTGGATTCATATTCTCTGGGTTCCATTAGAGCTTCTCTGGACTCTAGGCCACAAATGAGGTGGGAAGATTCAGTATTAGATATCTTATGACTTGCAGAGGAGTGTCAAGCACTTTTGGGAAAGCATTCAGGCTGCTAAATACAGATTAAAAACCACTGAAATGCCACCCAGATCAAAAGCAGTGTGAAAAATCTTCATTTAGGGAAAGGAAGGAACTTAATATAAGGAAAGGAAAAATAAAGACACAACTCAATTTCAGAAAAAAAAAAAAAAAAAAGAAAGCGTCTTTGAATAGCTGTGTCATGATTATGGAGAAGGAGTGCTCAGATCCATTTTGATACTTGTACTAAGCCTTCCTCCTGGATCAGATTTCCCTTCCATCACCCCCTTGCTGAAGCCCACAGCCTTCAGACAGATTTCAGCAATTTTCTTGTTTGCTGGATTGATTCTATTTGATATCTAGAAAGTGGTTGATGTTTTTTGGGGTTTTGTTTGGTTTTGTGGGGTTTTTTTTGTTGTTTTTTTTTTTTAATGTTTGTTTGTTTTATTTGTCTTTTCTTTTTGTGTGTGGTTTTTGGGGGAGTTTGTGTGTGTGTGTAGTTTTTTGCATGGTTTCTNCCTTGCTGAAGCCCACAGCCTTCAGACAGATTTCAGCAATTTTCTTGTTTGCTGGATTGATTCTATTTGATATCTAGAAAGTGGTTGATGTTTTTTGGGGTTTTGTTTGGTTTTGTGGGGTTTTTTTTTGTTGTTTTTTTTTTTTTTTTATGTTTGTTTGTTTTATTTGTCTTTTCTTTTTGTGTGTGTTTTTTGGGGGAGTTTGTGTGTGTGTGTAGTTTTTTGCATGGTTTCTTTTTGTTGTTGCTTTTTTTTTAGTTTTTATGAAACATTCAAACAAATGGTTAGAAAAGCCTAATATGCAAATATTTCACAGACATTATCATCTTTACTTAAGGTTTATAGAAATCTCTTTCAGCTTTGTTACCTCTATCCCTGGAAGTGAAAAAGCTGCTGTTTCCTCTGGTTCCTGCCTCTTTGTCTCTAGGGATGCTCATTTCTAGCTGATGTGCACCATCCTCTCAGCAAGTTCACATGTTTTGGTAAACCTGGAATGCTTCAGTGCTTTCACATTGCCCTTATTTATGACTAGTATGAGGAAACCCTTCCTTCCTTCCTTCCTTCCTTCCTTCCTTCCTTCCTGCCTTCCTGCCTTCCTGCCTTCCTGCCTTCCTTCCGCACCTTCCTTCTGCGCCTTCCTTCCTTGACATAATTCCTTGATTCTTAATGATAGGATATTTTCTAAGTTTTGTTTTGTTTATGTTTTTTTGTTTTGTTTTAATTGCAAGAATTAATTGAGAGAGAGAGATATCAGCAGAGAGTATGAAAATATTGAGGCACAATAGCAATTTGCTATCAGGCAAAATTTGCTATCAGGCTAACTGCAGATTGCTTTTACTACCAATTGTTTTTAATGTAGAATTGCTGGTTGCTGTTTCAAGGATGAAATTAAGATATGGGCGATAAAGCCAAAGTTTAAAAAAATTAATAGTTTGTTCTGAGAATTTTATGCAACTTTAAGAGAAATGAAATTATTTTGATCATAACTCTTCTAACTCCTTTGAATTACACAGTGGGTGAGGCTTTTCATAATGACACTTATTACAGGGGATTGAACTGAAAGGACCACTTTGGAAGTAGTTTGCATCCTACCCCTGTCCACTGCAACTAGGTCACACATGATTTCTCCAAAGATGTAAGAGCATATTTCAGAAGGATGACTTTCGGATCAAAAGGCAGTTCAATCTCTTTGCCTTTAATTCCACAGCCTAGCTAAGAGGTGCCAGTGGTAACTAATTCACAGCTCTGTCCACCAGTAACTATTTAACTGTTTTTAAAAAGTTGCTTATTAAATTAGGAGTAATTACTTATGGCAGAGATACTGTAAGGTACAGAGAGGAAATGCATTAATCATGTTTTTTAGGTTTTGTTTTCTCTTTTAAATGATAAATTCCCTGATGTCATCATTAGGTGCCTACAAGAAAAATAGAGAGGGACTACTCACAAGAGCAGATAGTGGCATGACAAGAGGGATTGGCCTCACTAAAAGGGAGTAGGTTTAGATTAAATGTTAGGAAAAAATTCTGAACTGTGAGGGTGGTGAGGCACAAAAATAGCATGCTCAGAGAAACTGTGGATGTTCAGTCATGGAATTGTTCAAAAGCAGGCTGGAGGAGGCTCTGAGCAAGTGAAAGATGCCCCTGCCTATGGCAGGGAGACTGGAACCGAAGGATCTCTAAGGTCTGTTTCAACCCAAACCATTCTGTGATTTGATGATATCCCTCTAACAGAGTAAAATTAATCTGCCATGAACAAAGTTAATCAATGAATTTTTCTTTCCCATCTGTATACAATCTTGATCTATATCTTCTCATCTTCAGTGGCCAGAAAAGTGCAGTAGATGAAAGGAATGTGCAAAAGCAATGAATGAGTAAAGAAGCAAAAGCGGCTGCTCTTCCTGAAGCTGTAGCAGAAGAACAGCACAGAGCTTCATACTTTGCCTTGGAGATGGACAACACCTTTTAATTCAGCCTGCTCTTCACCAGACAGTGTGATTCCTCTGTACCACCACAGGAAATTATCTCACCCTCAAAATAATCTGATTTTTTGACTGGCTTCCAATCAGAATTTTTTTAAAAAAGAGAAATAAAAAAAAGGGAAACAACTGAAACTGGTTTAATAATTTTTAAAGAGATTTTAAATGATACTCACTTTATCAAGCTGATGAAAATGACAGTAGTGTCAGAGGGTAACAGGTTGCTAATAAATACAATAGTTTAGGAAAGTGCCATTCTTGTCATGGAAAAATATATTCTGAGAAAAATAATACCACTATAATTCATTTTTGAAAGCTATAGAGACATCTTAGATGAGGAATGCAGTTATTAAAGACAAAAGTACACAATATGTTGTAATGAAATGGTTGTGCTACACACTTCATTAAACGTTTTGTGAGGCACCTGGGAAATTCCAGCTCTCCCCCCTCAGAAGGAAGTGCTTGATGCGGCTGGATCACTAGAGGAAGCAAACAGAGCTGGGCTGAAACAAAAACCACACTGCCTGCCTCGGTGACTCCAGCCTGCAAGCAAAGCTGAATGTGAGCAAAGATTAATCGAGGGGCTACAGGAATCTGCATTTATTCTTCTAGTGCAAAAAAAAAAAAAAAATGGTTCCAGGAGTCATTGAGAAAGACCTGAACACTCTCAGCGTTTAAAAAGAAGTTGATGCAAGCAAAGCTGAAGTTGGTTGTGAGCGACAGCGCTGGGGAAAATCCGACAGACTGTGCTGTGCACGTGTCCATTGGAAGAAAACATACTTGTCATATGAGAGGCTGAAAGGCTTAAAAATTCAGAGAGCACAGTAGGGAGTCTTCCAGGAAGATTCAAAGGACTGATATGTTTTGAATGTGTTGAGTGTTTGATTTACAATATTTAAGGGTAGAAAATAAAGGGAAAAAAAAGCAGTCAGATTTTATATGGATCTCAGAGAAACAGGAGTTCAGGAAGGGCAGATGTGCTGGAATATCTATGATATTTGCATTATAATTTCAGAAACTCATCCTTTCTGTAAAAAACAACCCCCCAAAATGCCCAAACAAAACAAACGAACCCCTAATTCTGTACTTTAACATTATTAGCAGCGTTGCTGAAATGATGTTGTTTACAAAGCATATTTTATAGTTCTAGTTCACTTTAATCCACTGTTCTTTCAGACATGCAGCAAGAGCACATTACAGACAAGAACCATGGCAGAAGAAACTGTGCTTACACCACAGAAGCCATCACAGGGAGCTGCTGAAGTGCTGGTCCTTCCTTAACAATATTTACAATCATGCTGGAAACTTGAGGACACACCCAGCAGAGTGAACAGAGCAAGATGAAGATATTGTTGCACGATGGTGTAGAAATAATATGCAATATATCACTAGTGGGAGCTTCTCTTTTTGCTCATGGTTTATCAAAGCTTGCAACTTTATTAAATAGTGAAACTAATCTGTTTTCCCTTAACTAGGATTTACAATATTATTTGAAAACTCTTAAGTGAAAATAAAGGATAAAATTAACACTTTCAGTGGCAAAGCTTTTATTAGTGTGTCTTAGCATAATTGAAATAACAATTAATTCTGCCATACCCATAGATTCATTCTGAGAGAGCCCCTATGGATATGAAGCCAGTTTTTGTCACCTGGCACACATTTCTGTCTCAAATTCTCTCCTTGAAACAGCAAGGCCACATGCAAGTCCTGTGCAGACTCTCTGAATAGTGAGCTAGAGGGATTGTGTTAAGATTTGTTTATTGATACTCTAGCAAATAAAACAAGCCCCCTGAAGAGGTTCTTCCAAAATATTCGGCAGTGCAGGTTTTGGCAGTGGGAGAAAGTGAGAGGGAGTATTGGGACAACAGCCCCTTTTTTAGCACATCTCAATACCAAGGAATGGGCTCTCAGGTGTGGGAGGTGTTGTTTAAAGTTTCCAACACATTTCTACTCAGTGTTAGCATGATCCTTGGAAAAGACATAGGATGAGAGTTTTTCCTCCTCGTTCAATTTTTGTTTGCAAAGCTGAAGAGCTCTGCAGGGAACCAGAATGAATAGTAAAGTCTGGTTTAACACAGTTTTTGGCCATTCTTGCTTCAGTTCTGTATCTTTTAACCTCCAGGGCATAATTCTTCCTCCTAATCAATCCCCTTTTGCATTCCTTCTGGGTTTTCTTCTCACTTCTAACACACAGCTTAGGATGACTCTCATTCCAGGGAGATCCATGCTCCTTCCTAATCTTGGTTGCTGCTAAAACTTTTTTTGATTCAGCATTAATATATGCCTTCTCCCCCATTCAAATATGTAAGCATCCCAGCACTCACTAAATAGCCTCAGCTTTTCAGTTTGCCTTTCTAAGGCCCCAGAACTGTGGGTTTATCTTTCACACTTCTTAGAGAGAGATTTGGACAAAATGGAACCTGCTCTAATATAGCTTTTATGTCCACATCCTTTAGGTCTTGCTGTTCAGTTAAACTATGCATAACACATGATTATTTTTTGCTAGTTCACTGACCATTTGGTAAAAAAGAAAAAAATATCTACCTTAGTTTACTTCAGAGAATATCCAAGACCTGACTTCAGTGGACAATAAATTTGGGAAAAGAAGTTGTGTTATTCATATGTCTGTTTTTTCAATTGACAGTTTTTTGTTCTTTGGGTAAGTTCAAGTCTTCCATGATCACATAAATTCCACTACTACTTCCTGCCCTTAATCCCCACCCCACCTCTGGATGATGGATATTATCCCGTTCCAAACCTTGGATATTTTTCAGCATGCGGTTCCTGGTGGTGCCATTTTTCATTTCACTAACAGACAATGCCACTAACAGTCCCACTGGCCTCTGTCTGCATTTCACTTTAGGAGACTGAGATCAGAGAGGTGCAAAGGAGAGCAGCGAGGATGCAGGGACAATATGTTGTTCTTCTCAGTTTGTCCAGAGGTTTTAAGTGCCCCCACAATCAAATGCAGTTAATACAGATATACTGCCTGGTGGTACACTATATTCAGAAAGCAAAATCTCACCCAACACAGCATCAACTGCTTTACTCCCACATCTGTCCCTAACCTTCTGCTCTTCCCAGGAGAGATATCCTTCTCAGGAGTATCTTTTAACAGGATTAATGTTTAACAAAATAATATGAATTCATTTCATGCTTGGGATTTGAGTATAAATGCAGCTGTAAAAGGAAATGAATGCTGCTTCAAACTAAGCAACAATAACACCCTTTCTCTTAAAGTTTTATGTAAAAGGTCAAGATTTTTACCAGGCAAAGCTTCTTTCTCTGTAAAATCCACATTTTGTAACTGCTCAGACAAAAAATGTCTGCAGTTCCATGAAACCTGAAAGCTCTCTGTGGTATTTCCATCTTCATTGCTCTTGTCCTAAAAGCATTTTTCCTGACATCCCTTACTGCTGGTGCCACCAAACACTCACAGGCAAGAGGGCACAGTCTGGGCCTTCTTACGCTGAGATGTGAAAAATCAATTGAATCCCCATCAGATGGAATCACTGGTGCAGAAAGTGACTAAACACTGAAAGTTATTCTGTGATCTCAAAGTCTTGAAAGAGGATACTGCAAACACAGTCTACAATCTAAAATATAGGGTGATTATATTTATCGTAACTCTCTGCATGGTATTGTTATTCTGGGCCTCTGTCCTTCTACAGGTATGCTGCTACTCCTGGCTTAATTAATTTTCTCCCCAAATATTTCAATTCTTATAACATATATATAATAGGATATGCTATGACAGACACCGATAAATCAAATCACATCATGATAGTGAAACATGCAGAATGTCTCCATTCCATTACCATTATGCATTAAAAACAGGGTAGACTGACAGCAGAGTCTACATGCTGTTATAGGAAACATGATTTTTATTTCTGTTTCAAATTTGGGCGATTCTAAGCTCTGTATCTTGATTTTACTAAATAAAATCTAATTATTATGTGCTGCATATAGTATCTATAACATATAATTTAGTCCTGGGTAGAAATAAATCCAACCTGACTTGTCTTTCTTTACATTCTTTCTCCCCTTTTTCCTCCTGTGTCCTTTTCTATATTTTCTGCTGATTTTCCCAGCATCTTCTCTAGCCAGTTCTTTGTTTCTCTCTTAAATTTCACATACTGCCTTATATATCTGTGCTAGCATCCAGCTGAGCTGCAGGAAGGATTCTTTTCTTAGTGTACTCTGTATCAGTCCTATAATTATATACTCAGGATGATAAATTACACTTGAAAACTTCTAGTACAGATATAAAGAAGTCATATTATCTATTCCCAAAAGAATGTCAATCCTTTAATCATAATGCTAATCATGTACATATTTGAAAAAAATCCAAGCATTTTAAGGTTGAGCATAGGAATAGATGTCAAAAGATACATGTTGTTGTCTTGGCTTTTGCAGTCTTGTGGTCTCAAGGAAACAATCTGGTTTTGTTTTCCAGCTTGGTTTACTTGTCAAAATACATTAATAATACTGGCCTTCTTGATTGGGCAATGCTTGATTCAGGTTATGCTTATAAAGGCTTTGAAAACTCAGACTGGCTAAAGAGCTGCAAATTATTAGCTGTCAATAATGTTTTATAGAAAACACCTTGCCTAAGTACTCATCAAATTGGTATATAAGTAGAAAGAAAAATAAAGAAAAATAAAGAAAAAGGGGAAAAGTACAGCTTTGGAACAGCAAAAAACCAAAGCCCAAGTGTGATGCAAAGAAACAAACTTTTGCATGAAATCTTCGCAATCTGCACAGCTGCTCTCCTCAGCAGAAATGTGACACCAGTGCAGACACACAGACCCGGTCAAAACGAAACTCTCCCAGCTTTATGTATAAACCGTGCTTTAAGTCCACTGATGCTAATGCCGTGAGGTCAATTAACTTTGATCTGTAATGACAAGAGCAGTAGCTCCCTAATTTAGTGGAAGAAATAAACTTTCAGCAACCCTGAACCCTCCCCGTGCCCCGTGGTGTGCGCTCCCGATCAGAGCTGTAACTGAGCACACTCTAGCGGTCCCTGGCACGCCGCGAACGCCGCGCACACAGAAGTACGGGCAGGCAGAGCAAACGGCTCCACGCATCCATCCCTGCAGCGTGACACAAAGCCTCAGCTGTGGGCAGCTCTCCCAGAGTTTCTGAACCCCTGGCCTGTAGACGGATGACGTTGGATATTTGAAATTTCTACTTTCTGTAGCTCGCTTCTCGTTGAGGTTATATAATGCTTTAGGAGGTGGCTGGGGTAATTTATGGAAAAACATGCACGTCACTAGATTAACCAGTTTGAGATCATAATTTATCTCTAATGGCCTTTCTTTGACAAGAAGAAAACAAAAGAAAATTAAAGCTGATAGGGCTGTTCTAGTAATGTCAAAAGTTGGCATTCTTTATCAGTCTTTAACTTAAAAGCAGCCCTTGTCAGAATAATGATAAAGGCATCATAGAAATTTTGCTTTTCATCTGTCTGACATATAAATCAATGATCAAAAAAACAAATCATTATATATGGTTTTTTTTTTTTTTAAAGTGAATATAAAACAAGCCCGCTTGTCTACACTCTTTATTCATCTCTGACAGAGTCAGTTATACCATTTCTCTGAGCACTCACTCACAGCTGAAGCTGCTCCCCCTCCCAGTTATAACACTGACCCCGTTTAGAGAGCACATCTCAAACAGAGGCACTGGAATCAGTAGCCTTTTCCAGGGTGTGAGCTGACATAATGGGCAGCTTTGCTTCCTCTGGGGAGCAAGCACTCTCTTTATCACTAGGACAAATGACCTGGAGGAGAGGTATCCAAGGCCAGCCACTCTATTTCCTTATAAATGCCAGATCAGATCATAACACATTACTGTGACTCACTGTATTAATGACCAGGCACTTCCATTTGCAGGGAAAGCACAAGAGTGCATCTAGCTGAATCCAAGCTCTGGCTATCTCAGGGTACACTTTCCAGGTAGAAACACTACTTTCAAAACTTCCTTTTCCCTTCCAGCACACACCTTTGAAATTCACAGTTACAAACAGACCAAAGCATTGCCAAATTAACAACCAAATAATATTATCAGTAAAAAAGGTTTACCTTGCAGCACTACTGACCCTGCTAAAAGCAGTGTAAATGATGAGTCTTTCACATAAAAGAAGGGTGGTTTTCATCTCTCAAGGGGCTCCTCCAGCTTCACTTTGGATTTTTCTTTACTTTTTTATTTTTTGACTGCAGGTCCTTATTCCTCATGGTGGACAAATGCCAGCGAACTGTACATCCTTTCACAGAACTACAAGACTCCACCGTGTCCCTCTATAATGTGAAAGTTGAGAAGGATTAACTGAGCCTAAAAAATAAAATAAACAAAAAAAATCATTTTTCAGGCTTGAATTGATAAAAAACAGAGATAGAACTATTCCATATTTTGGAGGAACAAAAAAAATCCCTCCCTACTATGGGAACAATTAAAGATAAATTAATTAAGAAAGAGAAGAAGTGGAGAAGGAAAATAAAGGTTAGATGACAGAATATGAGACAGAGAAGAAGACATAATCAAAAGCACAGGATTAGAAACAATCAAAAGAGGGAAAGTGTACAGTAATAAAAAGGAAATACTATAAATAAAAATATTAACTTTGATATATCTGTTAAGTTCAACATAAGTCTGGGGGGAAAAGGAAAATGTTAAACACCCACAGTGAATCAAAAAGCTTCCTGAAGGAACCAACCAAAAAAAAACCCCAAACAAACCAAAAGAAATGTAGGAAATTAGAATGGGACTGCATGGAGGGGAGGAAAAACATAAAGGTGTAAAATAGGGACATAGGCCTTCTCTGATTCAGTCACCCTGCAGTCACAGAGAGCCATATTATGGAATCCAAGATCAGAATTGCCCATCAAATATTCCGTTTATGTCAGGCCATGAACCACATAACAAGTGTTTAAATAAGTGAAATGCTTACTGCACCGAAATGCAGTGTCTGAGGCAGAGAGCAAAGTAGAATGTGTATCATAGGGCCCCACAAAAGAGGCATTTTAGTTTAAAATGCTCAGAAAGTCTACCACCATGCTTTACAGGAAAGTTAGGAAAACATTTATTCCTGCTACCTTTATTGAGACTGACCTGCCATCCAAAATACACTAAAGCAGAGGATACTGTAAACTTCAATTCAAGCTCCTTTAATAATACAACCCTTAGGATGCATAATTTGTCTCAGTGAAGGCATTCACAAAAATATATGTATTCTTCAGTGTATTCAAACCCATCCTTAGAGGTAGGAAGTGTTTTTTCAAATTAGGAGCATAAGCAAGAGCACTCATTTCTGTTCAGATGGGCTTTATTCCCTTCCAGGTCTGGGAAATCCGTGAGAAATCTTTGAGCTCTTACTCCTACACTGTTCACAGAAACTTGACTGAGCTATTCTAAAAACGGTATTCAAACTGAAGTACTCATTGCAACGAAAAGCTGCTGGCAATGCACCATGCAGAGTGTCTGTCTCCTTCGTCTGCCAAGGATAGCAGGTCCCTGCTTCCTGTGCTTTTATCTGTGTTTATCCTCTAAACTAAACTCAAAGTTGGCACCACTTGGATGTCTGTCTGAAGGGTTAAGAAGTATGAGTTTTATATATATAGATGGAGGAAGTGATGCATACATACATACATACATATATATATATGTGTGTGTGTGTGTGTGTGTATGTATGGGCTTCTTGGTTCCAGAAAGAAAACTTGGATTTAGGCAAAAATATGTTTCCCTTTCTGTACAATACCAACCACGTGCCTGGGTTTGAGCAACACAGTTACTCTTCCCCAGAGCCCATCAGGAAATGGATTCAGTAACAAGGTCTGAAGAGTACAGAGTATAGATCAGTCCTGGTTAAGTTTATATTTGATAAGAGTGTCATGTTAGAGAAAATGCACAAGCATAAACTCTCCAGACAGTAGATTGCTGTTATTAGTTTTTCCCTAAGCAACTCCCTGACACCTGTTTTCAGTACTTCCAATTACATTAAAGAGTGAGACACAAGCACACAGGTCAGAGTAGAAGAAATATCTATGGGTTGGATCCTTCATCCCTGAAAAACCCCAAATAACTTAATCTTACTCCCCTTACCCTTGGTAAACTACCAAGGTTTGCTCATGTTGAAGGGTTCTCTTTCACTCTAAATTTCTGCATCTGTTCTGCTTTCCTTGTTACCTCTGTATGATGAGGTATGATTGGGAAATTATTATAATTTCCCATCTTACAGCAGCGTGCTACATTTGATCGAGCATGATTCTGTCATTTATATGGGTAATAATATTTTACAGTAATTTCTCAGCTAAAATTTTTATTACAATTTTTTTAAAATATGGTTTTTTAAAGAGGCAAGTGCCAGGCAAGTGCCTAGTTTTAACTTCAGAAACATTTATGTTGATAGCAGTTACTAGAAATATAATAATTTGCTAAATTAAAAAAAAATAGTAGTTTAACCACAATTTTTATCCAAGCAAAAAAAACCCTCTGAATTTCTAAGCTTGTTGTATTTTAAATATATGTTAATCATGCCAGTCTTTCTTTTATTTTAAGTCTTTTTGGAAGGGATATTTATGCAGAGCCACTATGAGAAATAGGTAAGTGCTGGAATTTCTAATCCTAGGAACAATTTGCTGATGCAAACGGAGTACAAATGGGTTGCAATCACATTTTTCCTCCTGGTTCTGTACATATTTGGAGCATGCAAAACTTCATACTGGCAATTTGCACATGTAATGCTGCACATACACGCACATATTGCCCAGAGCGAATAACGGCAGAAAATTAGACTTTCAAAGTTTCCTTTTCAGCAGCACCAGAGAGTGCCCTGCATTACATAGGCTGGAGACCCATGATACTCAGCTGTATGTAAAAAAGACAGTTTCTCAACTAATGAAACCATCTATCTTTTGTTCAGTCTACAGGACGACATAAAGGTGATCCTTGGAATTAAACTTACATAAAGCAGGAGTCACGGTGGCTAAGCTGAGTGAGGCTAAGCATCCACATGAACCTATAGAAATGAATGTTTCATAGCTGTGGACAAAGATAATGGCATGCAAGGAACGCTGTTCCACAAAACGATGTAGCCTTTCATCCCTAATAACCAAATAAAAAATGGGAAGTCAGTACTTGGGAGCTACTCCAGCAAGCAGATCTCCAGGAAACAAGGTTCCCCACAGACTCCTCCTTGATCTTAAAGCTTAATGTGAAACATTTATATGCACGTAGCACCTGGCCACAAGACGTGGGAAGGCACTTTTATCACACTGGCTGTATTTCTTCTTTAAATAATAGATTTCCTCTTCTTTCTCTCTATTTTTTTTTTCTTCCCACTCCTGGAAATTGAATATATCCTAAATAATGTTTCTGTACTTTTTTTTTTCGTTGAAACATTTTAAGAACAGGCAATCACGAAAAACTCAACATCCCACAATTTAAAAAACTATTATTACCCCTCAAATTCTCTGCGTCTGAATTTATTCCAAGTTTTTAAAAGCAAATGATCCAGTCAAAATAAATAAAGCATTATTTAGATGAATAAGTGGTTTTTTATGGGTTTTTCTAAATCTGTTAATTGAATGCTAATCTCTCACCCACATTTCTCTGACATGCAAGCACATGGATAAACTGTGCACAGAATGATTCCAACTGAAACTACACAAAAATCAGTGGAATTATCCACATTATTTTCCCAGAGACACTCCAGAGGAGTTAAGAACAGCAGTCTGTGAACCTGCTCCAAAACTAGTGCCAGCTCTGCAATATTAACTCCTTGTGTCTTAAGCAGGAGGTAAAATATTGAATCTGTAAAACACATCTTTTATATGTGACTCTACATAATGTAGCTGCATCTGTCTTCTTCAAACTACTCTTTTTTTTAATCTACATCTCTAATGTAGCTTGCAATCAGCTTATAGGTGCAAACCTCCCACGATAACAACATAAAGCAGCCTTGATGCTTCCACTGAAAGAAACAGGAAAACACACCTGGGATCAATGCTTATTTGTCTCTGATTGTATGAAAATTCAAAATTTTCTTAACAAGTAAGAAATCCCAAACTCTGTTATCCATTAAGAACAGCATTTGTCGAGTGCACAGGCAGAGAAAATAAAGACTTTTTTGTTTGTCCCAAACAAGACTTCAAAAATTACA
>VWZN01016268.1:35500-52725 GCA_013396955.1 Regulus satrapa | reverse complement strand
TTAAAAAAAAGAAAAAAGAAAAAAAAAAGTTTGCTTTTACTTCAGCTTTGTTCATGTCCTGATTTTGGCTGAGATCAAATCAGAAAAAAAACCCCAAAACCCAAACAAAAGCAAAAACCCTACAAAAAGAACCCAAACCCAGAATACTCAAATGTGAAAATTAGGACACTTGGTCACTAGAGTTCCTGCTAGTGACCCCATTGCTACTGACACAAATACATTTTTCCATGGTTTAAATGTGAGAGAAAGTTCATTTTGAGAAAAACTGTGAAAGTTTTTGCTCTCATTACTTCTGTGGTCTGGGACATGCAGAGTTTTGGCAAGAAATTTTAGCCTTAAACAGCCCCTTGTAACTGCATCTCAACTTTTGTCCCTTTTGCAGTATTTCCAGGGACTTAAAAAATAAACATTAAAGAGATCACAGCTACACAGGAGGAAAAAGAGCCATAAAGTCTGCATACAACTCAGGCAGTAACAAATAAAATTAGATCCAGAAAAAGCAAATGAGGAAATACTGAAAAATGTCACCATCATTTTCACATCTTTCTCCATCAGAAGCCTTTGCTGTAAAGCCTGAATTAGATTTGCATCACATAAGATTTTCCTTGAAACAAGGAAAAAGCATCAACTGTCTTCGTCTGCAACAGAAAAGGAACATGAAACACCTAAAAACATTTTGTGTTAGTATAGTAAAGTTATTTTAACAGCACTCACTTCTCCAGATTATTTTTTTCTAGATTTGCATATGTGTGGGGTAATAATAAACATTCCTCTTCTCTGCCTTCGCCTGCAAAACGTACACTATTTTCAGTTCACATTTTGGAACCTGAGGCATGAAAAAAATCGCTGCACAAGACACAAGTAACTGGGTTACATGGTCCTCCCTGTGAAGCATTACTGTGTTCCTAATGTGTGGAGAAATGTAGATTCTCTGAATGGAGATTCAAAAAAAACCATCCCAGCATAATAAGCAGGAACCCCACTGCATTTTGTGGCTAATAAAGGGAAGTGAGCACAGTCTTAACCCAGAGAGTGAGAGCTTTGCAACTAGAGCATTCTTCTGGGACATGAGACACATTCAGTCAGACCACACCCCAGCTTCCCTGAGCAAATATCAGAACCACTGGGCATCTGAAGCAGCATTTTCTGCCTTCTCTCAAGTATTTTGCAGAGTCCACTCTAAGAACAATAGGAAGCAAAGCACAGGAGCTGGGATGGGCAGAGAAACCCCAGGGACATGAGAACCCTTAGGGATGCTGCAGAGATTTAAAATTTGGACAGAGGCAGCCCAGACGGCAGGCACCTCTATGAAGAGTGGCTCCCTGATGAGAATTCACACTTGAAGCCATCACTGCTGAAGTTTGCTTATTTGGTTTGCTAAATGCACTTATGAATATAGTTGCTTAGCACTAGGCTGTTTCCAGCCCATATTAAGGGCTTAGAGAAGAGGTTAATTGCAAAGTCCTGATCCAGCCCACTTACATGGGTCCAAAAGCTGGGACTTGGTGCATCCTTTACAGGTGGAGACAACAAAGATTGCTTCATAGCAGTATAACTTCCTCAAAGGGAACTAAAGAGGGGCTGGCAATCATACGCAGCCTTTGCACAGATCAGTCTGTTAACTATGAGACATTGCAAGAGAAAGGCCAGGCTTATGGCCAAGCTCGGTCTAAATTTTGGTACTAACTCAGCTTCCTATGTGACACCAGGGAAGTCACATATCAGTCTCTGTTATCCAGCTATAAAGTGGGAATTCAGGGCACCCCCATGTTCCCTCACCATCTGCCAGCTCTATTGTCATTGCAAACACTGGGAAGCAAAGTCTTCTCTTATTCATAGGCTGAGGCCAGGCGGGACTAGAACACCTTCTAGTTTGACCTTCTGCATACCTGGGGCTGTTCTAGGCATATGTAATACTCAGTGGGCAGCTGATCCCAAATGGAGCCTCCAGGTGCTCTTTCAAAAGAGAAATAATAATAATAATATTAACCCAAACACAGTCATCACCTTCCTCTATCCATCTAATGTGCATGGCCTGTTTAGAATTTGGATGCAAACTTCGTTGTTCTTACAAAGCCAGCAAACTTCTGTGTGTTTCTTCTTTATTTGAAAGTTGTTTCAGAAGAGGATTTTTCAAAAGGAAAGATTCTGAAATAGTTAATAAATGTAAGGGTATTTCAAAGGCAAAAAATGCCTGAATAGGACCTGAACACCTCAGGTCCTGAACTGATAATGGCACATACTAGTGCACTCAGAACTCATGAAATTGTCTCTAAATTAAGCATAATACAGCTTTAAAAGAACATAAATTCTAGAAATCTGTTAGACTGTCTGGGCATGACACAGAAAAACATTTTAAAAATCAGACCTCTTTAGATTAACTTACCTCACTCATCAATGTCTAAATATTATAAGACTTTTCCAAGTAAAATACCCGTATTCTCATTGTCGAGATAAGTTGACATAAACTGAGTAACTTTAGTTTAACCAAATCACAATCCTTAACTTTTGTGCATTTTCAGGGAATGTCCTCAGTGGTGTTATTTGCTTTCTTGCGACTGCAAGGTTTACAGTGGGAGTATTTAAATGGCCCTCTACTTAGGAGAGGATCAAATAAAATTCAGCTTAATGAGAATAAAGTTTGCTCCTCACTTCTGCTTGTATAAAAAAAGAAAGCTGCATGACTACTCAAAGTACTAGTATAATTTTCATGTTTTATAATTTTGATGAACTGGAAGAAAAGAGAAGAAAATAGTAGAAAAAAAGCCTGCAACAAGAAATGTGTCAGAAAGCATCACATACATGCAATAACACCCCCTGTTTAATCTATTCATGACTGTATTACATGTTGCCATCATGTCAGCTCCCAGAAAAACACCATTATATTGACAAAGGCAGTGATTCACACTGTTTCTCAGACAAGAAGCCTGCGTGTTTATCCCCAGGCTTTCCAATCTTTGTTTAAGGAGCGATGATAATCTGAGTGTCAAAACTCAATTTATCAGCTCCAATATATATGAAGGGAGTGAAATATAGAGGCTAGCAGCACGTGAGAGTTAAACAAGAAGATCTGACCATCCCCTCTGGCCTTACTGTGACACCTAGCACTGAAGGGAAGATGCTGTAAAGTGCTGTCCTCTTTCTGTCTCCTTTTAATATGACCAAGCTGATTTAACTACAGAATTTGAGACAGAATCTAAGACAGTACTTGACTATGCCCCCTTCTCATTCCAACAGCTCTGAAGGCATCTTCTGTGAGAACTGCTTCTAGGAAAAAATACACTGAAGAACAGGTGTAAAGTTTATCAGATCTGAAGATAAAACATAAAACACCGGCTGGAAAATAACTTGGCTTGCAGGGAAGGCCCTATTCAGGAAAATGTCTGATGGTCCAAGACTTAGAATGGACCCTGCTATGGAGGATGGGGTGAGAGAAACTGATACTGGAGCTGGAGGAAATGAAATTAAAATGGCAAGCAGAGGGGCAAGTGTGCTACTAGGTGGGGTAAGAGCCCGACAGCAGGAGTAATCAGGAGGTAACAGGAAATTTGCAGGTCTGGGAGGGATATCAGCTAATCTAATGGAATGCTGGGGAAAGCTGGGCTCAGAAGACAGCAACCCAGGGAGAGCTGAAACAAAAGTGATCCAGGAAACTGGAGAGAGCACTGAGATAGCTGCAAATGATAAAGAGAAATGAGGAGGGTTGTACTTGACTATGCTTGACAAAATACAGTTGCAGGGAAGGGGATGAGACAGAGGGCTGAAACAAGGAAAAGAGGAGTAGTCAGAATGAAAGGTTCAGTCTTTGAAGATCCAGTCAACCAGCCAAGACTTCCCAGAAACTTGGATGGGAAAATTTCTCCACACCTGGCAAGAGGTTAGGGCAACCATAGGATGCAGACTCTTTCTTCCTTTCTACTGAAGGCAGCATTAAAAATAACTCCCAGCCACTGCTGTCAGTGACACTGTTAGCTCAAGTAGCAGATGGCTGTCAGATGCATCCAGAGATTGCCATCTTGCTGATGACCCCTGTGGGGGGTGTTATGATTCCACAAAATCTAGTTCAATGTTTTCACTTTGCTTTTCTAAAAGCCTAGGGAATTACATGAAGTATTAAAAACAATATTATGCTTGCAAGTAAAGAAAGTATAAAGAGAAGCAGTATCAAGATTAAAAATGCTTGTTCTTTTTTAATGTGCTCTCTCCTGTGCATGCTCCATGTGATGCACATTGCTCTACAGGGATAACAAATGCTACTGTCCTTATAATTTAGTCTCATTTCTTTTGCTGTTGTTTTTCTTTATTTGTTTTTTAATAATGCAGAAGATGGGTAGCAAAGCAGAAGATCACTATAGCGAAAATGAAAAAGTTTATTCGTAGGGTCAAGACACTTGAATGCTGCCTAAAAAATGAGATTCCCTATCTGCTTCTATACATAACACAAGGCAGAGCTAAGCAGAAACCTTAACTGACCTGATGACCACAAACTCCCTAAGTTCTTACACATCACATGTGAAATATCTGGCCAAGTTTGCTGAGTACTCACAGTTTCAGTCAAAGTTTAATTTATTATAGTAGTTTTTTGATTACCTAATAGAGCATAAAAGCACTGAATGCTTTGAAAAGTTTTTTCAAGATGTCTCAATATGATCACCAGAATTCACAGCTGTTTGACAATTTTAAACTGTCTCACAACACTGTCCACATTGCCCAGTAACACTGCTTGATTTTGTATGGATATTGTGAAGTATTACAGAAACGTCCACAAGAAATTACTAACTCAGTCAGCATCACAGAACATGAATCACATATTCAATCTTTTTCAGTGAAGATAAAACAAAGCATTGAATGCTGCTGAGGTAAAGACCTGCACCATCCCTGGTGAAGATGAAAGCACACTGACATGGCAAAAATAAACAGTGTGTGTTTGTAGACACAGACACTGCAATTTCTATTTCTGTAGAAAGGAGAAAACATGGGATGTACGGACAATGTTAAATTCAACAATTGTGCTTGATTTTTCAGCTTTAATAATGCTTTGTTAATGCATTAATCCATTTTTAATCCGTTAATGCAGATCTTTGAATGCAACATGCTATATACTCATTTATGTAGTATACAGAATTTATAGGAGAGACGAAGGGTCAAAATTTGAATCAAAGTGTAACCCATTTTTCCTGCTTATGGCAGGGGTATGGATTAAGTCATCTTTAAAAATTGCTTCCAGCCCAAACAATTCTATGATTCTGTACCAGTTTGGGAACTGTAACCTGACGTGTTACTTTAGAACAAATGGCAGTATAAAGTTTTGCCAAACATAAACTTAATTACATGATACTGACTAATTTTCTGGCTCTGAGACAATCACAATTTTTTCCAGTAAGAATTTTTCAAGCAAGTCCACTATTTCCACTTGGCTTTTTCAGGCATAGTGAATTCAGTGGAAGGATTTTGGATGTTTTATCCGTAGGAAGAAAGCCACCCCCAAACCATTAACAATTCTAATAAAACCAACCAAAACTGCACTTCTGGGAAAACTCCCCCGCTCCTGCCAGCAGGACCTGCCGTGGTCATCCCGTGTGCTTGGAACAGGTGAGGCTGCAGCTCCCAAGCTGTGTTCAGTTCTGGGCCCCTCACTACAGGAAGGACATTGAGGTGCTGGAGTGAAGCCAGAGAAGGGCGACTGAGCTGGGGAAAGGTCTGGAGAGGGAAATCCAGAGAAGAGCAGCGGAGGGAGCTGGGGGTGTCCAGCCTGGAGACCAGGAGCCTCGGGAGACCTTACTGCTCTCCACAGCTCCCTGGAAGGAGGCGGTAGCCAGGAGGCGGTGGCGCTCTCCTCCGAGATAACAAGCAACAAGACGAGGAAACGGCGTCAGCACGCACCAGGGGAGGTTTAAGTTTGGAAAAATTTCTTCACTGAAGGGGTCAGGCATTGGGAAAGTGTTTTGGTCACCACCGCTGGAGGTATTTAAAAGACATGTAGGTGCGGCACTTGGGGACACGGTTTAGTGATAGACCCGGCTGTGCTGGGTGAGCGGCTGGACTCAGTGGCCTCACAGGTCCTTTGGCAGCTCCGAGGAGCCTGTGATTCCATGGCTTACTCCGCTCCCTGGAACCCCGCCGTGTGGGCGCCGAAAATCCGGCGAAGAGCAACGGCGACATCTAGCGGCGGGACGGGGCGCCTCACACGATCCAGAGAGGTCTGTGTCCCGGAGAGACAGATCTGTGTCCCGGAGAGATAGATCTGTGTCCCGACGGAGATCTGTGTCCCGACGGAGATCTGTGTCTCCCCGTGGAGATGTGTCCCCCCGAGGACAGCGCCGTGCCTCACGGACACAAGGGATGTCACAGAGTCAGAGGCACAGAATGCGCTGCTGGATCGGAAAAGACTTTTGAAGCGCACCCAGTCCAACCCCCTGCAATGAGCAGGGACATCTTCACTTAGATCAGGCTGCTCAGAGTCCCGTCCCATCTGGCCTTGAATATTTCCAAGACTGGGGCATCTACCGCCTCACAAGAAAACGTGTTACAGTTTCATCACCTCTCCTCATACCTACTCTAAATCGATCCTCCCTAGTTCAGAACTATTGTACCCTGTCCTACCCCCTGCTAAACAGTCCATTCCCAGCTCTCGAGTAGATCCTTTGGGTACTGCAGGTGCCATAATTTTTCCCTGGAGCCTTCTCCATGTTGGGCAATCCCAGCTCTCTCAGCTGTCTTAGTAGGAGAGCTGATCCATTCTTATCATCTTCATGGTCTCCTCCACACCATTCTAACAGGTCCATGTGCTTCCTGTGCTGAGGACCCCAGAGCTGGATGCAGCATTGCAGGTGGGGTCTCACCAGAGCAGAGGGGCACAATCACCTCCCTCAACCTGCTGGCCATGCTGCTTTTTGGGGGTTTTTATGCTTCATGTTACAACTGGCTTTCTGGGCTGTGGTTCATGTTCCTGGCTCGTGTCCAGCCACCAACATTCCCAAGTCCTTCTCCACAGGGATGCTCTCAATCCCTTCATCCCCCAACCTGTATCAATACCAGGGGTTGTCCCAACTCAGGTGCAGCAGTTTGCACTTGACCCTCTTGAACCTCACAAGGTTCTCTTCTCCAGCTTGTCCAGGTCCCTCTGGATAACATCTCATCCCTTAGGCATTTCAAAGTATTCTCTCTTTTGTCCATAGATGCCAATATAATACGAAAGACTCTAAAAAGGCCCCAGTCAGGATACATAGTTAGTTGTTTTTTCAGGAAAACTCAAACAAACAAACAAAAAAAACCCCAAAAAAACAAGCAAAAAAATTTCAGTACACCTCATGTGTTAACTAAATAAATAAATAAATGTCAACAACCACTTACTTATGAGTTATTTTCTGGGCACATTGGCTGAATGTATTTTTCTACCTTTCTATCTTAGAAAATGGAATCATTTTTTCTGTTTCTGGAAAGCTTCATCCAGCCTAATAGTGACACTTACTGGGAAAACATGCCATGGAAACGCCAAGGCCAAATGGTTTAAAGCTGGCACATCATAATCAGTTGAAACAAGAGACTTACAAATAGGAATGCTGAGCAAACACAGGCAAAATGTGGTCACTTTTTGTTCTAGTCCCCAACTTATACAGGCTACACAAGGAGATCAAATTAAATATGATCTATTTTGCAGTGTTTTATTACACCCATGTAAGTCAACCCAACATTTCTGAAAATGAGTGAAATTTCAGTTGCCAGAACCGTCCTTGAAAAATAGGAAAAATTCGGTACATGGAAAAAAAATCTTTTGATGATTCATCCAATCTAATGCCTCCAGAAGTGTGACAGGAAGTTTCTTTAGCCAAAACTAAACTTGTGTAAGCCCTGTGTTCATTTGTCACCCACACAGCCAGTGAGGCTTCTGCTTCTTTTTGGTTTTGTATCAGAACACAAGTTAGGAGGCTTATCCTCTCACAGGCTTTAGCAAGAGGCAAATGGAGCTGTGATGGTTTAAGCCATAGCTACACATCTCTACCAACCCCAGCTTGCTTTCCAAACCTACTACTCCCAACTCTGATTTACAAGAAGGGAAACACACTTTTAAATTATTGTGTAAAGCTAAAATGCTTCACATGACAATAGCTGAGACTCCAAACACTTCCTTGACTCAGCTTAGAGGCAGAAACCTCCAGCAGAGATACTGCAGAGACCTGAAGCTTGAAGAGACAGTTTAAGATACCATATCAAGATTCACCAGAAGTTGTCTTTAAAATTACAAATAAAAAAAAACCTCCATGACATTTTTACAGACATCCACCTGACTTGCTTTATCTTAGAAGGTGGCAAGGAGGGGGATTAGGCTAAGCACAAGCAGTAGTAGATTACTACTGTGCTTAGCACTACAGCAAGTAGTAGATTTCTGACTACATAACTGCTTTTCATGAAAAGAGTACATATATTCTTAATCTGCTGCCAAGAACTCCTGCATTCAAGGAGGCCCAGATGAAGCATTTTCAAAATCTTGCTGGATCCCCCTGACTGAAATAACTCTTGATTGATTCAAGTAGCACATTTCTTATACACAGCATACAGGGAACCCTCTTACACATGCATCACACATCTGTACAGATGTAGAGACAGAAGCTGTGAAAAGGATACATGAAAACCAGAAATTATCATAACAGTGAAACTTTTTCTTTTTCTCCTAAAAACTAATAACAACCCTACAGCACGTGCTGGGTAGCAGCAGTCTGCTCTTTGAGAGAAAAAGCAGCCCTCTGAATAACCAAACATTGGGTCCTGGCATAAGGTTTTAGAGCTGGTATTCTTCTATATGACTGCAGCAACTCTGAATGTCTATTTATCCTTCTGAGGTCTGTGGAAGAATCTATTTATAGTTGTGGGATACCAGTGCAAGTGCATCATGACACTGACCTCTGTTACTGGAAATGATCCTGGCCAGTTTACAGGCAACAGAATGAGTGACTGACACATCCTATCAGAACAAGAAGTACAATTCTAGAGAGGAAGTACTACAACGAAAAGAGAAGCCTCATGATGCATGGAAAGGTACTACAAACAAACAAACAAACAAACAAAGGAAAAGTTTTCATTTTAATTCAATTGCTCTCATTTACAGACAAGTAAATGGAGTAAAGAACAAGCCAAAGCATAGTTTTGGATGTTCTAATGAAGATAACAAAGGTTATAATTCATCACAGATGAAAAGCATCCATAACTACAGAAACAAAAGCCAAGGGTACCAGCCCTGATATGCATTTTTAAAAACTCCCTTGTTTGCCTTACTCAGAATGTGCATCACCACAAAACTGCTAGAATAAAACTCCTAGAACTAATTTTGCTGGAAGTCAGAGAGTTATTCTCTGCAACCCATCAGGACAGTATCTTCACTGAACCAGAAAAAAAAAAAAAAAACCAAAAACAAACCAAAACCAAAAAACCCTACTGAGATATCAGCTGACACATTTTTGCATCTTCCACCACTTTCTCTTTTCCATTCCCTTGAGTGCTATATCAGTCAACACTTCACAACATCCACATTCCCTTATCAACAATCAGACATGAGTGTTCATGGCACTCCCTTGCCAATGAATAGGCAAGTTTGACACATGACTTATTTATTTTGGAGATTTGAGAAACTGTGATTCTTGGCTCTCAGCATTTCTAAGTTTGGGAATGGCTTTATTTATCACCAGCTCTGAATTAAGGCTGTAAAACTGCTATGAAAACACAGAGATGGTCCCTTAAATGAGAGCTGTACAATACTGCAAGGGAAATGGTTAAACACAATGTCTGGTTATTAATAAGAGAAACTGAACTGCACACTAAGGGGTAAAGCCACAGAAGTACTGATATCACTGGAGTGTTTGCCATGCTCTGGGATAACAGCACTCTATTTATATGCACTGGTGCACAGACCAGGCACTCTGTGGTAAGCACAGGTGAGGGTAACAATGCCCAGCTGCGAGCTGTCTTCCCCCTTTAAAATTACTCAAGTTACACAAATAAACCATTTTCAAGATGTTGTTCCTAGAGTTTAAGGGAAATCTACAGCATTCTTGTAAATGTTTGTGGGTGTTCAAATGTCACCCAGTGGGAAAGCTGTTTTGCACAGTGTCAGCAGGAAACTCCTATTAGGCTTTCCAAAGCACATCTCCACATCTCAGCCACTACATGAGAAAGAAGGGTATTTCTTCATGTGTGGCATTGCCTGCTAACTCATCTCGGGACCATTCATCTAGCATTTGGAACTGGTTATGTCAGAGGAAGCTACTATTTCATGTAGTAGAAATGAGAGATTTGCTTTAGCAGGGGTCATTGTTCCATGACAAAGCAGTCTGTTGCTTGGACAGGGCAGAGTATCACTATAAATATCAGCTTCTTACAGTTATTTCTCTTTATGGTAGTGGTAGATATCTGGAGTGTCAGATCAAAGAACAAATGTGGTAACTGTGCCCTATACTGTAAAATCAATAAGTCACCAACTCTTCTTGGATCCTTTATTCTAAGGCAAAGTCTGTATTGTCCCTGTACTCTTGTCTACAGTGGAAGATATTTAACTGCGAAGTCCATACTGCAGGAGTCAACAGCAGTCTGGAAAGTGGTTTGCCTCAGTTTGAAGATGACATGATCATAAAAGAAGAATTTCTCTGAGGAAAACGGAAAGAACTAGTTAAGTCAAGGAAGGCAGCCCTGAAGATGATGCTGGTACTTTTTGCAGCCATGATGTTTAGGTTATACCCTACCATTACTTAGGACATCCAGGACTTTTCAGGCTCAAAACGAAAACTTGAAGCTTGAGTAAATCATTAACATAACGTAGGTAATGAATTGGACCTTCTGTTCTGACAGGGTTACTTTGAGTTTGTTCGGGTTCTTCTGTCCTCTTGCACTGTTGTTCAAGGTGTCAAATTTGCATCAATAATAGGAAAACTCTTGCTTCAATGTGTCTTCCCCAGGTGAATGGAATACCCAGTACCTTAGAAGAGGACCTGCACCTGCACTTCCCTTCTGAGTTTTGATCAGATGGGCACTTGGCCTAGAAGGTGCCACTGCAGCAGATGCATGTCCACATTGCTGGAAGATTAGTCAGAAAACATTTAGCTCATTTCTTCATTAATTCTGCCTTCCAAGAACAGTTAGCAAGAGGGCGTTTTTACACAGGTATGGAAAGACTAACATCAGGAGGAGATTTAGAAAGATTCAATGTTTCAGGACATAGCAGTGGGATTCAGAGGAGTTGATGCTATCCTGGAGGATCCAGCACCACACTGTGATGAATCTTTAGTCAGATTTTGGGCTTAGGTACTTAATTTCTAGCCACCAAAGATACTACTTTTCAGACCACATACTGGACAATTCCTGGGCATTACTTTCTTCGTGGTAGCCCTGCCCAGCACCACACGCTTCTTCCACATGCAGAGCTCATACAGGGAGGCAATGTCCCCATTTGTGTATAATCTATACGGACACTACAGGCCAGACAGAATCCCTTTGTCAGCACCACACTCAGTTCAGGAACTGAGCTTCTGAGCTCCAGCAGATCCCGATTCCCAAAGGGTGCAGCTCCCCAGCATATTTGTTGGGATGAGAGAAACCTTTCTGAAAGCTCTCCTCTTTGCCCAGCTCCAAGCCACATTTCCCAAGACCCATGACAACCCATCAGTGCTCTGCAGGCACCATAACTTTAACCGAAAATATTTTTGGTTCTCCACAGGGTGCCCTTTGAGGAACTCAAGCCAATTGTCCACTGAGCTGCTAAAAACCCTGAAACCTTCAGTGACAGACCCCTCCCTTTTCTCCAGTGTGTAGTGCCAGATTTAAGGAGAACTGTCTCTTCTCTTTCCACACAAATATCTTGCTGATTTCTTCCTAGTGCTATGACACTTACATTATTCTGCTATCACTTAGTTGATTTGCCACCTTCACATCATTCAGAGATGATTCAGTGGAACCCAGAAAGACCTGGAAGGTCTTGGGAAGGTCTTGAAAGGAAAGCATTGGGAATTATATTGAGCAGCACACTGGGACATTACCATGCTTGTCCTTGAAGGCAATGCACTTTGCTGAACCTACACTGCTCTGGAGGCTGACAATTACCCATTTCAATGCATGATTAAAATACAGGGCTCTTTGTGGGGTAGTCTCCAGATTTGTTTGAGTATAATCTTCACCCAGGCATCTTACTCCCAAGTCCAACCCATGCTAGAGCAGAGCCTAACCAAACAACCTTAAAGGTGATGTTTTGAATGTTTTCACAGGCACTTGTCTGCATGGCGAAAAACTTCCGGGTATTTATTGATCTTCTTTCATCCAGTTTAATAAAGCCCAGCTTACAGGGATTGTTTCTGCTTTTCATTTTTGTCTTTTATATTTCTGATTGCCCACAGTTTAACTAAATCTTGGCTAAGCTAATGATGTAATTAATCATAACTAAGTAGATAAATTTTAAATACACCACCACTAGTAACTGATATGATATACTTTTCTATTTATGAAGAAACAAACCAGATTGTCAGTATCAACTCAGTTTCTGAGGAGTCACAGCAGCATGTTTTTCCCCAAAGTGACCCAGAGAACACACAAAACATCTGTCCTCAACAGTTTTAAACTGTCCTCTGGCATTAGCTTGGCTTTCTCTCCATGTTATTCTTTTTTTAACTCAGAACAACTTTTTCCAGTCATCCAGAGGAATCTCCAGTAAAAACAGACAAGTCATGAGTTGATGTTCTTGATATTTTTAAGGTTAAATAAGCATTTTTATTTTGAGTAAATCAACAAAAGTTCCTACAGATTGCAGTGGAAACTACTGATTGAACTGAAACTCTTGTCTCACATGCTTTATGACGCTGTGTATACATCTCAGTAAAGAAAAAAGAAGGGCATAAGCCTTGTTTTTCTTTAAATTACAGAAATAATTCAATTCTAGCTATGCATGCAATAATACACCCTTCTGCATCACAGCTTATCCTAGGATTTACACACTCATGTAAAAAGATCCCATAATTTCATGGATATATATGAGAGTAAAAGTTTTAGAACATCCACATGGGAACAGACCTAGTGCCAGTGATCAGGGACATTGCCAAGGAAGGGTTCAAGTATGGAGAGGGAATGGTCAACAGTGGCTTAATGGATTACCACGCGGTCAAGGGAATTGAATCAAGCAAGAATTCTTTCCCCAGCTGGGCTGACCTGTTCTTGAAGTGAGACAGGTCTAATGTTGTCTACAGCAAGAACTAATTTTTCACTCCACTGTTCATTCTTCCAGCTGCCTAATCAATTAGGGCCCCAGATAATATACTTTCAAAAATAATTTGACTTGAAGAATGACAGACTTGCATTGGGCTGTTCTTTCTGACTTCTGTTGGTCTTAAGTCAGCCCCAAATACATGAGAGAAGTCTGAAGCAAGAATTCCTGGAAATGAAAACATTAATTTCCCCCAATGAGCCTGGGAATTTAAAGAGAAAGAAAGGCTAGTCTAATGAAAAATACCACTTCTATTACTATTCTTCCCACAATTAGGAGGAACTTAACAGCTGCAACCATTTACCATTTAGTCAAAAAATGCCCTTTCTGAAGGCAAATTTATTATTTTCTTAAAAACTGTTGCTTAATCCCTCTCCACTAAATTTTCAGAGATTGTGTGTTAATACAGGACCATGGATTTCATATGTTATACAGATTAACTGTAGGCAAGGAATTTTAATTTTTCTTCCCCCAGCAGCAAGCTGCTCCCCAGTAATATTGTCAATGAACATATTGGATTTCCAGTATGGAATAAACCTAGATAGATTTTATGCTTTCTTTTTAGGAACAGTTTTCCTATGTGTCAGCAGAATGTTTCCGTACAAGTTAGTCTTTGATAAGTGATCCAATAAACTCATTTCATCCATCCTACTAAGATAAAACTAATGGAAGAGATTAAATTAATTTGTTTATCCTAATAAACCAGAACTTGGATGACAGGTCATAGCTCCTAGGAAGTTCTAGGAACAGAGAAGAACTATGTGTGCTAAAGGAATAGGGTGGCACAAGGACAGAGACAAAAAAAGATGAAAAGCTGGAAATTGTTTTAAAAAAAAAAAGAATTTGTAATAATGAAAACAATGATGAACTGATACGTAAGTTCCTAACCACTCTAACCACTTCAAGGGAAAAACCTGTGTGGGACAATGGAACAAAGCAATGAAAGCTGATGAAGAATACATGCAAACCAGGGAAGGCTAAGACAATTTTCTGTGGATATTTTTCAATTCTCCAAAAGAAGCATGAAGGCAGGATAAAACAGCCAGGATCAAGTGATGACTCAGGGACCGGTGTCAAAAGTAAGCTTGGTAATGTTTCACAACTGGAAATAGTTCACAAAAAGGAAGAACTATCTTGGAAGGATGGCCTTTCTCTAGATCACTTAAAAAAATAACCAAACCACCTTGTTGGATCAAATCTAACACAACCAGTGAGAGAAAAAAATTGACAGGAGAAACATATCATATAAATGACAGAGCCTCTGATGGTCTAGTCCTGTTCCACAGGACTGGAGTAAATGTGGCCCCTTACCATCCAACACCTTTTTCAGCCCACAAGACTCTCTCAAGTTACCTAGGTGTTTTGTCCCTGAGCCATGTTCAGTTTATGTAAATACTTCATGGAGTTTGGCTTCCAGCATGTTACACAGCATTCCAATAAGTGGCCAAACTAGCACCAAACACAGTAATGTTTATCACTTTGTTCTTACAAGAATTTCTACTTGTAGAACACATCTGTTCTAAGTCCTTCTGCAATTTCAGCAAAGCTGATTGAGGAAGGCCTGAGTGTATGATACATAAAATTAGGGCTTCTGAGAAGAAATTTCACACAGAAATTCAGCCAACAATCTTAGCTCCTAAATACCTGTTTTGTTGTATGAAATATCTTTTGGTTGCTCAGACAAGGCAGTCCAAATAATTTTCTGTTCCCAATTCCTGATCCATTTCCATCTGTTTCCTTACGTATAAGTTCCTATTAATTTACTTATTACCTTTTAGTTGCTTTTAAATATTAAATAACTAAGGAACAAGAATAAGCTCCTACAGGGCCCTCTAGAAGGACTCCTGACTGATGAGTGCTTTTTCCCTACAAAGAAGACATGGAGGTGTATTTAAAGAATGTTATCATCTTTTAAAATTTTTTTTTTCCTTCCTAAGAAGAAACCTGCTAGGTTTGGGGTTTTCTTTCTTTGTTTGACAGAAAACAGACCATGAACAGATTTACTGACTTAACTGGACTAGCCACAAGATTGGAATTATGTATGTGCTTCAGTATCTTGCCAGATGAGTAAAAGAAGTGTTACCAGCCTGAAGAATTTAACACTGTACTAAAAATTCAACTGAAGGGGGTAATTTTAACTACAGCATGCTTGCACACACATACTTTTACCTGCCATCAAGCCTTTGCCAAAAACTTCAGGCTCCTGCATTTGTTTGGGTGTTCGAGTTCCCCCCCTCCCCCCCCCCCCGATTTTTCTATTATATAGCTTACTTGTTTTCTAAAATAAAAAGCTGTAATTACTCACGTTTTAGAAGATTTTCCATATAACTCAATTCTGACTTAACTGGCATTAGTGATAGACATGACTTTTTCTCCCTGAGGCCTAATCTGGTCTAATCCTAGGGTAGGACCGGAAATTCCTTCCCTGGCATACTGGGCTGCCAGCCAGGAAGCTGCCATACCTATTTGGCAGGGGTCTTCTTAGATTGCTCTACTCTCTTATTAAAAGTACTTTTTTATCAGTTTCCTATATTTACCTGTTTGGAGGAAGGCCATCATCCTTCCTGAATAAACAAAATGGAAGTCAAGAGGAGATTGTAAAACTCTAGGAACAGCTGAAAATACCACCTGGAAAAATCTCTGAATAATAATTCTGCATCTTAGCAAAGGCAAGATAACAATCTTCAACAGCAGACAAGCTGCTGCAAGGAATAAAATTAGTAATTTGTTGACTGTGCCTATGGCAGACAGAAAATAAATAGTGAACTTACACAGGCATATAGGGAAAAGAAAAAAAAAAGAAAGCACCTTTTTAATGGCATGATTAGTGAAGGCCTGGAAAAGATTACCTCAAAAGTAATAAAATTTCTGGCCTCAAGAAGCCTTCAAGAAAAGATGAGGGAAGTGTTTTCAGGAATGCCACAGCACAGCCTGCCTTGCCTCTAATCTCATGCGGTCTACTTTTAGTCTATTTTTTCAGTAATGTTTTAATTTTTTCTCTATTTTTAGGAAAATGAAATCTTAATAAAATTGCCAGCCTGTACAAGCACGGACTGAGGCTTGTATCAAAATTCAAAGAACTTGCAATTCAACAAACCTTCAGCAAAATGTTTATGTTCCTAGAGTTAAACACACGTCCTTGAATGAGACTGATGACTAAGGAGGAATTGATTTAGGCATATGTTTTCTATAAGGCAAATTTGCAAAATCTCTTGTGGAAGAAAAACCCAAACACTAAAACTTCAACAAGAAATCCCAACAAACAGTGCAGAGAATTTTTTATTTCTTACGGTCTCTGCCTCCACATTGGGAAAGGAAATGAAAACTGCAGCAAGTAAAGGAAATTACAGCTTTTTCTTCATCCCTCCTACACATGCATTAAAAAGAAGGGATGTGTGGGAGGAACATCAACATCTCAGCCCATTTACATTCCCTTGGCTCCATTTTCTCCGTCCAAAAATCAAACAGAGTTCAAATGAAACATGAGAAGCTTATGCCCAAAAGCAGAAAATCTCAAAAAGTGTCAGAGATTGTTATGGGAATGAGGACAAAGGCCTTCCAGAGTGCATCAGTTACATTAACATCCACAAATTAATTACCTTACCTGCCCTGAACTTTAACTATGCACATATGTTAAATCCCTAGTGGTCAAAGCTTAGTGACATGTTGTAAACCAGTTCTGTCCTCTGTGTGCATCTGTCAGGAGTTTTAATTCATACCCCTTAAACCAGTAAAGGCTGCCCCCTCTAAAGCCGTTTTATCACTACTTAAGTATGAAGTTGAGGTTGAGACACTCCAGTATTTGTTCACAGACAAAACTTTTAATCTAACTGCAAACCCTATGTAAAAGTGTCTGATCCAGCACATCTTTGCAATACTTCTAATGTATGACCACTTTTCATACCCTCAGGATTTTCCTGTGATGCTATTGGGCATCAGAATTATTCCCTGCACTCACAACAGATACAGAGCTTATCCATGGAAAAAC